>QXEO01000440.1:163115-527210 GCA_007115705.1 Dactylis glomerata | reverse complement strand
AAACAGCAGAAGTCCCACAAGCTATCCCCGCCTTGGGAAGGACCCTTCGTCATCAGCAAAGCTCTACTGAATGGTTCCTACTACCTCGTTGATATTCGCGAGCTAGATAAGCGACCAAGTAAGAAGCGCAAACGAAGAGACCCTGACGATATCTACGACGAGACAGATCGTCCATGGAACATCGCACAGCTACGTCCTTTCTACACTTAGCACTTATCTAGCTATGTAATAGGCACCTCTATATGATCAATGAAATAAAGCATTTGGTTCACTCTTGATTTTTTCTGAGTCTTTTACCTCCTTTATTGTTCATTTAGATCGTATAGAACCTTTTTGCGCAATTGTGCTTTGCACTTGCGTCTCTTTTAAATCCGCCATAAGCGGTCCGCGTAGCTTTTTTATGTTTTGATCTTCATTCGATGTTTTCTGTGTGGATTCCAGAGTAGTGACTTTTTGACGATCTAAGCCGCCATCTGCTCAGGGTTTTGGACGGTTGCTATTAAGTATCGTCGCCCTAGCGGATTGTTCGTGCGAAGATTTCGCCATCTCACGAAAAGTCAAGCACAGAGAGCCGGATGGCGGATCGCATAATCCTACGCGTGATTTTTTTTTCAAAGTGTTGTTTTTTGGGCATGTCAAAAACTGCAAGTTGCATAAAACTAGGCCTGGCAGTTTCTTCGCACAATCAAACCACTTCATAAAAACAAGCTGCAAGAGTTCAAAAGCATTCCACTGATCCGCCACAAGCAGATCAGTCACAGTGCAGAAACATTCACACGCAGTTTAAGTTTAAATTACAGACCCACTCAGGGGCCGAATTGATGCAAAGTATTTTTTCCTGCCATATTGCAGGGCACGTCCTAAGAAGACGGCGGAACCTTGGAGGACACCTCGTCACCGCCATCACCACCTGCAGTAGCTGCGGAGGCTGATGCCGAAGCCTGGCTTGGCGACCCTGGCAGCTCGTATGCTTCATAGTATACGTTCAACTGAGTGCCAAGGGCACACAGTTGATCGTATCCAAGCATGCTCTGCCGGATGGCGGCCTCGTCCACCGGCGCACCGTCCTCGCCGCTCTCCGGGATGCCAGAGGTGAGCAGGTCCAGGTCCATCTCGGGATAGTGGGCCTTTGCCAAGGTTAGAGCGGTCCTGGCACCACCCCGAGCAGACGACTGTTTCCAGTCCGCCATGAGCCCTGGCACTAGCAGCAGCTTCTGGGTAAGCGCAATGGCGGGGAGGTTGGAAGAACCCGCTATCTGCAGGCTCCCGCACGCTTGGCGACCAGCGTTGAGAAGGCCATCAAGCTCCTTCTTCGCTGCGTCGGTGGCCGTGCGCAAGCCTTCGGCGGCATCCGCCTCGCCCTGCCCCAAAGCGACTGCATAGCGGAAAAAGAAGATGCGTCACGCACGGTATAGCAGAAATTGAAAAACTTATGTTATAAGAACTGGTACCTAGCAAGGTGTCCTGGAAGTGATGGAGGAGCTCGTTAAAGCCTTCACGCCGCTTTTCAAAATCAGCAGCACCTTTGCGGAGATCCTCTATCTCCTTGTCCTTCTTGAGGTTATGGCGCTTCTGGTCCTTCAGCTGCTCTTCGAGGAGGGTGTTTGCGGCCAGCGATTTCTGGAGCTGCTGTTGCAGCCCATCCATCGCAATGGTGTGGCCCTTCTCCACCCCCTCAAGTGTGGACTTGAGTTTGGCAACATCTGCATGGCGGAAGTGTTAGCACATCATTGATTGAATAAGCATAAGGGAATTAAAACTGGTTAAGAAAATTACCGCTATTCTCAAGCTGTTGCTGCAAATCTGCCACAAGAGCACTTTTGGTTGCCAGCTCCTTCTCTTGCAAGCTGACAACCTGGACCAGGTCCTCTACCACCTTCTTGTAGTTCTGGCAAAATAATTTGAAGTGTTAGTCACTCTTAGAGCTTTATGCCGGATAGGTATCCGTCATAACGCTCGGGGGCTACTCACAATGATTTTTTAGTCATTCTTAGAGCATCATGATGAATATAATCCGCCATGATGCTCGGGGGCTACTTATGCTGATTTTTTTGTCTTCCTAAGAGCTTTATGCCGGATAGTTATCCGCCATAACGCTCGGGGGATACTCAGTATGAAATTTAAAAGTTCTCTATAGAGCACTGTGTGAACTACCAGCGCTCGAGGGCTGTGCTATTCAAAAACTTACAGAAGTCACTCTTGAAGCCCCATAGCGGATCGAATTTACAAATCTGCCATGGTGCTCAGGGGGTACTGGGAGTACATACCTCTTTGACAAGACTGGTTCTCTAAACAAACGCTGCCATAGCAGATGATACATGGTTACTAGCCTCCTCTTGTAGATTGTCAAGGCGGAAAAGAGCTTCTGATTTCTTCTTCCACTTTGAGGCCTCCCCAGCTCCTGCGTCCATTTGGATGGATTTTCCGCTAAAACTCACCTTCTTGGCACCTTTAGCGGGGCGATCTGATGGTCCAGCACTTTTCTCTGGAACATCCACCACCTTGCTAACATGCTAGGAAGAAGTGGAAGGCCCAGTTGGGCGAGCAGGAGCATCCGGTGTAGGTGGAATGGCAGCAGGAGATGGCTTGGCCCTTGGAGGTTTCTGGCCAGCAACTTTTCTTCTTCTGTGCGCAGCAGTCAGTCACAGATTAGAATAGTCAGGTCATATATGGTATGAAGGCAAGTTATGATTATCCTTACTTCCGCTCTGGCAGATTGATAGTGGCAGAATGCTCGGGCACGGTGTCCAGATGGCCGCGAAGAGCAGGGGACGGATGGCGAGAGAGGACTCTCTTGCCTAGTCCACGAATGCGCCCGCCAGCACCGCGAACGCCATGAGGAACCGCTGTTATGGGCTCATCCGCCACTACCTCCTCTTCTGCCACCTTCTGTCCTTTGGGAGACGAGGATGTCTCGTCCTCATCATCAGTAAGCTCTTTCGTCCGAGGATAACGGACGAGGCGGCTCAGCTCGGAAGGTGGTAGGGAAGAAAGCTGCGGAGAAATACGAAGTTATTTAAGAAGAACCAGCTGTTATGGCAGAATAAGGAGGGACTCACCTTTGGACAACTGCCATTATCATACATAGGGATCTTTAGCTTCAAAGGCTCATCCCGCCCCACCTTAATGATGTTGCGGATTCGAAGCTCGATCTCTTCAGCAGATAGTTCCTCCTTGGAATAGTGCTGAGGATCATCAACTCCGCTATATTCATACATCAGGGATGGGCAGTATTGAAGAGGCTGAATCCGCCGTGAGATCCAGCAGTAGATGGTGTCGGCACCTGTCAGTCCAGAGAAGACAAGTTTCGAAATTCGTCGTGAGCATAGCTGACATTCATCATCCATTGTAAAGTCGTCCATGACGCCCCAGCTATCCTGCTCCTCGGCGGGGCCATCAACAAAAGACCGCAGGCCGAACTTCCTTTCAGGAGGGGCCTGGTCAGCCAGATAGAAGAAGGATCCCCGCCATCCCTTTGCAGAGTCATGAGGGATAATGTAGGGGTAGGATTTCCTGCTCCGAGGAACAAAGAAGATCGATCCGCAATTGCGAGGATCTCCGTTCGCATCCCGGTTGTGGCGGATATTAAAGTATAAGCGGAATAAATCTCTGCGTGGGCTGATACCCAGATACCCCTCGCATAGCGCGACAAATCCCGCTAGGGCAGTGAAGCTATTTGGAGCGATGTGGTGTAGCTGTAACCTGTAGTGCCGGAGAACGCCTTTCAGGAAGTAGGATGGCGGAAGACTGAGGCCGCTATCAATGTGGGACTTCAGTATGACGACCTCTTCATCTGAAGGAGCTGGCATTGCTTCACCAGGTTCAACCCGCCATCTGGAGATCTCCTTAGCAGCTATGCGGCCTTCCTGCTCCAGGGAAGATAGAATCTCCTCATTTATGTTACAGGAGTCCCAGTCTCCTCCTGAAGTCTCGGGCATGGCGGACTCTGTATCAGAAGACCGTGCTGAGCCCTCAGCAGCTTCGGACTTGGAGGCTTGGCGAGGCGATTCTGGTTCCATGGCGGCTAGCGGCGTGGCGGTAATAACTTCCAAGATTTCAAGTGAAGACGAGGAAGACGAGGCCAGCTTGTGGTGGAAAATGTCGTCGGCGGTGAGGATTTTCCGCGGCGGCTCGTCGGAGACGATGGAGCTCTCGTGGCGGCGCTGAAGAGAGCGAAAGCGACGGGGCGAATGAGGGGTAAACCGGCCGGGGGTGAGAGGCCGGGGTATATATAGACCCCGGGCCTCGAGATTCGTGCCCGCCATCACCACCGCTCGTCCCGATCGCAGAAACCCTAATCCGGTGACATGTGTCTAGGGGTAAAAAAGTAACTTGGTAAAAACAGTGCATGCCATATAAATCTTGCCCTAGAAGGAACTACGTACCGGAATTTACGGTGGATTTCCACGGTATGATCCAATGGATCCTGAAAATCTCGCTAAGATAACTACGTCGCTTGATCCGTTATTTACGGCGGATTAATAGATGGAAGAAGGAACATCAAGATAACCGCCATCCTAGCACAGAAGGGAAGAAGAGCTATGGCGGAAGTATCTCACCAAGAACATGCATGGCGGATGTAGATGGCAATCTTGAAGTTCCCTGGGGGCTACTGTTGGGGATATACCGAATAGGTATACCAGCGACGTAGTCCTAAATCAGCAAGCCAGGGTGGCCCATCAGTTGCTGAAGTTGCCACGACGGTACTGGACGCAGGCGCTTATGGCGGATCCTTAAGACAGGTCCATGGCGGATCCGGAAACAGGCCCATGGCGGACCACTGACGACATGCCCGTGGTGGGTTCAGAGACGGCACATGGCGGGTTACCTTGTTGTACACGCATAGGACTTAGTCTAGGACTCCAAGTTGTATCCGCTCCGGTACCAACATGTAGCCCACGCCAGGCGCCTTTATAAGCCCGGCATGGAGTAGCACTTGAGGCACGTTCTAGTGATACGGCCAATCGCATAGCGAAACAGCCAACCTCATCATTGTAATCGAGCACTTGTTGCCATATAGTGAATTATAGCAGCACGTAGGATCTCGCCACCGTCGCGGGATCTGAAGCTGGGTAAACTCATGCTACCACCGTCCCGGATCGCTCCTCCGTGTTCACCCCCTTCCACAAACCGCCATACCCCTACCTCTATGGCAGATCTGTTGACGAAACCACGACATTCGGACCCATTTTATAAGGTGCTTGTGCAATCGGTGTAGTTCCCGATATCAAGTCAATTATGAATTCTATCTCTCTATCAGGTGGCATTCCATGTAATTCCTTTGGAAACACATCCTTAAAATCCTTAACTATAGGTATCTCTTCAATCTTCACTTCCTTCATTGAGTTCAATTGCAGTTCTGCCTCAATTTGAGTATGCTTATCACCTTGATAAACTATTCTTCCACCTTCGGGATTTCTAATGGACACTGTCTTTTCTTCATAGTCAATTTGAGCTCCATGATTTGACAACCAGTCCATTCCCGGTATCACTGCTATGTCTCCCATTGGAATCACGAATAGATCCGCAAAGTACACGAAGTTGCAAATCCTGATGATTTGTTCCTTCCTTATGTGGGTGACTACTAACGTACCCCCCGCGGATAAGACAGTAATAGGGGATTCTATCATAGAACATCTAATCCCATATTGCTCCATGAATTGCTTGGAAATAAAAGTAGTTGCTCCAGTATCAAATAAAACTTTGCCGGGATGTGAAAGAATGCTTAGAGTACCTATCACAGCTTGATCTGAGTGGCCCACTTCCTCCAGTGTGGTGCAATTCAGCTTCCCAAATGGCCTTCCTCGTTTACCACTATTGTTCCCACCGAAATTCCTTCCTCCAGCTGATGATCCTCCTCTGGCAGTTCTACTTCCTCCGGCTGCTGGCCAACCTCCGGGAGGTTTGTTTGGACAGTCAGGCTTCATATGTCCCTCTTGGTTACAACCATAACAAATGATCTTCGGCTTCCAGCACTCGCTCTTAACATGTCCTGATCGCCCACAACCTCCACAAATAACCATCCTCTTCGGATTTGGAGATGTTGAGTTGGATGAATTTCCTCCTGGCCTAAATCTGGGTTTGAAACTTAGATTGGGCACTGATTTCTTGGATTGGAACTGCTTTGGCTCAAGCCTTGCCCTTTTCTTCCTCTCTTCTTAGACCTGCCGGTAATCATCCTCGAAAGTAATGGCAGCATCAACTAGCTTCTGAAATCCTTGTGCACTGAATGGCCTCATTTGTATCTTCACATATGGATTCAAACCCCTCAGAAACCTTTTCTTGTGTTTCTCTTTAGTACTAACCTCGTCAACCGCATAGCGAGATAACCGACTGAAATCCCGAATGTACTTCATAACAGGTGCACTCCCCTGTTCCAGCTTCTCAAACTCTTGCCTCTTGAGCTCCATGATGCTTTCCGGAACATGATGTTCATGAAACTTTTCTTTAAACTCTTCCCATGAGAATATGTGTGTGGTTGGATGTATAGCTATAATGTTCTCCCACCATGATGCCGCTGGCCCTGTCAACAGATAAGTTGCATAACGTACCATTTCCTCCTCGCTACAGCCGACAGTCTTCAGCTTCCTTTCAGTGTCAGTCAACCAATCCTCCGCGTCCATAGGTTCTGGTGCTGTTGCAAATGGAAGAGGTCTTGTATTCTGAAATTCAGACAGATTTACTCCTTGCCTGACATTATCTCTTCCCGCTATTCCAGCTTGTCCGGCCAAGTCTTGCATGAATTTGTTTTGTTGTTCCTGATCTCGCCTCATGTTTTCCTCCACAAACTGCATATACTGGAGAAAACTTTGCTCCGAGATAGGACGAGGTGGTTGTGGTGGTTCCATTGCTACTGCATCTGCATCAGCCTTCTGCTTGGCCTCTCTTTCTTGACGCTGCTGCTCAGTCTCGCGTTCTACGCCCGGATCCATGCCCCTCTAGTCCTATTGCACAAAGCGAATTCTCATAATTACACCATGCACATGTTTTCTGAGTTCAACTTTATGCATAGTACTAGTCACACAATTAAATCAAAAGCAAATCCAAATGAAAACCAAATATATTATACACATGCAATACTTAAATTTTACCATCAAAGTGATTTCTTTGTGAGTGTGCATACTTACTTATTAATTCTAGCCCCTCTCTTTAAGATATTTACTACAATATTCTTACATGATTAACTCTCTCATGAATAGTAAGATTTAACCCCCTACTTTCAAAGTTACTACATCACCCTTGTTCTTAACACAACCAGGTATGTGTGAAAAAATGTTTGGGTCTTTCTGGTTGTGGTTCATTCTACATCGAGTTACAATAATAGCAATGCTTAGTAATAAAGAATCATCGCACTAAAATATATGGTAGGGTTATTCTCAAGTGAATATCCACCATACTTCTAGAGAATTCTTTACTATTCCCATAAGACTTCCTACAGGTTCTACCCATTTAATAGGTTTCCAACCTAAGGTCAAAGCAATTGCTCTAATACCAGCTGCGGTGACCCAGCATACCACTGCATGTTGTAGTATGCAAGTCTTTGACATAACACTTATGAAACTCCATTTCACAAATATTACATCCCTCAGAGTGGTACATCAGAAACATTGCGGGTCCACATACAAACTTTTATTATTACAAGCCAAATAAACAACAACTTCGAGGTCCTCTTAGGTTCATCGAGGATACCCCATTGACTCACAACTTACATTACTTGTTCTAGAATAACTGAAAGTACATCTAAGAACTATGATAGCTCAGCAACTTATTTACTAGTGTTTTAGATTGCTCGGCTAAACTAACGGTACTATCTCGTCTACTGCTCGGCTTCCTCTTCGGCACCATAGACGATCTTGTAATCTTCACCTTCTACACCACCGGACAGATCTGGCTCCTCATAGAAGATCTCCTCCTGGGTTGCATTGGCATAGAGTGCCTCCTCTTCCTGGTCTTCAGAGTCTAAGCAAGGGTTAAGAGAGAGTGGGGTGAGTAACGAGCATTACCCAGCAAGTTCATTTAAAAGGGATAAGTGTTTGATGCACTAGCTACGACCCTAGATCAATGATCACAGGTCATGCAGGTTTTCATAAACATTTCTTCAAGAGATTGCTTTTATTTTGAAAACTATGCCCGACAGCCTTCACAGGTTGACTAGAACTTCATGGAGTTCCTTTCCTGCCGTGTTCGCAGTTCCTTCCCGGAACAAGGAGTGACAAGCCACAATTTGATACACTCTGCAGAGGTGCGTTGCTTTACCCATAAGAGATCAAAGCCTTGCTGCTCAACCGGGCGAATCTTTCCCGTCCATACACTTTAGTATGGGGCCCAGTCATTGATCCAAGCCAATCACTACCCTTCTCCGCGACCCCGCATGCCCACCCTTTTGCTTCGCTCAGGCAACGGTAAGCCCCGATTTACGGCATAGCCAACGTGCAAGCCCCGATTTACATGCCCGAGATACCCGCAATCCATCATAGACACCAGGTACCGAGGGAACTTAGGGGTCCCACCCATGTTGTAGGCAACGCTATACGATTTACATCCCGACCATTCGGTATGGTCCTCCGTTGACATGCGAAAGGAAGAAGAACTAGCTGACTTTCCTGTCCCATTCCAAGTCTTATGGTTAACGCGTAATTTACGGCACAAGAATCACTGACGACATTTGTTGTTAAGTCCTAGGGTTCACTTTCCCATGCAAATGGAACCTCCACCACATCCATCATACCGTGGTTCCATTTGCCAGCCATCCTAGGTTACCACCACTCGGGTTGATAACCAACTAGTCATATTTCTTATAAAAGAGAACCTTTTGCTTTTCGATGCAGTAGTAATACCACAGGTATATTTGCAAGTAATTTGATAAAAATAATCAAGAGATATGAGCAAGAGTGAACTTGCCTTGAGACTGCAAGGTATTGCAATCGAAAGCTTCGGTTGAACCCTGAACCCCGGGTTCTGGAAAAATAGCATCATTGTCTGGTAAGACAATGTTTAAAGAGGCAAATCATGCTATGATGCATATAGATGCTATGCATTAGGGTTTAAGTGGTTTACCCCCCTTTTGTGTGTTGTATTTTAGTTTTTTTTTAAGTTAAATACTCAGGAATTCAATTAGATGGTAAGTCACACTTATGCGTATGAATGGTAAAACTAGCATTTATAATGTTATGGAACTATGTAGGCATGATACCAACTATTCAAATTTGTTGTTACAAATTTTAGGTCATTTAAAATATAGCAATTTTATTCTCAACAAAATAGCCAAAATTTTATGAATAGAATTTATTCAACCATTTGGGGTTATTATCATTCATTAAAATACTATGTTATAAGTAGTATCTAAAATCATTTTTAGTTCATTTTTAAGTACTCACAGGGTATTATTAATATTTTCTAGAAATTCTAGAATCTAATAAATATTATTTTATTTTTATTTTATTTTATTTTTATTTTTATTTTTAATCAGGGCCAGGCTGAATTCTAACAGGCTAAATAGGCCAAAGCCCATTTGGCCTGGCCGGCTCACCTCGGCCCGGTCAACTCGGCCCGAGCCCCGCTCCTCCTCTCATTCCTCTCCTCCTTCTTCTCACTCGCGCCCGTCCCTGTCCAGGCGATTCCACCGCCGCCTGGTGCTGGCCGGTCGCCGGCCACCTCCGACCACCGCCGGCGACTCCACTCGAGCTCCCTTCCGAAGCCTCCCCGAGTACCCACTCCTACGGCCCTGCTGTGGCGCCTGCTCGACCTTGCCTGAAACCCTAGCGACGGCTAGGCTGATTCGGCCGTTGCCGGCCGCCTCCTCTGCTACTGCTGCTCGCCGAGGCTCCTCCTGTGCCACCCGACCGGCCACCCTCTGCTGCTGCCGCCGGTGGCCTCCCGGCCCTCGAGCTGGCGTGGCCTGGTGCGGAGATGCCGTGGCACCCTCGTGCCGCCACTGCCGCCGCCACCTCCTCGACGCTGACCCTACTTCTGAGAGCTGCTCTCCTCTCTCTTACCCTCTAGCTCGATGCAATTCTTGATGCAGTTATTGGCCTATGCTGGTGATGCTTTGCTTGTGGTATCTATGTTAATTCACCTGTGAAGCTGTGATGCCATGTGATAGTACTGTGATGGTGCTAAATTGATTGTGGTGTACTGCTGTTAGCCTCTTGCTATACTTCTATTAAGATGCTAAACTGAATCTTTGATTCAGTTTATATGGTGTGAAGGAATTGATCCATGTGATGATCTGTTGAATTTAATGATGGACTGAACTGAATTTGTTTCAGAGATATGAACTGAATATCATTTCAGTGATGATTTACTTAGGCTTTTACTAGATTTACTTCTGGAATATTGTGCCTAAACACAAATGAATGCTACTCTGTCATGATGTAGCTACTGTGGTTAAAATGATGAGGTGATGGTCTTTCTCAAGATCCTTCATACTACTATAATGATTTTACTGGAAGGGTACTGGAATGTTTTATTCTCAGAACCTTTCTTAGATAGTATGAACTGTACCTATGCTGCAGTGATGATTAAATAAACCACTAGCTGTGTTAGCTGATTTTATTTGTAATTCATATGCTTGCTGCCTAGATTAGCCAGACCCACTGTGGGACCTCAATCAGAGTGTGCACAGTGATCTTGGGTGATTTTGGTGACTGCTATGATGTGGTATTCCAATCTGATGCTTGTAATAACATTTGGGTTGCTGCTATTATGTGCAAAGTGAGCACAGCTAGTAGAGTTAAACTGATGAGAACAGATATGTGCTTGATTTAGTCTATGATGCAAGGTCTGAGACTTCCATTGATAGGATAAGAACAGATACTTATTGTTGGATTTTCTTTACTACTCCATGATGAGTTTAGCATAGCACTTCTATGCAAATCTGAGAGTACCCCTGCTGCCCCCTTTATTTCCTCTTATAGATGATAAGAACAGATATTACTACTGGTTCTTGATTTATTCACCTTGTTGCTGAAATTTTAGAAGAAGAGAAGTTGGTATCAGGCTTGGTTCTGGTGCCCTTCTACTCCTTCTTGATCTGGATCTTGTGGTAGCCTTGTCCTGCTTGCCCTGGTTCGGAAGGCCACCTTGCTCCTATTTCCTGGCAGCCCTGCTCCTCCTCTTGATCAGCTCCTGGTGATCTTCTAAGTGACCATGGTCACTTGTGTCTTAAGCTGGGATCTTTGTGGTGATGTTTTCTTGAGTGTTCTTGAGACGAGGTGAGAAAAGATGGTGGTGCTTGTGGTGTATGCGGCTGCCTATGGTGGTGCTTATCTAGTCTAAGTGCAAAACTCTATTTTGCCTTGCTTACCTTCTGAAGCAAGGCACGGCTGTGCATGCTTATCTTGGATGGTGAATTATTTTGGTACTGCCACTTGTAATTCTAGCTGTCCAAATAATACTGATTTTGCTAAATTGATTTTGGTGACTTCTTAATTCTGCTTAACCAATATCATGTTAAGTATGAATTTAATATAATCCGATTTGGACTTATTTCTTTAAACTTAGCTAGAATCAGAGGGTGTCATAATCTGCTTATTTCGGATTTGATTTGGTTGCCTGCCTTTATGATGCCTATCAATTCAAGTGTATGAATTATGGACCCTTTTTCCAGAATTGGTTATTTGTTTAAATGATGCCCTCTAGTTCTAGGACATAGAATTTAGGAGTTCTTCCTAAATTCTTTTTCTGAGTTTAATAAATTAAATTGCCTCCACAAAATATGGAGGCAAACATTTTAATCAAACAAACAAGTTTCCTTGTCTTTGTTACTTCTTATTTGCTGGAATGAAGATGATGGCAATATTAAAGATTAGTTAGGATTTTTGGTTTATTCCTTTTGTAATATTTATTCCTTTTCGTAATTAATCTCACTATTTGAGATTTGTAATACAATACACTATGCAATTGTAATAAAGGCATTATTCCTAAACTATTTTCTATATTCAATTTGTGTGATGTTTATTATTCAATTGTTTATTTCAAAATTATTTGAATTATTATGTAGTTCCAAATTTAAATCTTGAATTCAAATTCCTTCCCCCCAAATCAATGATTCAACAAAGGTGCCGAAATTCATCGCACTCACTCCGATGCACTAAACTTAAACATCAGAGCAAGAGGAACTTCAGTCGCTTTGTGTTTTAAATAATTTGCGCGAAAATTTTCCAGGTTTTCAGATGCATGAATGCAATGCACAAACCCTGATTCTACCCCCGTTTGGTCCTAAACACTGGGATGTTACATAGGGCCTGGCCCGCGCCGCCCTAGGGTGTGGCTGGGTCCTGGCCCCCCTTCGTCTCATCTTCGGACTTCGTCTCATCTCTGAAAAAATAGGATGTTCGGCTTTTGTTTCGTTCAATTCCGAGAATATTTCCTGTGTAGCTTTTCTAAAACACAAAAGCAGCAGAAAACAGGAAACTGGCACTGTGGCATCTCGTTAATATGTTAGTTCCAGAAAATGCATAAAAACGTCACGAAGTGTAACAAAACACAAAGCAAATGGTGTATAAACAAGCATGGAGCATTAAAAATTATAGATACGTTTGAGACGTATCAGTCGACGGCCCGATGCGGCGTCTGATCTGCGCAAAAAAAACCGGCTCCAACCCACAAATCGGTGTGGTGGCGCGATACGGGTCCATTTGCGGGATCTACTAGAGTTGCTCTTAACGACTAAGAGTATCTCTAGTAGTAACCGTAAAAACATGAACCATAAAACCTGAGTACAGGTCCCGTATTCGGGTTTTATATTTCCGAAAGTCGTTCCAGTTTATGGTTTCGTTTGCGGTTACTGATCTGCGCCACGATACAAACCGAACCCATAAAACTATAAATCTAGGGTTTTACAGATATGAAGATTTCACATATATGAATGATATAATTAAATAAAAAGAAAAAATAGAATAAATATCTAAATTATTACAACAATAGTTCAAATCAAATTGCAACAATAGTTTCAATCAAATTACAACAATAATTTAAAATAAATGATGAATGGTTCCGAATTCAAACGAATGTCTCAACAATAGGAAATAATGAAATGAGGGCATCAATTTGCCCCGTGAAGCTGCCAACCGCCGAAAAGGAATATAGATCGAGCGTCGGTTCAGCGGGTAAAACTGGAGATTCCCAGTTCCGCACAAGATTTTTATCAGTACCTATAATATCTTTTATGATTTTGATATATATATGGGCTCTGATCGGCGCCGTTTTCTCACTCAAAAACAATAAACAAACTGTTATTACTGCCTTTTATGATTACTGCTAGATGCTCTAATAAGAACGCCTCTAAATTCCCAGTCCCTTCCCAAAGTTGCCAAACACGCTGCTACTGCTAGTCTCTCCGCTCCTCGTCCTCGGCCTCAGAAACTCTTACTTCTTACGCGCCTCTTATCCAAGGCTCCACCACCGCCATGCCGCTCCTCCCGCCGCCGCCGCTGCCGCTCTCCTCCAACTGCCTCGGCCTCCCCTTCCTCTCCTTCCCATCCTCCACCGGCCGCCCCCTCCGCCGGGGCGACCTCGTCATCCGCATGGGCGGTGGGCCCCGCACGTTCCCCGGCGGCGTCTCCAAGTGGCAGTGGAAGCGCATGCAGGCCAGGAAGGCCAAGCAGCTCCTCAAGGCCCGCCTCGCGCGCGAGCGCCAGCTCTACGAGATGCGCAAGCGCGCCGAGCTCCGGGAGGCCGTCCTCCACCTCGAGCGTCCCTGGGACTCCGACTCGTCCCCCGTCTCCGCCACCGCGCTGGCGCCCAACCTCCTCTCCGTCGCCGCCGACGACCAGCTCAAGGGTCTCGCCGACCGCTTCCACCGGCCCGGCGGCGTCGACCTCTGGAACGACCGCGACGGGCCCCAGATATTCGCGTCCCCGGACACAGGCAGGGCCTCCGCGCGGTTCTTCCCCAAGAACGCCGTCCACAGCGTCCAGCCCTACGCGAGCCTCGGTGCCGGAGCTGAGAGCGCGGAGGGTGTTCGTGAGAATGACGCTGCCGAAGATGTGCATGGTGACCGCGAGCCTACAGTCCAATTAATGGAAAGAGATGGAATGTGGGAGCCGGTGCTTGCTTCAGATGCTGGAGATGACAACAATTTGGTCGACCGGAGTTGGATCAATGGTGATGTTAATTCTGATTCGGACAATGAAGAAGATGTCGATTTCGCTCACGAACAAGGAGCAATGGCAAGACGAGATGTTAGGAGTGGTGTAGCAAGAGGTGGAACAGCAAGCACCATGGCTGTTGGTACCGATAGGGGCAGAGATTGGAGTGGTCGTGGTTCCTTTTCAGATTCAGAAGGCACAAGAAGAGTTCATCTCGATCAAAGATGGCCAGACATAAGTAGCGGGAGTAGAAGGAAAGCTCCCACCGCAAGATGGAAGCCTTCAAACACTGAGGGCAGCAATGCCATTGGGATGGACAGAATGGATGGTGGTTCTTTCTCCGATACAGAGGTGAGCCGCCGGAGTCGGAGAGCAAGGAATAGGGA
Organism: Dactylis glomerata; assembly: GCA_007115705.1. NCBI lineage: Eukaryota > Viridiplantae > Streptophyta > Magnoliopsida > Poales > Poaceae > Dactylis > Dactylis glomerata. The sequence goes on along the minus strand of QXEO01000440.1, from coordinate 512,734 downwards.
GGACACATTGGAGACCGCGGTGAAGTGGAAGATCTCGTATGATAGTCATGGCAATGTGATCAGAAAGGTTCGCCTCAGCGGTGAGCTTGATTCAAATCTTGAGAGTGGAAGAGGTGACAAATTGGAACCCAAATGGAGAGGGTCAAACATGTTTAACCGAAGTGAGAACCAAAGAGGCCGACCAAGGTTGAAATATAGGCCTGATGTCAACAGTGGAGAAAGGCCAGGGGGATACAAGAGCCACAATAATGGTGGTAACGGCTTCGCCTCGGACCTGGATGAGCCAACATGGAATCCAAGAAAAAAGAAGGAAGCTAGGAACAACAATGGCGGCAGAGAGTACAAAGGTGACATGGACGGGAGATTCAGGAGAGGTGGCAGTGGGGCGGCAAGACGGCTAGACGCTCATCCTGGGATGAACCCAAACGGAGAAGATCGCAGCGACCATGATAGTAGGCAGAGAATATGGGCGCGGCTCAGGGGAGATGATTACTCACTAAGGCCAACATCAGAATTGCACGGATCTGTGGACATGAATGGAGAACGGCAGCTCAGAAAAGACGGATACTCGCTCCAGTAGTCTGGCCAACATAAGAACTCAGATAAAATGTGGGCGTATTACTGTAGCGGAGAAGCTAATGTAGTCCGTGCGTGTGTGCTAACTTCTGTATGACCCTCAAACCTAATGTACTGGTACCGTGAGCATTTGCTTCGTTCAACTTTTCTGATATACAGCAGCCCATTGCCAAAGAGGAACTCTGCCCACCTGGCTAATAATGGCCGCAAGCTGTGACATTGTTCTAGACTTCTAGGCAACAGCTCAAAAGGAAAACTTGTTTTCACAAAGATGCACACAGCCGATATAGGTGGACCTGCACAATCTTTCCAGCACAGTCGACATAAAACACTTCTCTTATAGAATGATAATTTCATGCAAGACGTGGCTGATCAATAGAGGTTCCAATCACTCTAAATTCACGCAGCAGCTGATCTACAGGACTGAAACTGAACAAGCACGTCATGGATATATGAATTCAGTAACATAATAACAGGCCATTTCCAAATGCCGAGTATAAGCACCAGATATTAAATTCAAAGTACACGGTTCCAGGAACACTAGTTGGACCGGTAGCACGTCTCCTTGGTTGAGAATTACAAGGTGGTCATGCCAGACCTTATGAGCAAACTGGAAAAAATCAACATTGGTGTTTGGTAAAGCTTGCTCCAGCTCCTTTACCTGCAGAATGAAATATCACTAATTAATCACAGGGATGTTAAGCAATGAAAACATAAAGGATAATAAATGATGCAACCTAAGCACAATTCATTTATGCTCTTGCGCCAATGACTGAGATTTTTCAGGGAAAACTAACTATGCACACAACATTGGGACATAGAAGAATCACAACCATAAATCTTTGCAACTTTCTTATGCCTTCGTATGATATAAAATTACACTTGTTTCCGTTCAAGCACAGTACAGCATTCCAGCATGAATACACTCACACTGGGACCAACCTAATTATAACTGTACAATGCTATCATAAGCACCTGCCAGAACTTAATCATAATCAAGTTATAAAAAGCTGAGGAAGTCAGTGGTATTTCATATCTATCCATTTAACTTCCAATATCCATGTTATCTGCTAATTAGAGTTGCTAATTTTATTTCACCACAACACTTGCGAATGACACCTCAAGCAAATAAAATTTAATTGAAGTAAACTAACAAGTTGTAATACGCATGTACCATTCAACCGCTGTTTAGCAACACAATTCAAGTGGAACTGAAGAGACTGTCTATTTAAACACATATTTCAAGTATCATATACTTCACTACATAAACATATAGACCTATCACGATATATAATTTTGCTTGATCACTGTTCTACATAGTGATCATCCTGAATATTACATACTCATCTGAACAAAAAATGTAATCTGCCTATCATCATAATTAGTTAAACTTAACTAATTAATTTACATGACACCAATTAAAAGGGTCTACAGCATATTGACATACAGCTAAATGTGAAAGCATCTTTCTCACTGTTAGCCATATGCTTTTTTTTTCAAGGATATGCTGACTTGATATACCATATGAGCACACCACAACTTCAGGGGGGGCACATACTTCTTAAAACATTTTAGCAGTAAAACTGCATAAACCCAATTTCGGCCCTAACTATCCCAAGGCCATAACCAGTGCTTTGGCCTGACCTACCCACATATCTCGAGAAGATTTACACTTCCTATAAGAACTCAAGTGATCATTAATTTCATTTCTGTACATGACTGACTTTACATGAACAGAACACAATGTATAAGCTAAGAAAATCCAAATCCAAACATTTAGAAATGGGCACCAACAAAGTTGCATTGATGTACTGCAATCAACCGTGAAGGATTTCAGTGGAATCACTTAAAAGATAAACTGAGGTCAATTCACACGCAGGATGAAAAGGATCAAGTGAAAGTCTTTGAAAAACTAAAGATATTTCTCTCTGAATTCAGTGCACAAACACTTGACATAAAGTTTGAAAGGGGAGGCTCATAAACTAAATGGAAGGTTAAAATACCAACGAAAATAATTGTTATTCTTTGGATTATTTCTGAAACACACTAATGCTACGATAGATAGCATGGTTAGTAGAAATTTGCCAGGGGAAGGCAAATGATCCTTCTGTGTGTAATTCAAGCTTGAACGCTTCATGAATCATGATGCATAAAAGAATCTTTGCTCGGCACAACAAATTTTCTTTGGCTGTGCAATACAAAAAGCAGTGGAGGATTATTGAAAAAATCCCTGGGTTCGTCTTGTAGACCCTCTACAATCTTATTAGTATCTGTTCAAGGTCAAGCATGCATTGCCAAAATGAGATAATTTCTTTGTTGCCGTCTTGGCAATTATTTCTGCGCCATCTAGAAGATTCATAGACATAAAAAAATGTTCCATTCTCCTGTCTTAGTGATCTATTATGCTTGTTAATTTCTCCTCTAGTGGCCAGTACTTGGCTATTGCATCGTGAAACGTGTGGCTTGAGTTTGGTAGCATGTTAGTTCTGAAATGTGTAGATGTAGATGGGTTTCCCATGTAAATAGCAAAGTAGCCTCCCACAGTCCCACCCAACCATCAGCCCATGAAACAGCTATTCATGTGTCGTGGCCATCTATGCAACTGGATAAGAATGACCATATGCTGAATATAAACTAGACGGTTTATGAATCATTATGCGTGCAGGTGAGGTGATACATTTCGGACCAATCTTTTGCAAACATCTATTATGCCACACAAGCACACAAGAATGACAGAAAAGCTAGTCCAATCACCTCTGCAGTTTATTTTCAACATATCAGTCATAACCGTTCCACGGAGCACAGCACTACACAGACCCGGATGGATAGATCTAGGTGAAAACATCCCAACAGCCTTTACTACCTTGAAATCAATCCAAATTCAACCATTTCGTTTGACTCCAAAAATAATAGCGCTGAGGCATGGGGCGGTTACCTGTGGGGGTCGATCTAGTGGTGGTTGTCGCCGGCCGGGCGGTAGATGCGGTTGTAGGCGGCCTCGCCGACGAGGTAGATCCCGAAGGCGACGATGGCGATGCCGAGCCCCGGCGTGGCGTGGCGCAGCTGGTTCCCCACCATCGGGTGCCTCCTCCAATCGTCACGGCGCCGGAAGAACTCCCCCGTCGCGTTCAGCCCCTTCCCTCCCGTCGCCATCGCCTTCGCCGCCGCTCTCTCTCTCTCTCTCTCTCTCTCTCTCTCTCTCTCTCTCTATACAGTTCTTCGTGAGGACAGGACAGCCACACTCACAAGAGCAGAAGCCCAAGTAGTAATATACAGGGCCCAAACCGTTGCAAACTGGGCTTTTAAGCCCAATGGAATTAGTGTTCGAGACTTCGAGTCCGAGTGAGCGAACGAGCTCGGCTTGTCTATCAGTGTCCTCGCATTCTATCGATTCATGGCCATGCCGACCGCCTCGCCACCGCGGCTCCCAGTTCCGCGCACCCATGGCGGTGCCGGAAGTCCACCGCCGACTATTGCCACCGCTACCACGTCACTGCCATATGGACAAGGACGCCGGCCGCCGCCGAGCCCGCCAGGCCCCAGCCCGGACCGGCGGCGGGGCCAACAGGCGCCTGCGCGGCCTCGTGCAGCGCGGCGAGCTCGACTGCGCCCTGCACCTTGCGGAATCCATCTCCGGCGTCGGAAAGCACCAGGACGTCATACCCTGCAACATCCTCATCAAGAAGCTCTGCGCCGACGGCCGGGTCACCGACGCGGAGCGCCTGGTGGAGGCGCTCGGGCCGTCCGCGGTCTGCCACCATCATAACCTACAACACTATGCGGAAAGATTGATGCGGCCCGTCGGATAATCTACGCCATGCCGTTCGCTCCGGACACGTTCACGTACAGCCCCCTTATCTGTGCGCTCTGTGTCCGTAGGCGCGTTCTGGACGCCCTCGGGGTGTTCGACGGTATGCTCCTGTGCGGCTGCTCCCCTAGTCTGGTCACCTACAGTATCCTCTTGGTGCTACAAGCACGCCATGGTGCTCCCCGACGAGATGCACGCCAAGGGCTGCGAACCAGACATCGTGACCTACAACGTCCTCATCAATAGCTTGCCGTCCTATGGATGCAAGCCCCGGGGGCTGAATATTTTGTGCAGCTCTGAGCGGTGGGAGGAGGCTGAGAAGCTCTTGGCCAAGATGTTCAGCAACAGTTGTGCTCCGGATGAGGTCACGTTCAACACAGTAATTGCTTCTTTGTGTCAGAAAGGGTTTGCTAATAGTGCAATTAAATTGTTGATCGAATGTCAGAGCATGGATGCACTCCAGATATTATCACATACAACAGTATTATCGACGGTTTGTGCAAAGGAAGGTGTGTTGATGATGCTATCAAATTACTAAGGGATCTGCAATCCTACGGATGTAGGCCTGACATCATTACTCATACCACCGTGTTGAATGGCCTGTGTTGCATTGAGTGGTGGAATGATGCTGAGGAATTCTTGGCCGAGATGGTGTAGAAGAACTGTCCCCCAGATCAAGTGGCATTCAATACAATAATCACTTCTTCGTGTCACAAAGGACTGGTAATCGTGCAATTAAAGTTTTTGATCGAATGTCAGAGCATGGATCCATCCCAGACATTGTCACATATATTGTTGATGGTTTGTGCAACAAAATGTGTGTTGGCGATGCATTGAAATTGTTAGACTCTGGAATCCTTGGTGCAAGCCTGATATCATTACATATAAAACTGTATTGAAGGACTTGTGTAGTGTCGACCGGTGGGAAGATGCTGAGCAGCTCATGGTTGAGATGATCCACAACAATTGTCCTCCAGACGAAGTGACACTTGATACAATACTAACATCCTTATGTCAGAAAGGATTGCATTGGCAAGCAATTGAGTTTCTGAAGCTAATACCAGAGAAAGGCTGCATTCCAAACTCAACTGCGTATAATATTATAGTTGGAGAACTTTTTGAAGGCTGGCTAGACACAGGGGGCCTTTGATCTAGTATGTGGCATGGGGAGCTGTCCTCTGGATGTGATTACTTACAACAGATTAATTTTTAGTCTTTCCAAATCTTGCAAGATGGATAAAGCTCTAGATTTGTTGAATGTGATGATCTTTTAAGGGCCTTTACCTGGACAGAACTACCTACCAATATTTAGCTTTCGGGCTCTCAAGAGAAGATGGAATGGACAGGGCTATTGGTATGTTCCGCAGAGTTCAGGAAATAGGCCTATCACCTGACACAATGCTTTATAATGCTATACTGCTTTGCCTTTGTAAAAAATGGAGAAAAAATCTTGCTATCGATTTTTTTTGCTTATATGGTGTCCAATGGTGGCATGCTTGATGAATCAACCTACATCATTCTCATCGAAGGCCTTGCTTGTGAGGACTTTTCGGATCAGACAAAAGAACTTCTAGAAAGTTTGTGATGTAGGGGTGCTTTAAATAAGCATTTAATTGAGGAATAAAAGCATTTTCTTAGATTGAGTATGCAAGTTTCTGCAAGTATACTGAATTTTTTGCTCTACGTCCTTGATCATTACTTACTAAATCGTGATAAGTTGTGCATACATCTGTGCAGTTGAAATGTTTTCTGTTCACTTCTGTTCTGTACATTATAGCTTAGGACTAGGATTAGCTCAAGTAGCTGTTCTCCACCTAGTTGACTGTCACAGTAATTTATGACATGCTGCACTGCTTGCGAATGGTTCTTCAAGCAATATCTATAAAGCATTGTGTTAATTTAATTATTTGTCTTGAGTAGTTTTGTGTGCAATTGAACTTTAACCTGCAGGGCTTTTCTTACAATCATTACTTCAGTCAGAAGGGTGAGAAAGGCTTACTTTGCAACCTGATTTTTATCCTACTGATTATAAGGTGCACGGCTGAACTCCACGTTAGTAGTATTACTCACTCCCTTTTTGGCCAGCATTTTATCTATTATACAAAACTAGGATGAATGAAATTCATGTTAAATGACCAAAGTAGTTTGAGTTCCGGAGGGACAGTATGGTTATCTGGTGATATTCATTCTGTAAAATCTGGAGCCTAGGAAGTTATCCTTACCAAGTTCTATTGGTGTTTAGATTGGTGAGGTAAAGAATGACAGGCGGGACATTGATTGAACTCCAAGCAAGTTCACCCATCTCACCCTCCCGCCGAAAATTTCAGCCGTGTTTTCAACATTTAATACTTAATTTTGTAGTGGTGTTATTTGATCTTTGTTTCCAATCAGCAAACTAATGTAATAATCTGTCTCCTGCATAAATCTAACCAATTTCTCTTTTATTCATTTCAGCTGGATATTTAGGCATGTTCACTGAGGAAAAGTGAACTTTCGCATAGGAACTTATTTCACGTTTAAAAAGTCATTATTTCCTCTAGAAGAGTAGCTAGTGGAAGTGTTAAGACTTTGGAAATATTAACTGTTGACATAAAGCTAGATTTGGTCCAATGGGACCATAGAGATACTTACCCAACGAAAATTCTGGTTGCATAGCCCTATTTGCACTTTGGATGAAACCTTTGATGAGTCTGGACTTAACTGAGAACTATTCCTGCACGTAGGCCTCTATGATGCTCATGTGCCTACTCTTTTTTGTTTTTGACAAACTATTGTCACACATGATGTGGGATGTTTCTGCCAATTTGTTAATGGTAACCTGTGAGTTTCGATTCATCTCTAAACACTTCCCAGTTGCAATTGTTTCCTGTTCTATTCTGAACCATAATGAACTGCATCAAGTTGTGACTACTAAGTACTAACACGAAATGAAAAAGGAGAAGTTATTGATTTAGTTTACAGTGCCATGTATGTTGAACTCTGTTCAGCTTACAATGCCATCTATGGTAAACTCAGAACATGTTCTTGATCAGCTTACGATGCCATCTATGCTGAACTCTAAAGATGCTCTTGATTCGGTATACGATGCAACCTATGCTGAACTCTAAATCTGCTCTATATTCAGTTTATAATGCCATCTATGCTAAAATCTGAATGTGTTCTTGATCAGTTCACAACGCCATCTATGCTGAACCCTAACAAAGAATTCTGCTGAACACCAATGCTAAACTAAGAAGTTCTTGATTCAGGAATTGGTGAAGCAAGTACAGTCTGAATCTGAATACTGTAACACACTATAGCGATTCCATAAGAAGTGGACAGAAAATGCATGTAACATTCAAACTGATCAGGATTGTTGAGCCCAACAATAGATGAACATCCAGCATGTTTGCCTGCAGATAAAATCTCTTGCAGAAGCTGCGAAAATGCAGACCGTAACATCAACACTACTAGACGAAGCAGATACATGTCCATCTAGCATTCTTACTGATCAAGAGTTTCGCGAGTTCAACGACGGATCACAGGTGAAGAAACAAAATGCCTGTCCACACAAACAGAATTTCCTGTGCAAGCCTCTTGCAGCAGAGCAAGTTCGAGTACGCACCAACTAGTAAATTCGAAAGAAGCTGGAAAAAAAACGCAGAACCTGCAGGGGAGGTTTATGAACAAGTGCTGGCCTCCGCGCATGGAGGATGGAGCTGCGTGCGCCGGCCGGGCTCGGGACGCCATGTGCGCTCAGGTGCTCATGGAAAGAGGATCTGCGAGCCGACGTTGATCTCCGCGGTGACGGCGTTGCGCGTGGTCGCCGCGCTCTGCGACGCGGCGCCGGCCCGCTGATTGGCTTGTACGGCGAGACGCTCGGCCGCCCGCATCCACGCGGTCCTTGATGGGGAATTCGCGGGGAAGCTCAGGGCCACGGTGACGGCGTCGACGGTCACGAGGTCCAACGCCGCGAGGGCACGAAGCTGCGATGCCGTGTCGGCGATGCGGTCGAAGGCATTGCCCCTGCGGTCAACCCAGTCCTTCCACAGCGGGTTGTGGTTCGGGTTGGCGGTGAGGGGGAGGTTCCTCTTCCACAGCGGGCCGTCCGTGATGGCGCCGATGAGGCCGCCGTAGTTGTCGAAGACGCGGACAGCCCTGTTGTGAAGCTCGTTGTAGCGCGCGATCGTAAGCGCGGCTTGCCCAAGCATCTCGGTGGGGTTGTTGAGGTAGATGAACTGCCAGGCGTCGTTGGCGTAGTTTCCAGCGGCTAGGAGGAGGCCCGCGTGGGTCATGCGGTCGCGGAGCGCGGTGGAGGCGGAGATGAACTGCGGCCCGAGGGGCTGTGCCTCGGAGAGCTCGGGGACCGCCGTCGCCGCGAGCGCCTGCCACTGCTGCTTCGCCGCCATTGCCGCCCAGCGCCGAGCTCTCTCTCTCTCTCTCGTTGTGAGTTCGCGGCGTGACGGTTTGTTGGGGTAGACGAAGAAGGGGATGGGATTTTGTAGATCGGACAGAGGGCGACGGGATGGTGAATTGTGTGGCTTGTGACAGACACTTACTGCGGCTTGGGGAAGGGGCCACGCGTAATTTACCATCTCAGGCTGTCACTCACCATGCGCTTTGCTCCGTCCAATTTTCAACCGTGATCTGGTCACCCAGTTTTCACTTTTCACCGAGCCGTCCAGGTAAAGAATCGGTTACGGTCGTGGGGTCCACTCCGCCAGGCTGGAACGTCCATCGACCACGCGCGTGCGAGGTCTCGATCGGGTCGGGTTGTTCGCTGCCGTGAAGTGCAGCGGCGTCTCGCGTTGCCGATGATGATCCACTAGGTAGCGGGCTAGCAAGAGTAAATTGCACTATGGGCTCGGTTTAATTCCTGTATATACATTTGCTGAATTTTACCCTATAGAGATTTAAATGACTCGCTTAAGTCTAAAATAGGGCAAGCTTAAAATTTAAAGTCAGATCTGAACCATAACATTTGCAATTTTGTGTGATCAAATGCTCATGAATTTTATGTGCCAAAATAATCATGATAGAGAACCAACTGGAAATATGGTAGCATGTTGTGTTAGGTTATTAAGCAATTTCCGAGTGATTTTAATTACCAAATCATCAGCACATAAGCACTAGCCCTAACCACATGAAGAAAAATAAGCACACCTAGCAAATCTGTAAATGAAACAAGAGCTAGTGCTAAGTAAGAGATGAGAAGCACATACTGAGTGATCGGGTAGATCGGGCACCACAACAACACCATGTTTGTCACCCATGGTGACGGCCGAGGTTGCCAAAGCGGTAGAGGATGTAGATCGGTGATGAAGCAAGACGGTGATGGCGAACTCAACCGGAGGTGAGCAGTCGCGCAAGAGCCACTCAAGTAGGTCTCAAACCCATTTTCCTCAATGCAATGTCTACCATGTTCCTTGATAAACCTTTGGTGAAAGGGTCTGCCATAATCTTAGTCGTTTGGACACAAACCAATGGTATAACTTCGGAGTTTTTTTCAGCTTTTTGACAATGTTTAGTCTTCTTTTGAAATGTCTTAAACTCTTCATATTATCCTTAGACCTATTCATCTTAAAAAACACAGTTCATGAGGATAGCCAATATTATAGTTTAACCATAGGCAAATCATCCAAGAGTTCATGGAGCCATTGTTCTTAGATAGTCGCAGTATCTAATGTTGCGAGTTCTGCTTCCATAGTTGACCTCGTTAAGATATCCTGCTTAAAAGACTTGTAAGAAACATCACCACCACCAAGTGTGAATATATATCCACTTGTAAGTTGTGACCTTTATCTAAGCATCTGAAATTCAATTCGAATCACTATACCCTTCAAGTACTCTAGGATACCCGGTATATAATTAACCCCATAGCTCACATTCCCCTTTAGATAGTGCATTACTCTCTCAAGAACATGTCAATGATCATCTCCCGGGTTGGCCACAAACCAGCTTAGTTTGCTTCTAGTAAATTAGATGTCAGGCCTTGTAGGGCAAGCTAAATTTATGAGCAAGCCAATAATTTGAGAGTATCTCAGTTGATCTCTAGTGACCTTCTGATTCTTTCGAAGCAGTACACTAGGATCATACAGCATGGGAGCAGATTTGCAATTAGCATAGCCATATCTACTCTACACTTCTCCACACACTTCTCCACATAACGAGATTGCACAAGTGTGATCCCTTATTCTCATCTCTCCATAGCTTGATGTTCAAGATGACAGCAGCTTCTCCAAGATCTTTTATCTGAATACAGTGATATAGGAAGGTTTTGACCTCCTGGATTACTTAGAGACTCTTCCCAAAAATCAAGAAATCGTTTATCGTTAACTTCTCGGTTGGCCTGGGTTTTGATATTAATAGTTTATCGGCTGATTAATCGATTTTATCGGTAGGCTATTTATCGGCTAGTTTTTTCATAAATCCCATGTTTTGGCACTAAAAGTTCAAAAATATGTGATGCAAAAACAACAATGGAGTATTGGACAAAAGCGTTACCTTGATTCCTGGCATTTCAATCAACAAAAATAGCAAAAATCGAGCTAATGTACACTTTTACAAGACTATTGGCCAAAAATTTGTCTCTTAGACTAATAAATCGGCTGGAAATCACTATAAGTGCAGAAATTCTGGATATTGCGGCCAAAATATCAGCTATCAGATCGATATATCGGCCTAGGCGATAAATCAGAATGATAAGCTATTATCTTATCGCTCACCCAATGATTCACGATTAATCGGGAGATTAATCGGCATCTCGGGTGATTTTTTGAACACTGATTTCATCCACACACAAATATAGGAAAACTCCGTCGCCCTACCATGGAGGTAATATACACATTTGCCGCCTTCGTTTACAACAAAAACCATAGTAGTTTTGTGTGCAATTGAACTTTAACCCGCAGAGCTGTTCTTACAAGCTTTCTGAGTATAGATTTTCTAAGCACCATCTCAACTACCCCCTCTATCTGGGGGGCTCACACATGCTTTAAGATCTGCACTTGTACCTTTTTTCTCTCAAGCATATTTTTTTTTGTATCTATCACAACATACAATATTTGAATTCGAGACTTTTGAGTTCACCAAAATATTTGAGATAGAATGCTAGAAATACTTTGGTATTTTTATGAAATTATAAATATATATTTTTAAAGAAATTTTTATGATTTTTAAATATATGAAAATATTAAATTGCATGAAAAAAATTCCAAACTATTTTTCGCACATACTAGATGTAATGTTTTAGTGACCTGCAAAGTTTGAAATCGAAATGTTATAGTTCTTGGGAGATACAAAAAAGATAAATGGAAAAAAGTTTAGAGGGTGTAAGTGTCATGGTGCTTAGTTCATACTTTCCCTTTCTTACAATGTTTACTTCAGTTAGAAGGGAAAGGCTTACATTGCAACACAGATTTTTATCATACTGATAATAAGGTGCACGACAGAACTCCACGTTATATTACTCGCTCCCTTTTTGGCCAGCATTTTATCTATTTTACAAAGTCAGGATGAATGAAATTCATGTTAAATGACCAAAGTAGTTTGAGTCCCAGAGGGACTGTACGGTTATCTGGTGATATTCATTCTGTAAATCCGGAGCCTACCATGTTCTATCCTGCTGTTTGGTTTAGATTAATGATGTAAAGAATGACAGGCAGAACATTGATTGAACTCCAAGCAAGTAGTAACCATGTATTCACCCATCTCACCCTCCCGCCAGAAAGTTCAGCAGTATTTTCAACATTTAATACGAGTTCATAATTCTGTAGCGGTGTTATTTGATCCTTGTTTCCAATCAGCAAACCAATGTAATAATCTTTCTCCTGCATAAATCTAACCAATTTCTCATTTGTTCATTTCAGTTGGATGTTTTGGCATGTTCACGGAGGAAAAGTGAACATCCGCATAGGAACTATTTCACGTTTCAAAAGTCATTTCCTCTAGAAGAGTAGTTTGTTGCCTTATCTGCATCTAGTGGAAGTGTTAAGACTTTGGAAATGTTAACTGTTGAAATAAAGCTAAATCTGGTCCCATGTGAGCATAGAGATACTTACCCAACGAAATTCTGGTTGCATAGCCCTATTTGCACTTTACGTAAAACCTTTGGTGAGTCTTGACTTAATTGAGAACTATTCCTGCACCTACGCCTCTACGATGCTCATGTGCCTACTCTTTTTTTGTTTTTGACAAACTATTGTCACACATGATGTGGGATGTTACTGCCAATTTGTTAATTGTATGTAACCTGTGAGTTTCGGTTCACCTCTAAACACTTCCCAGTTGCACTTGTTACCTGTTCTGTTCTGAAACATAATGAACTGCATCAAATTGTGACTTCTAACACGAAATGAAAAAGGAGAAGTTATTGATTTAGTTTAGAGTGCCATGTATGTTGAACTCTGTTCAGCTTACAATGACATCTATGCTAAATTCTGAACATGTTCTTGATCAGCTTACAATGCCATCTATGCTAAACTCTAAACATGTTCTTGATCAGCTTACAATGCCATCTATGCTGAAGTCTGACTATGTTCTCGGTTCACTTTACAATGCCATCTCTGCTGAACCCTAAATATGTTCTTGATTCGGTTAGGATGCCATCTATGCTGAACTCTAAATATGCTCTTGATTCGGTTACGACGCAACCTATGCTGAACTCTAAATCTGTTGTTGATTCAGTTTATAATGCCATCTATGCTCAAATCTGAATGTGTTCTTGATCAGTTTACAACGCTATCTATGCTAAACCCTAACAAAGAATTCTGCTGAACATCAATGCTAAACTCTGGAAAAAGGAGAAGTTCTTGATTCAGGAAGTGGTGAAGCAAGTGCAGTCTGAATCTGAATATTGCAATACACTAGCAATTCCATAAGAAATGGACAGAAAATGCATCTAACATTCAAGCTGACCAGGATTGTTGATTCCAACAATAAATGAACATCCGGCATGTTTGCCTGCAGACAAAATCTCTTGCAGAAGATGGTAAAATGCAGACCGTAACATCAACACTAGACGAAGCAGATACATGTCCGTCTAGCATTCTTACTGATCAAGAGTTTCGAGTTCAACGACGGATCACAGATGAAGAAACAAAATGCCTGTCTACACAAACAGAATCTCCTGAGCAAGCCTCTTGCAGCAGAGCAAGCTCGAGCACGCACCAACTAGTAAATTCGAAAGAAGCTGCAAAAAACAAACGGAGGAACCTGCAGGAGGAGGTTTACGAACAGATGCTGGCCTCCGCGCATGGAGGATGGAGCTGCGTGCGCCGGCCGGGCTCGGGACGCCATGTGCGCTCAGGTGCTCAGGGAATGAAGATCTCCGAGCCGACGTTGATCTCCGCGTTGACGGCGATGCGCATGGTCGTTTCGCTCTGCGGCACGCCGTCGACCACAGTTAAATTTACGGCACGCATCGCGAGAGTCTCAGCCGCCCGCATCCACGAATTCCTTAGCGGGGAGTTTTCGGGGAAGCTCCGGGCCATGGCAACGGCGTCGACGGTCGCGAGGTCCATCGCCGCGGCGGCGCGAACCGACATTGCCGTGTCCGCGACGCAGTCGAGGGCTTCGTCCGTGCAGTCAACCCACACCTCCCACATGTGGTCGGCGAGCGGGTCGGCGGTGAGGTCCCTCCGCCACATCGGGTCGTCCCCGTCGGCCGTGAGGGCGCCGAGGTGCCTGCCGTAGATGGAGAAGAGGCGGACAGCCGTGTTGTGGAGCTCGTTGTAGCGCGAGATCGTACGCGAGGTGTGCTCAAGCATCGTGGTGGCCCTGTCGAGGTCCAAGTACTGCCAGGGAACTATGGACTCACCGAGAGCAATCTGGACATTGCGGACGGAGAGCGCGTCGGAGGCGTGGATGAAGTGTGGCCCGAGGGGCAGAAAAGTGGCCGCGAAGAGCTCGAAGAGCGCCGCCCACGCGAGCGCCTGCAACTGCTGCGCCTCCGCCATTGCCGCCCAGCGCCGAGCTCTTTCTCTCTCGATCCCTCTCCCTCTCTCTCCCCCGGGAGTGCGCAGCGTTGTGAGTGCGCGGCGTGACGGTTTGTTGGCGTAGACGAAGAAGGAGATGGGATTTTGTTGATTTTGTGAATTGGGTGGCTTGTGACGGACACTTACTACGGCTTGGGGAAGGGGTAACGCGAATTTACCGTCTCGGGCAAGCACTCACGATGCGCTTTGCTCTGTCAAATTTTTCAACCGTGGTCTGGTCACCCAGTTTTCACCGAGGCGTCCAGGTAAAGAATCGGTTAGGTCGCGGGGTCCACTCCGCCAGGCTGGAACACCCCTGAAACAGAATCCACGACGCGAGGTTTATTTCATCGATCGGGCCCTCGATCGGGCTCTTAGCTGCCGTGCTCATGATTTGCTGAATTTTACCCCTATAGAGATTTAAATGATGGGCTTAAAGTCTAAAACAGGGAAAGCTTAAAATTTCAAGTCAAACTGGAACCATAATATTTGGAAATTTGTGTGATCAATTGATATGAATTATGTGAGAAAATATTTATCAACGATTTATCATGATGAAAAAATAATCAGAAAATATTGTACTCCTTCCAGCCCCTTTTACTTGTCACCGATGATAAGGAATATATAATTTACCAAGAAAAAAACCACGCCATCTAAATGCACCATACTTGGCCGATACATTATGACTAAACCCTTAAGACATAATAAGCAAGATTCACTTAAATAACACTGGATGCTCCCTTTATAGCCACTGACCCATCCTACAGACTATGTCTTGTAACAAAGTAAATCCGTCACGCATCCAACTGATGAGCAACGCCTAGCTCCGGGACCTTTGCAAGAGTAACCCCAATCCTACAAAGTAGTGACTGACAGATATATTTTAAAATATATCCATTTTTTCAATCCCTTTGCTTGTAATTTTGTTTAAAGTTTTACCAAAATTTAGATTAAAACTGCCCAGACTGATGCTGTTTTTTCGTAAAATCATCTTTTTGTCTTTTTTGCATAGAAAACAAAGGAAAGAAAATTGAGGAAAACCGGATTTGCTAATTCTCACTCGCCTTGTTGGCCAATGGATTTTGGATTGATGAGATTCATACAATTAGACACTTTTATGGTATCGCTATTGCTATATGGTCACGTAATGTGTGTGCGACCTTTTTTTTATCTGCATGCTCGTGGGTTGGTACCTGCTTGCATGTGCCTTGAGGAATATAGCAATCTCCAAAGAGCTCTAAGCTCCCTGAAGTTTGAGATGCTCTGGTTGCTCCACTATGGCTAGCTCGTTGGTTTTAGTCCTAAGTCGGTTCGGTTGTCTCGCGGGGGTTATACAAGATGCGAGCGTTGTTGCTTGTTGCGTAGCTGTTTGTTTGTGTTTGACTACAACCTCTTCCGAACCGCCTCTCCTTCTTTGTGCATCCTCTTTCATCATGCCACCGACGACTTCTCTCTCTCCTAGCGGCGGTCGTACCAAATTCTGCCTCTTGATGGCTACGACCACCCCACTCCTCTAGGGTCGACAGTTATAGAGGCAGTGTCTGTCGTCCTCATTCTTCCCTACCGCGGATCTGGAGGTGGCGGCCGTCCCCAAGCTCTACCTTTATAGGTCATGGGTTATTCATGTAAGTATTTATGCGTCTTGATGAGAGTACGTTCTAGAAAAGGCCATCTCCTTTGGCTAGATTGGAGAAAGATTGGGAATTTGATTTATGGCTGGATTTAAGTCACCGGTACACTCAGATTTGAAAGGAAAAGGCAAATTCGGGAATCAAGAGATGTCCGATGTAGGATTTTGGGCGTCTTTGGTTTGATGTTTAGCTAGCCTAGATCCGCCATAGCCCAGCTAGCTCAGCTGACAGCTGTGCTTTGCTAGCCTCGCGTTGGCCGCACAAGTAGTTTAATGCAAGGGGCATTGACTACTCATTTGGTACTAGGGACAGTGCAGTTAGGCCTTTCAAAATGCATTGGCTCTTAGCACGTTATCCTAAATAGTTGTTTATTTTAAGAGACAATCATCACAATGCATTGTATTTTAAGATTGTATCTAACTTTAATGATTTTGGCCCATGCATGCATGGTGATTGGGCTAATAATATTTTTTGCCTATGACTTTGTGCAAAGGTTGTAGCTTAGCTAAGATACAACAATCTTCTCTTTCATCAATTAATAGGGTGCCACATCACCATTTTGCCTATGATACCGTGCTACAATGCAAGTCCGCGTCTCCCGCGATTTCTCCACGAGTGCGACTGGGGGGATTTCGAGGCGTCTTTTGCCTCTGTCCAGCCTGGCCCTAGGGAAACATCCGATTCGGGCGTTTCCACTGGGCTTGCGCGAGGGGTGCTTTAACGCGCGCGCTGGCCTGCACCGAGGGGTGTTGTGGGCATCCAAACGGGCCGCTATCTTCTCCCAGGGCCTGGTCCAACTGCTCACAGGCTACCAAACGCGCCCTAGAATGACCTAGCGCGCGTTGCTGCGCCCGCTGAATATATAGCATCGATAATGTGAAGGCAATAAGAAGTTTCTCTTCACATGAATATTTGTTTGATTGGACCTGCACTACAACACCCTCTTAAGCTTATACGACTAACTTCCCCCGGATCAAGGCTGACTTTTTGACTCCTTGGTCATACCTCAGCAAGCAGCATGTATAGATGAGATATTTGCATGTGTTGTTCCATATCAGGATACACACAGATCCCCAGGTATAGATGAGACATTTGCACGTGTTGTTCCATATCAAGATACACACAGATCCCCTATATAACCTCTTACGCAAAAGAAGAAACATACAAATTGTATGACTTTTTTCTGGAAAAAACGCCAGCAAATTTCGTTTGGGGAAATTTGCTACTGGGGAATAATCTTGCAGAGAAAAATCTTGTCATGCAATGATAGTACTTATTATATCACAGACTGGGGAAACATCTCCTACAAACCATTTACTATTACCAACGCTTTGTGCATTATGAGCTTATAAATAGTATAAGCCATAATAGTGGGCACCCTTCTTGTAGACTCAAATTGTTGCTTTTTTTAGAGGGCCACTCAACAGAATACACCACTCTGATGGTTCTACGATTTTTTTCATCAGCCGTAAAGTAACATTGCAACAAGGAATAAACTCCAATATAATAAAAAAAATACCTATTACGAAAAGACAGTATATGTGGATTAGCAAGATTAACACAGATTTATAGACCCATAGCTTAGCTGACAGCCCCCACATATCTGCAACGCAGGATATTACAAAAATAAAAAAGTAATGTCTCACAATTACAAAAGAAATAATACCTAAAATCGTGTGGAAGTACAACCCATAATGAGGGCTATTTTAGGTTTCCTGTGGCTTCTCGTATCAGATCCTGTGTCGAGATGCTCTGCATAACTACCAACAAAGTAAGAATCACCTAATGCTTATGAACAGGTGAAGGAGCGGAAAACACAATATTTTCCTCCCAAAAACAATGCATGGACTTAGGTAAATCTCCACACCAACTAAAATAGCACATCCCTAAGGAGAACTAACAATCCTGTCATACGAATCTACATGAGAAAAAAATGAACTTTGCTCATTGCTTACCAAAACCAAAAATTCAATCAGCCGGCCCAAATCTTGTGGCCTCCTCAAAAAATGACGTTGCTGGAGAGTCCAAACCGTGTCAGCTCCTCGCCTATTCCGGAGTGCTGTCGGTACTATGTGAGGCCATCAACCACCACGTCAAACTTATCACAGGTATCTGTCAGAGTTCAAAGCACTGGATAGACAATCAACTGATAGAAAGGCAGACAATGATATTTTTATTCCATACATCCCCATCTTTACATCATCTATTAACCATAAAGAGTAGTTGGAGATATCCTTATGTGCAGCACGAGAAACCGAGAAAGGCAGTTATAAGTCTAACTTATAACACGTTCATGGTATTGTCCAAAATGAGATGTTTAGCCAGAATAGTGTGTAGTGACAGTTGATGAGTGCAAAATAATGTTGGAAGTGCTAATTGTTTATATACCCTAGGGGCTGCCGGAGAGCACAACACCGACGGGCTTTCCTACCGATTTGTACCTATCAATGGTGTTGTGGTCGACCAAGAGAACCGCCTTATGGCCGGGTACGTGCCCCACACACACAGAGGTAAACGTCCTGCTTTTATTTTCTTTGTTAGGTATATACTTATAGATTTTTGTTGGTTTTACTTACCTGGGCATGGATGGAAACATCCTGTCACCAAATTGCATGCGAGAGATTTGTTTTCCATCGCTAGAGAACAAAGATTCAAGCGAAAGCGAGGTAGCAACACTTGCCATTGGACGGTGAGATGGCTTTCTCTGGGATGGTCTTCGGCAGTTGTATGTCGTGCGGTTGGTCGCCTCTGGCACCACACCAACAACATCACTGTATCATCCTCTAATCAATTGTGCAACACGGAAAAACCAGATGAGCACACGGCATGTCACCGACAACAAATAGGCAATGAGCTTCTTCTCAGATGTTAATACTCTACAGGTTTGGAGCAAGACATGATTTAAATAAACATGCCATGCCAAAAAATGAGGATGAAGCAGCTAACCACTATGTAAAGCTATTTGGTGAGTAAGCACAGTAGACCTTCCAAGGAAATATTGTCAGTTACATCTTGAGAGGACGCAACATTGATTTGTCCTTCTGTTTAAGTTGCAACTACAAGGTCACATTATACAATGTATTATTTAAGTTCTATGGTACCGTTTCATATTGCCTACCAGATGGTAACCGTGTACATGTAAATTGAAAAATTACAGGTTCATGCATACTGGTTCATTAGTAGCTTATATGCTATTAAAAATCAGAGCTATTATGCTTTGATAAACATGCGATATATCCTGCATATAGTCATCATTTGTAGGTGTGCCACTGCTTCTTCTATAGCCTAATTTTGGTAGCAATATTTTATCACCACCTACCTTAAGCGTCATGACATGGTATATCCGATTATCAAACTGTCACTGGTCTTTAGTCGCCTCTCTCCGATCAGTTTTATGTTTGTTACGGCGTCTAAATATACAGCACAGGGAGCAACCAACTGCAGCTATCCTTCCTTGCGTAGTTCATAGGCTGAGCTAAACCGGTTCATAAGGCTATGTTGAATTTTCCTTCAGCGGAAGCAATATTGAATGCCAGCTCTTGGTAAATCAGCGGCCTCACTCTATAATTACAATGGAAATTTGGCTTTTGACATGGGTATGTCATACCCTGGAGGCACTTTGGGAAGTCCGGTTCCCCATCAGGTCCTGGCAGTCCATTTAGACTTGCCGAATGGAATCTAAGGATTCCTTTATCATGGGAAGTTTGAGTGGTTGGAATGCTGATCCAAAAACTTTCTATGTTCACTATTGGATAAAAAAATGAGAAAAGGAAGTATATTGGATTAATATGATGTCTTCAACAAAACCGAACTGTATTTACTATTCAACATTCACTAATTTCAGATAAACTGAAATACCGTTGCTGCACTTCTTACTGTTGAAGTATATAAGTGAATTGCCTAGCCCTTTCCATCAGTTCGGACTTTTGGTTGCGTTGGCTAGTGCATGAAGCTTGACATGGTATCAGAGCCAGGTTCTCGTGTTCAAATCCTGGTTTTCGCAATTTATTGGAAAATTGCTGCTGCCCCCCTTTGTGTCCACGTGTTAACTTTCTCTTATCCTGTCACACGTGAGTGGGGGTGTTGAAGTGTATAAGTGGATTGTACTAGCCCTTTCCATCAGTTCGGACTTTTGGTTGCGTTGGTTAGTGCATGAAGCTTAACATGGAACTGATGGAAAGGGCTAGGCAATTCACTTATACACTTCAACACCCCCACTCATGTGTGACGGGAGAAGAGAAAGTCAACACGTGGACATAGACAGGAGAAGAGAAAATCAACACGTGGACACAAACGGGAGAAGAGAAAGTCAACACGTGGACACAAAGGAGGGCAACAGCAATTTTACAATAAATTGTGAAAACCAGGACTCGAACTCGAGAACCTGGCTCTGATACCATGTTAAGCTTCATGCCTAACCAACGCAACCAAAAGTCCGAACTGATGGAAATGGCTAGTACAATCCACTTATACACTTCAACACTTACAATGACTCAAGAAAGACCAAGTTGTTGTATGGCATTGCTAAATCAAAGAGGATATTTAATGGACAAAGAGAGGGCATCTGTACCTAGAGAGCCCTATCCCTTGGCATTCGAACAGGAAAACACGAGTACGCTTACAATCTGTAGACTGATTGCTCCTGTTTAGCAAAGATCCTAGTGTGTTCACCCCTGAGTGTCAGGGCGGTCAAGGTCTAGAATCACCCTGTGAGACTACCAGAATCACAAACCAAATCTTCGGCAAGGTCGGGCTGCTCACCTCGGAGCGACGGATTGGCGTCTTGCCGGAAGGAGGAGGCGGCCGCGAGTCCAAGGAAGGGGATGGTGTCGCTCTTCGGAAGAAGGCAACGGCGGCGCTCGTCGGAGGAACGACGCGGCGGTGGCGCACATCGGACGAACGACGCTGCGGCGGCGCGCGTCAGAGGAACGACGCGACGGCGGCGCGCGTCAGAGGAACGACGCGATGGCGGCACGTGTCAGAGGAACGACGCGGTGGCCGTGCTAATCGGATAAAGGAGCCGTCCTCCATCCACGACGACCCGAGAGACCTCCATTGAGGCAGAAAACTCGCTAGGGTGGGGTGTGATTATCATTCAATTAGCCTTTAGGCATAAAGAAAGCAAGGGCGTAGCGTTCCATTACCGATCATGGTGGTATCAGAAGCACCCCTACTCCTCTGGTCTGTCCACCTTACCTTCTGGCGCAACGCTCCGGTCATCATACGACTAGAATGTGATATGGCCTCACATCTTCTTTTTCTTTAAGAATTTCTGCCGTTTCTCGGGCCCAGTGTCAGTGAGATGCAAGAATGACGTGTGAGTTAGTGGGGGTGCTTGCTGGTAGGAAATATGAAGGCCCTTTTCACCCGCGACGTGATACCGGAGTTATACAAGAGGAGACTAATGGAGATGCAGCTAGCCATTATCAACACGTACGAGAACCATTAGCACCTAATTACCAGATCGCTTACGGGCTATGGCCCCGGCAGCGCCGCCGCATCCTCAAGGAACCCCAAACGCCCAGACCTGCCTCGGCTACCTGAACGCCCCCGCAATTGACCCCTCAAAGATACTGAAGCGCAGCCGGGCTCTGAGCGCCTAGGAGAGAAGAATTCCACAAACCTTCGGCGACGAAACAATATCGACAGCGGCCCGCCGCCAGCATCCTCTTCCTGGCAGCGACACCCTCGCCAGAGGCGCCCGACCAACAGCCGCTTCGCCCCCTCCGCGGAAACGCCGCTGCCGCTGCCGCTAGCCGAATGAGGAGTCGAGGAGAGTGAAAGAGTCAATCCGGACGGACCTGTTTGACAACGAACCGACTGAATCGCCACACCACGCCACGCGCCCCAATCTGCCACCTCACCAACGCTTCACTCCCTGCAGGTGGGCCCCAGATGCAAAAAAACAAGCAAAACAACCACAACGCTCCATTTGATTCGGTACTACTGATTGGAGTATATTTTGATTTTGAGGCCAAACGTCTTACAATTATACAACCGATTGACCATGTTGTACCCATAGTCATATATGACTCAATGAATCCATCAAACTAATTGTCAGGCCATGGATCAAATGATGATTTCAAGGGTCTAGCTATGACAACCGTGGAGAGCAGTCAGTATAAACCTTAAGCCATTACATGTAATTACATCTTAATTTACGAAGTGATTTTATGGAGCAGACCAAACAAAGTGACATAGTTTCCAGTAAACTGTTTGAAGAAATCGACAAGAACCCGGAACATATATCTTAGAAAAGGCAGACCAATGTGTTGCAATCCACTCACGGCGGCGTGCACAGAGGAGATCCAGTGTCAACCGTGCGGCTGTAACTAGAGGAGAGATGAGGGAGACGAGACCAAGGTGTTCTTGACGTCGAGCTGGCGAGTCTCCCATTTAAGGGAGAGCGCGATGGAGAGGACAACGCGGACCGTGGCCGGTTTGACAATCAGACTGAATGTCTCATCGATGTCAACGCCTTGCTCCTGAGAGAAACTGTGAAGCACCCAGTGTGCTTTGTAGCGGTCGAGGGAGCCATCGGGCTTCAGCTTGTGGCAAAAGACCCACTTGCTGGAGACGATGTTGGTGTTCCGAGGAGGAGGCACGAGATCCCAAGTGTCATTACCAAGGAGAGCACGATACTCGTCGGTCATAGCCTTGAGCCAGTTGGGATCCTTGAGAGCCGCACGTGCGGAGGAGCGAACCGGCGAGTACCTGTTGATAGAAGCATGCAGGTTAAGCCGCTCATGGGGAGGAACATCTATGCCGGAGGTGCTATGTGTGCGATGCACGGGCAAGGGCGCTAGATGGCGCCGACGAGGACAGTGGGGAGGGCGCCGGTGAGGGCGGCGCGGAGGGTGCCGGTGAGAGCGGCATGGAGGGTGTCGGCGAGGGCGGCACCGTAAGGGTGTGCGGGGCAACCGGAGGAACAACGATAGAAGGAACGTCATCAAGAAACTTGTAAGTGGCAACATAGGGGGGGCTGCGGCAAGGCAAAGGGAAAATTAGACTCATCAAAAATAACATGGCAAGAAATGAGGACTGATACGTCTTCGACGTATCCATAATTTTTGATGCTCCATGCTTGTTTTTACACCATTTGCCTACTGTTTCGTTACACTTTGTGGCACTTTTATGCATTTTCCGGAACTAACCTATTAACAAGTGCCACAGTGCCAGTTCCCTGTTTTCTGCTGTTTTTGTGTTTCAGAAGTGATACACAGGAAATATTCTCGGAATTGGACGAAACCACATCCTGAAGTCTTATTTTACCCGGAAGCTTCCAGAGATCCGAAGAAGAGTCGGAGGGGGGCCACCAGGGCCCCACATGCAGGGGTGGCGCGGCCAGGCCCCTGGCCGCGCGGGCCCCGCGTGAGGGCGCCTGGCTCCCCCTCTGACGATGCCCCTTCGCCTATATAAAGCCTCGGGACGGAAAACCCTAAAGGAGTCGGCAATTTTCTAGAAAGAGTTCCGTAGTTCCGCCGCCGCCACCGACGAATTTCGGGGGACAGAAGTCTCTGTTCCGGCACCCTGCCGGGACGGGGAAGTGCCCCCGGAGCCATCTCCATCGGTCTCCATCGCCGTCTTCGCCGTCTCCATCGACCTCACCGCCATCTCCATCAACCTTGCTGTCTCCTATGATGAGGAGAGAGTAGTTCATCCCCGGGGCTGAGGGCTCTACCGGTAGCTATGTGGTTCACCTCTCTCTCCCATGATGTGATCTTTATGTGATCGTGAGCTTTGTATCATGTTGAACAAGTAGATGTTATTATTCAGATATTATGTGTACTCTAGTAGTATTATTAAAGTAATCTATTCCTCCTGCCATGGTGTAACGGTGACAGTGCGTGCATCGTGGTGGTACTTGGTTTAGGCTATGATTGTGATCTCTTGTGGATTATGAGAGTAATTATTACTATGATAGTATTGAAGTGATCTATTCCTCCTTTCATGGTGTAATGTTGACAGTGTGTGCACCGTGTTAGTACTTGGTCTAAGTTGCAATAATATCTATCTTGAGTTGTGCTTTGATTTGGATATCTCTATGAGTGGTGTTTGTCAAGTACTTGATGAACTTTAAGGGGTGCTTCTGTAGCCACTACACAATGATTAGTGTTATTCAATAGGAGAGTAATTCAGAGTACCATAGTGGAGAGAAGTTGTTTATTTGTTCAATCATGTTATATTGTTGGGAGTGTGTCCACTAGTGAAAGTATGATCCCTAGGCCTTGTTTCCAAGCTTTGCACACCGTTTACTTGCTGTTTTGTTACATGTTTGCTCACAGCGATTTTTATTCCATATTGCAGTTACTACTTATAATCATCACTACCGCTTGTATTTCACTATCTCTTCGCCGAACTAGTGCACCTATACATCTGACAAGTGTATTGGGTGTGTTGGGGACACAAGAGACTTTATGTATCATAATTGCAGGGTTGTTTGAGAGGGGATACCTTTGACCTCTAACCTCCCTGAGTTCGATAAACCTTGGGTGATCCACTTAAGGGAAACTTGCTGCTGTTCTACAAACCTCTGCACTTGGAGGCCCAACAAGTGTCTACAAGAATAGAAGTGCGTAGACATCAAACTCTTTTCTGGCGCCATTGCCGGGGAGGTAAGGTAAAAGGTACTCGCATCCTCCTGTGTGAGTGCTCGGAGTTATTTCCTTTAGATTCTGCAATTACATCTTTTTGTTTCTTGTTTTTATTTTCACTAGTTAGGCTTAATGGAAAACAAAGAGTTCTTTAGTCTTTTTCCTGATTTTAGATTTGAAGAGAAAATTGAAAAACCTTTGGAGCTTAATTTGCATGCTAATAGTGTTGTTAGTATGAATGCTTTGAACACCGTTATTGCTAATGCTATAGAAAAGTCTAAGCTTGGGGAAGCTGGTTTTGTTAAGCATGATATTTTTAGTTCCCCAGCTTTAGTGGAGAAAATTTGCTCTGATGATATTTTATCTCCCATATGTGATGTTCCTTCTTATGATGATATGTTTGATGAGTATGCTTTGCGACATAGTAGTTCTCTAGCTTGTGATGATGAGTATAATATTTTTAGTTCACCTACTTTTGAGGATAAAATTAGTTATGATTACAATATGCCTCCTATTTTTGATGATTATGGTGATGAGAATAATTATTCTGTTGAATCTGCTCCTACTACTATTGTTCATGTGGGGAGTATTAATTCTTTTATGCATGTTGCTCATGATAGGGATGTTTTATGTGATAGTTATATTGTTAGTTCTATTCATGATGCTACTGAAAGTTATTATGAGAGAGGGAAACATGGTTTGATGGATCTCAACAATATTAAGTTTCCCCTCTTTATGTTGCAAATCTTGAAGTGGCACTTGTTTTATCTATCCATGCTTGCTACTATGTGCCTCGTTGATTTATTTTCTTACAAGATTACTATGCATAGGAAGTGGTTCAGATATAAATGTCTTTCACATTTGCCTTTTTGATGCTCTCTATTGCTTTAAGTTCCTATATGGCGCCTTTGCCTCAAGCTCTTATATGGCACCCACATGAGCATCTTTGCAAATTACTGCGCCTAGCTCAAAGGCGTTAAAGAAAAGCACTCTTGGGAGATAACCCATTGTTTTATTTTCAGTAATTTTTCTTTTATTTGAGTCTTGGAAGTTATTACTACTGTAATGACCGCTCCTTATCCTTTTTATTTTATTGTTGTGCCAAGAGAAGCCTCTAATTTGAGTGAGGTAAAGATTTGGGGATGTTGCTGTCCTGAAACTGTTTTCGGTGCTGCACCGTAAAAATTCGTATAAATTCTCTGTATATCTTTTGGACCTGCGATTTCTTGTGCATATGCCCCAGGTTATATCCAAACTTTCATTAGTTGAACACTTTTTGATTTGAGCAACAGAAATCCCTCAAAAATTTGACCTTTGTCAGCTGTTCTGTTTTGACAGATTTCTGCCAATATTTGTGTTTGCCACTTTATCGCTTTCTTTTGAGTTCTTTTGATCATGGAACTTTTGGAGAAGTTTCTACAGTAGTATATACTTTATATGTGGTGGTTTTAGGTTGAAACCTGAAGCAAAAAGGGTTGATTATATATTATGCTTACACTAATGTTGCTAATAGATTTGTGTTTAGTTTTGTATGAAGGAAGTTTTCAAGTGTAGGGATCAAAGAGTGATGAGATGAGTTGAAGAATGGACAAAAGCTCAAGCTTGGGGATGCCCATGCATCACCCCAAGAAATATCCAAGAAGTACAAGCGTCAAAGCTTGGGGATGCCCACGAGGCACCCCTTCTTCATCGGCAAAAATCAGGTCACCTTTCAAAACACTATATTTTTATTGCTTCATGCACTATGTGTTTTTCTTGGAGCGTCAGTTGTTTTAGTTTTCTTAGTTGGTTTAGTTTGTTTGTTTGCTGCAATAAATGGTTAGATCACATCATGTTTCTTTTGGAGGGAGATGAACTCTGTTTTTCATTTGCCAAGAACACTCTGTTTTTCACTCTTATCGTTTCAATGAGTGTTCTTCTTTTGCTGCTACTGCTTTTGGTTTTCGTTTTCACCTTGATTTGCGTTCAGATCTTCTTATATTTATTTATCAAGGTGTATTTTTGCCTCTGGACCATGTTGGTTTTCCTCAAAAGAGTTGGATTAAAAAAGTTTGAATGGTGTTGGAAAAGAGAAAAAGCTTTATGCAAAAAAGTGGTACAAGAAGGAGCTTGTGTAGACTGCGGCCTAGGCTTTTGCATGTCGTGCTTGATGTCTTTTTGATAGTATGCTTAGTGATTTTTGCTGTAGCATGACTTGTCTCAAATGACTGAGATTGCTTAATGAGCCTTTGAAAAAATCATGCGTTGTTTTTATTGTATGGAAGCATTATTTTGGTTTTCTCCTTGATGCTTTATTTGGGTTGACTTAGCGCATGCTCACACATGTTAGACTCATACAAAGTCGCCAATAGCCTCTATGATCATTTAGTTTTTGACTTTTGATGCCATCTTATGCTTCTTTTAATGTTGCTTTGTCGCTATGCATGATTATGGCCGTTATTGCTCTCTTAGTTGGTCGCTCCCAGTCTTTTGCTAGCCCTCATTTTGTACTGAGTATGAGCTCTACTCGTGCATCCAACTCCCAAAAACCAAGTTTGTCATTGTGTCCACTATAAATTCCTATGCATGGTATTTGTAAGCCATTCCAAAGTAAATTTTCATGTGCTACCTTTCAAAACTTTCAACTACTTCTCGTTTTGTGCCACTGTTTTTAGCTCATGGGGACGTAGTGGTCGGATTTGCTATCTTCCATATTGCTTATTCCAAAAAGAAAAAAAGAGAAAAAAGAAAGAAAAAAGGCACTCCTCCATGGAATGTGAATGTTGGTGGGCACCCGATGGAATCGGTTAGCCATGGTTTGTGAAAGGAAAAAAGGTGGGGAGGAGTGCCAAGCTTTATAAAAGAGCACAAAACTGCCAATCTCTCTCTCAAAAACTTGCTTCATTTTTGTATGGAAGATAGTAAGAACCCCATTGCCAGTCGTTGACAAAGACAACCACCTCTCAAAACCAATTTTTATCTCTCTGTTTTACAAATGAAAAGCTCTAGCACATGTTTAATCACTGCTTCCCTCTGCGAAGGGCCTTTCTTTTACTTTTATGTTGAGTCACCACCTTCTACCTTTATGCACCATTAAGAGAGCATAGTTGTCATTCTGAGTATAATGTGCATTGTCCCAAAGTTTTCATTGATTGATTCATATTGTTGGTTTCACTTGTTCTCAAATTATTTGTATCTAGTCGCCCTCTTAAACTTGAAGGTGTCCTATGCATTTATGTTTTGCTCTCTTTTAAGGACAAGCTGAAAACCACTTGTATGTTTTTCCTTATGATTCGAACACACGTTTGACTTTCATTGTTTCATTTTCATGATCTTTTGTTTGTGTTCATTTGCATGTTTACAACATGGTTGCTAAGTTTCTATTATCAAGATTATGTCTTTCATGTCCATGTTTTAAGTTCTTATGATCCCAGCTCACAAATGCTTACATATATGATCAAGATTGTGTAGGTGCATGTCACCTCAAAAATTATTTCTTTTGTTATCACTTACCTACTCGAGGACGAGCAGGAGTTAAGCTTGGGGATGCTGATACGTCTCCGACGTATCCATAATTTTTGATGCTCCATGCTTGTTTTTACACCATTTGCCTACTTTTTCGTTACACTTTGTGGCACTTTTATGCATTTTCCAGAACTAACCTATTAACAAGTGCCACAGTGCCAGTTCCTTGTTTTCTGCTGTTTTTGTGTTTCAGAAGTGATACACAGGAAATATTCTCGGAATTGGACGAAACCACATCCTGAAGTCTTATTTTACCCGGAAGCTTCTAGAGATTCGAAGAAGAGTCGGAGGGGGGCCACCAGGGCCCCACAAGCAGGGGTGGCGCGGCCAGGCCCCTGGCCGCACGGGCCCTGTGTGAGGGCGCCTGGCTCCCCCTCTGATGATGCCCCTTCGCCTATATAAAGCCTCGGGACGGAAAACCCTAAAGGAGTCGGCAATTTTCCAGAAAGAGTTCCGTAGTTCCGCCGCCGCCACCGATGAATTTTGGGGGACAGAAGTCTCTGTTCCGGCATCCTGCCGGGACGGGGAAGTGCCCCCGGAGCCATCTCCATCGGTCTCCATCGCCGTCTTCGCCGTCTCCATCGACCTCACCGCCATCTCCATCAACCTTGTTGTCTCCTATGATGAGGAGAGAGTAGTTCATCCCCGGGGCTGAGGGCTCTACCGGTAGCTATGTGGTTCACCTCTCTCTCCCATGATGTGATCTTTATGTGATCGTGAGCTTTGTATCATGTTGAACAAGTAGATGTTATTATTCAGATATTATGTGTACTCTAGTGGTATTATTAAAGTAATCTATTCCTCCTGCCATGGTGTAACGGTGACAGTGCGTGCATCGTGGTGGTACTTGGTTTAGGCTGTGATTGTGATCTCTTGTGGATTATGAGAGTAATTATTACTATGATAGTATTGAAGTGATCTATTCCTCTTTTCATGGTGTAATGTTGATAGTGTGTGCACCGTGTTAGTACTTGGTCTAAGTTGCAATAATATCTATCTTGAGTTGTGCTTTGATTTGGATATCTCTATGAGTGGTGTTTGTCAAGTACTTGATGAACTTTAAGGGGTGCTTCTGTAGCCACTACACAATGATTAGTGTTATTCAATAGGAGAGTAATTCAGAGTACCATAGTGGAGAGAAGTTGTTTATTTGTTCAATCATGTTATATTGTTGGGAGTGTGTCCACTAGTGAAAGTATGATCCCTAGGCCTTGTTTCCAAGCTTTGCACACCGTTTACTTGCTGTTTTGTTACATGTTTGCTCGCAGCGATTTTTATTCCATATTGCAGTTACTACTTATAATCATCACTACCGCTTGTATTTCACTATCTCTTCGCCGAACTAGTGCACCTATACATCTGACAAGTGTATTGGGTGTGTTGGGGACACAAGAGACTTTCTGTATCGTAATTGCAGGGTTGTTTGAGCGGGGATACCTTTGACCTCTAACCTCCCTGAGTTCGATAAACCTTGGGTGATCCACTTAAGGGAAACTTGCTGCTGTTCTACAAACCTCTACACTTGGAGGCCCAACAAGTGTCTACAAGAATAGAAGTGCGTAGACTGTCGTCGTGGTGAAACAACATATGCCATGGGATGGCTTAAATGGGGGCCGAACTAGATGCTGGAGGATTCGGGAGAAGGGAACGAGCTGAAAAGCACGACAGAAAGGAACACGGATCTACCCAGGTTCGGGGCTCTCGTAAGGAGATAACACCCCTACTCCTGCTCTACTGGTTATATATTTAGATCGATGGAGTATACAACAATGGTGCTTCCAAGCTCTCTGCTAGAGGAGGGAGATGAACTGCTAAGTGTAGGAACACAGAGTGACCAACCCCTTGCCAGGGCTCCCTGTGCCACCTTATATAGTGGTGGCCAGGGTTACAACGGTCACAAGAGACCAGAAGACACCAACTACACTCCAAATAGGACCTGCTGACGAAGGCAGAGACCCTTGACTTTCTCCCTGATTGCTCTCGATGGGACTCCACATCCCTGTACCTTGTACCTCTTGGACTGTGACCTTACCTCTGTGAGGTAAGGGCTGTACTTGTGCACAGGGTGGGTAGGTAGACCACCACTGTGCACCCTGTCAACATGATCCCTCTCCATACGGGGCTGAATCCCTCCTTGATTGTTGGGATAGGACACCTTAGTTGACTTATGTATCCCGGATATGACCGTTGGCCATATCCTAGACCTATATGCCGGACCAACGACCTATGAAGGTCGGGTAATCCGGCCTCCCCTGCCCCTGCACAATATAACATATAAGTTAGGCCGGCATATCTAGGTATATGCCGGCATTTCTCAATAAGTATCCCGGTTATACCGGTTTATCCGGACATTAGCCGGGATACACATATATACCGACCTGGCCGATGCTCTTATATTCCGGCCAGGCCCTTCCTTGGTCAACCGGCATAAAGTCAACCATAGTCCTTGTATCTTTCTAGTCTCTTGACCCTACCGGGGGTCATCCCCCCGACACTAGTCCCCGAAGCTGCCGAGGTTCCCCAGTCATAACTGTGGAGCCTTGATAGGTTCAACATATCATCCTTTCGTTATACCCCGGCTTTCCGTTATATCCCGATGATCAGATTATATGCCGGGATATCCTTGCATATACCGGTCACTGTTCCTTCTCCAAAAGTTAATCCGGCCGGCCCTGAGGGTATTCCGGACGGACTTATTCTTCGGGCAGTTATGCCGACATATAGACGAGACTTCCCTGAGAAGCCAGGCCTGACAGTTTGCATCGAAACTTGCAACTGCCCTGCCACCTCGAACGGTCACACGATGTGACGGTTCACAGTGTATTTACTCCCCACCATCATTGCCTAGTGGCACGGTTACAGTAGCCGCCGCCCCACTCCGTGCCGCCACGTGGTGACTCACCGCGGAAACGGTCGGGGTAGTGGAGCACTACCACCCCCACGACCCTTACCCGGAGATATATAAATAGGGCGACGGGGGTAAACTTCTCCTTTTTACCCCACACCGTCGTCTTCTTCCTCTGTCCCTCTGCCTCCTGCGCTTCACCGCCGGACCACGGAACAGAGAACTTGCTCCGCCGTCGATCTGCTCCACGCCGACGCCGACGCTCGACGACGCCCGACATCTTTGTCGACGATGCCGCCGCCGCCTCTTTCCCCAGCGACATTGCTGGGAGATCGGAACTTCTTCTGCACGTTCGCCGTCGCTGTTCCACCGCCGCCGGCCAAGCTCCGGTGAGCTCCCCCTCCTCTGTTCTTCCTTTCCCATGCTTTTCAGTAGCTTAGCAATGGTAACCCTACTGGCTTGGATCTGCGATAGTTCGTTTGCTTGATATCCCTCGGATTCGATTAGCACTGCTAGCAATGTTCCTTAGCACTTCACAGGTGTTCTTCCTTAGAAGTTTTACCCATGTTTGTTTCTGAGTTTAACTGCGATGGTAGATCTTCTTTTTCTGCTAACTTTGGTGAGAGTAGTATGCTGGAGAGACTAACCTCCCTCTTTTCCCTGATCTTGATAGGATCAACATCACGGGACTCTGGCTCTCACGCCCTATCCCGGCCATCAAGATGGCATCATCGAGCATGACGGGTACCTCGGCCTCAGAGGAAGATAACTCGGCCCGGATCCAAGGACGCTCCGGCTGGGAGGGGTCGGAGGTTACCCCGGCCGACATATCCTGGATCACATCCACCAGGAGAGTGCCGGAGGGTGTTGCATGCCGGCTACCGGCGGGAGAGACTGCGCCGGCACCTGAACCCGGCGAACGAGTTGTCTTCATTGCCCACTTCGAGCGGGGTTTCGGTCTGCCGGCGTCGGACTTCTTCCGGGACTTCCTCGACACCTACGACCTGCAGCCTCACCATATCCCGGCGAACGCCGTGATGATCCTCTCCGCCTTCGCTGCTTTTTGCGAAGGCTTCGCCGGCATAGAGCCCTTCTCCCAAGCCTAGGCGAAGTACTTCCAACTACGGAAGCAAGTCATCCAAGAGCCGCCCCGGAGCAAGGATGAGCCGCCGGAGACGGCCCAGGAGAAGAAGGACCACCCCATGACCCTTTGCGGCGCGGCCACCATCATGTCCCGGAAGGGCTCGGACTTCCCCAAGGTGGAACTCCTCGAGTCTTGCAAGAAGTGGCAGAAAAGCTTCTTCTACGTCAAGAACACCACCGACGTGGATCTGCTCAACCTGCCGCCATTTGTGGACGAGCCACCCTTGGCTATGAAGAATTGGACCTACAACCCGAAGAACTCGGTGATGCCGGTGAATGCTCTCCACCGGGTTAAGGGCGAGCTCCGGGATGCCGGCCTTACCCCTCAAGATTTAGTGGCATGCTTTATCAGCCGGCACGTCTCTCCTCTGCAGCGTCGGTCACACAAAATCTGCCAGATGAGCGGGCCCATGGACCCCACCCGGCATTCTACACACGAGCTGACCCCGGCCGACATTCTGCGGCGGATCAAGGACGTCTGCAAGTCCTCTCAGGCCACCTTTGCCTGGGGACTTGAACCATACAGCCGGGACCGGCCCGCCCCAACGGTAAATACTTTGGCCGATACATACTCTCTTGTCCGGCCTATAGACACTTATCATGCATGGCCCGATATTTTGTTATTTGCCGACATACTTATAATGCTTGATCCGACATACTTCTTGCACCGGCATATTTCTTGCTTCTGACCCATTTACTTTGCATTATGCAGAAGTTCAGCTTCCAGAGTATGGAGAACTCCCGGATCCAGATCGCGGCAGACCGCACTGCTGCGGATGTTGAAGATCCGGATCATTGGGACAAGCTGCCCTGGAACACCCGTGCTGCCTCTGCCGCGGGTAAGGCCTCTTCATCCCGGCATTTCACTCAAGACTGGAGTGATGATGACTCCGATGAAGACTGCCAGATGTTTATCTGCCCGACACCTCTAGCTTACGCTCTTCCTACAACACCTCTTGCTTACGCCTTTCCAATGCCGTCCTCAGCTATCCCGGACGACATGGTTGTCGACGCCGCCCCTCTGAACCAGGGACCTCCTTCCACCAGCGGACATGCCGGCCGGAAGCGAGGCGTGAAGCCCCAGCCCGACACACCTCAGCAACAGAAAAGGCAGAAGGTTGGCGTGCCCATTCCGAAGAAACAGAGGCCTGTTGCCTCGGGGTAAGTTTCTTTTCTTCACATTGCTTCCGACATACTTTCTTCTTTGATTACTAACTTGGTGCTTTTCTCTCATTCAGGGCTCCTCTTGCGCCGGAACATGTTTCCAGCTCAAGTGTCAGCCCCAACATTGAGAAGCCAGCGGCCACTGCCACCCCCGACATACCTTCAGCAAGCCATACTACTTCACCGGCGCTGGCATCTTCGCCCGCGCCTGACAAGACCACCTCCCCGGCGAAGGACGATCCTCCGCCGGAACAAGATTTCTCTGCCCCCGACGTCCACATGGACTCGGGGGCTCAACAGGAACCTTCGGCTTCTGATGTCCACATGGACACAGGAGCCCAACAAGATGCCCCCGACTCCGGCGCGCCCACCAGCGGCGCCGGGATAACTGAGGATGCCGGCGCAAGCAAAAAGAGCGCTGGCATAGATAACAAAGGAAAGGGCCCTGCAGTGCCGGAAGTCCGGACTACTCCGGAACCTGCTTCTGCTGGCCAAGCTGCATCGGCCGCGCCGGAACAACCCGCGCCCAAGACTCCCTCTGCTGAGAAGACTCCAGCACCAGCCAAGACCGCCATCCCGGACAAGACCTCTGCCCCGGTCAAGTCCGGCACCCTCAAGATCCAGCCGACCAAGTCCGGCACACCATCCGCCGCCACTGCTCCTTCTAAAGCAGCATCCCGGCCCAGCTCTGCC
Source organism: Dactylis glomerata (assembly GCA_007115705.1). Lineage (NCBI taxonomy): Eukaryota > Viridiplantae > Streptophyta > Magnoliopsida > Poales > Poaceae > Dactylis > Dactylis glomerata. Next base: position 478,823 of record QXEO01000440.1, on the reverse strand, counting down.
CTGGCCCTGCATCTTGGCAGGGCAGCATCCCGGCCTGGCTACCGGCCCAGCTTCTTCGACACGCCAGAACTTGAGGGCCGCGTCTCCCTGGTGACGAAAAGTGACCAGAGCCTTGGGTCTCTTAAAGAGCATTGCACCAAGTGGAATGACGCCGACAGTATGAACACTGCGGACTCCAGGAGCAAGAAGTTGGCCGAAGCCTCGGCCACTGGCAATCCCTCTGACATCCTGGCCGCGAAGCCCATTCCTATCGCCTGCGAGCTCCTCAGCCTCCAGCAAAGACTTCACCTCCTGGCCGATGCCACCAACGTAAGTCTTTTCCACGTATATCCCCAGTCCCCGAAAATGTCGGCTGTCCGGGATACGGACATCCGGGATTTTCCAATACTCTTTTAGTTAGCTGTTCTCAAATTAACTGCCGACATATGAGCTCGATCCGAGCTTCAAATCCTAGTCACCGAGAGCCGGGATAGGTGCGCAGCACCTGTGCTGGGTCTTTATCTATTTCACCTCTTAATTATTTTTCAAATCCTCTTGACCGAGATATAAGCTCGATTCGAGCTTCAAATCCTAGTCACCGAGGGCCGGGATAGGTGCGCAGCACCTGTGCCGGGTCTTCAACAGCATGAATTCTTCGTATAATCTTCAATTGTTCTGGCATGCTAGACTTTTCTCATAACCTTTCAAATCCTAACACTTTTGCAGCGCATGAACAACACACGCGCCGACATGTTCCACGACTTGGTGTGTGAGCACCGAAAGTTATCTGACGCACATAGCAAGCTCCTGCTGGAACTGCGCCAGAAAGGTAAACTCATCCGACATATATGCCGGATGCCTTGCCTTCTTTTTTCTCTTTGCACCTTTTACCGGCACACCTTAATATGCCGACACATAACCTTTTACCGTCATTCTGCAGCTGGTGCCGAAGCCCAAGTCACCGAGCTTGTCAAGAGGGTGAAGGAGCTGACAGGTATGCTGGATCCCGCTGTCACCCAAATAGACACTTTATACTTCAAATCCTTTATCTCTTGTCACTGTTTTCTATCTTCACATTATTTTGACTTCAAATCTTTTCAGATGATAAAGCTGCACTGGAGGCACGCCACCAGGACTGTATGCCCTCAGTGGATGTGGCCAAGCAACTGGACGACAGGGATGCCGCTCACAAGGTCGAGATAGAGCAGCTGAAGGGCCGGATTGCCGAGCTTCTGGAGGAGAAGGAGCAGAGGGAGGGCCAACTCAAAAAATCCCAGGAGCTGCTTGTCACCTCCGAGACTGATGCCTCGAACGCCCATGCTGAATTGTCTAGCTTGAAGGAGCAGGCAACTAAATGGGAAGTTACAGTTGCACAGCTCAATGTCGACCTTGCCAGTAAGCTTCAAATCCTTTTTCCTTATCCTGCCCGACATATCATGATCCTTTCCGGCATAACCTACGCCGACATATTCTCCTTTTGCTAACATTATTTCTATTTCTCAGACATGTTTCCCGCTTCCGTCGAAGACGTTGAGAGGGCTCTGCAGTTGGATCGAGAGACCCGGGGTGTTTCGGTTGACTTGGCCAATTGGGACATGTCAGAACAATTGTTGGCCCTTCAATCCCGGAAGAACGCCATGACCCTCTACACGGAAGAACTTTTTCTTGGCGCCCAGGAGGCATATTCTGCCCTCTGGCCGGGGCAAAGGACACCCACTGACCCTGTCGACCTCGGCAATGATCTGCAGCTCGCCAAGGTTCGCCTCCGGGAATGGCGGGATTCCGGCGCCCGGGTGGGAGCTGATGAAGCTCTCACCTACTTCCTCTCTTGGTACGAAAAAGCTGATCTGGAGACTTTGCGCACTGTGCGCGAAGGATCTATCTGGACCACGGATCCGGAACACATCCGGCGTCGGCGGGAACTGGCCCACAGTTATGTGGACTATGCCGACACTGATGCTTTTGTCCGGGACATCCGTGAGCCGGAGAAGTCAGCAGACGATGCCAAGGATGCTGCTGACGCTGAGGGCTCCGACTCCAGCCAAGACGAGGAGGAAGCTGAAGAGGCCGGCACTGATGCTCCGGAACAGGGATCTGTCCCGGGTGGAGGTGATGGCTCCATTCCATCTGCTGGGTCCGGCACTCCCGAAGCCGACATCTCCACTGCTACAGCTCCACCAGCCGGCGGCTCTGCTTCTGCCCCTGCTTCTTAACTTTGCCGTACCAAAAACTTTAAGGTTTATCAGATCCCCTGTATGCCGGGTGCAGATGTAAGATATACTTTATTTCCTTTAGTTTGCTAGCTGAACAAGTTTTAACTTTGTTTGCTTGTTTATGAATGCCGGATCATCTTTTGGCTAAGTCACCGAGTTTGTTTTCCTGTTTCCTCAACTTCACAACCTTGGCTACTTGTCTACCTTATTTGGCTTTCGACGTATGAGTCTCAAGGTTGCTTCATTAAACATACAGTACTTAAACTTTGAAACTTAGACTTCGAATCACCCGACATTTCAAGTTTTAACTTTAGCAATAACAAAAATGTCGGTTCGCCTGCTTTATATTTCCTTAGCCGTTTTCCATGTGTAGACAATCTCCGGCATCTACTCTTGCTAGCCATGAAGCCGGGTTTCGGACAGCAGCTGAGTCGAAGAGCGGCCTTTGGTGCCGACACACTACTAGGCCGACATAGGAAACATTCGAATCAAGCCAGCCGGCACACATACAAAAACTGAAAATAAACAAGGATATACCTCGGAGGCAGTGCCCGATCTCTTCGGGATGCCGACATTTCACTCATTAGTCTTGTGCCGGCATAAAGTGCCGGCGTACACAAAGCAAATATGGAAATACATACATTATGATGCTCAGGAGTAAAAGGGGCGGAGTAGAGCTATGTTCCATGGTCGCTTGGTTTCTTCTCCGGACCTGTCCACCTTGTCCTTCTTGGGGGCCTGCGCATCTATAAGATAATAGGCATCATTGTACAGAGCTCTGCTCACAATGAATGGCCCCTCCCATGGAGGAGTTAACTTATGCCGGCCCTCTGTGCCTTGCCTTAGCCGGAGTACTAGATCTCCCTCTTGGAATCTCCTTGGATTCACCTTCTGCGCATGATAGCGTCTGAGGTTCTGCTGATATACTACTGTTCTTGACAGAGTTATTTCTCTTGCTTCCTCTAGCAGATCAACATCGTCTTCCCTGGCTTCTTTAGCCTCTTCCTCAGTATATAGCACCACTCTTGGTGCATCATGTATTACATCTGTTGGAAGCACAGCTTCTGCTCCATACACAAGAAAAAATGGTGTATAGCCTGTTGACCTATTCGGAGTTGTCCTTAAACTCCAAAGCACTGCTGGCAATTCATCTAGCCAACATCCCGGAGTTTTCTGCAGTGGCTCTATCAGCCGAGGTTTTATGCCGGACAACACTAGTCCATTTGACCTCTCTACTTGGCCATTGGTACAAGGGTGAGCGACCGACGCAATGTCCAGCCGGATTCCCACTTCCTCACAAAATCTGGCAAATGGCCCTTGGGCAAAGTTCGACCCATTGTCAGTGATGATGCCATGGGGAACACCATATCTCAAGATTATATCTTTTAGGAATTTCACTGCTATGTGTCCATCACACTTGCTTATGGGCTTTACTTCAATCCACTTGGTGAACTTGTCCACCATGACCAAGATATGAGTCATCTTTCCTCTGGCCGGCTTAAAAGCCCCGACCATATCCAGGCCCCAAACGGCAAAGTGCCAGGTTATCGGGATAGTCTTCAAGGCAGATGCCGGCTGATGAATCTGGTGGGCATATCTTTGACACCCATTGCATTTCCGGACCAAATCTTCTGCTTCTTGCAGTGCCGTCGGCCAATAGAAGCCATGCCGGAATACCTTTGCCACCAATGCTCTGGATGAAGCGTGGTGACCACACTCCCCCTGATGAATTTCCCGGAGCATCTCCAGGCCCTCCGCAGATTCGACACATCTCTGCAATACTCCGGTGACACTTCTCTTGTATACTTCCTTGTTGACGATGGTATAACCTTTGGATCTCCTTGTAACCCGGCGGGCCTCATTTTCATCCGCTGGCACTTGATCATTCACCAGGAAATCCATGATTGGTCGTGCCCATGAGGGCACTTCCCTGACAGTGAATACTGCCTGATCTATCTCCATCATTTCGACCGACACATAATCGATCTCCATGGGCTGCAAAGTCCCCGGGATTGAGGGATCAGTCCCCGGGTATACCGGCACAACCTCTTGGTACATTTTACCCTTGCCCTTATTTCTGCTCCGGAATACTGCACTCACCGCATATGTCGGCACAGTCCCCGGGACTAAGAAAACAGTCCCCGGATTGTCTGACCTGGCTCCGGCATCTATCTCCATCGGAACTGCATCCTCCGGACCTGGCGGGACATAAATGGAAGATGACTCTGGCGAGGGTTTGATTGACGGCTTCCTCAGATGCTCCAACGAAATGCCGGGCGGGATTGAATCTCTGGAAGATCGCAGTTTGGACAATGTATCGGCTGCATCGTTCTGAGCCCGGAGAACATGCCGGAACTCACAACCTTCGAAGTAACCGCTCAGCTGCTGTACCAGGAAATGGTAGGATCCCATGTTTGCATCATGCGCATCCCATATGCCGGAACACTGCTCAATCACTAAGTCAGAATCACCGAAACACATAATCCGGCGAATTCCTATGTCCTTAGACACCTTCAGGCCATGCACAAGCGCCTCATATTCCGCCACATTATTTGATGCTGCAAAATGAATCTGCAGAACATATCTCAATTGGTCATTCTTGGGTGAACTGAGAACTATGCCGGCACCCAGGCCGTGTATTGTCTTGGAACCGTCGAAATGCATCCTCCAATAATTTGCATCTGGCAATGGTGGCTCATATTGTATCTCGGCCCAATCAATGAAGAAATCAGCCAACACCTGGGACTTGATTGTATCCCTCTTATCATACGGAGGTGTATATGGTGACAACTCTATTGCCCACTTGGCTATCCTGCCACTGGCATCTTTGTTACCTATGATTTCCGAGATAGGGGCCTCGGCCACTACCCGGATTGGGTGCTCCTGGAAGTAATGCTTGAGCTTTTTGGCCGCCATATAAACACCATACGTCATCTTCTGATAATGGGGGTAGTTTTGCTTCAAGGTGGAAAGGACTTCACTCAAATAATATACCGGCCGCTGCACGGTTTTGCCTCCTTCCTCTCGCTCTACTACTACCACCACAGCACTGACGACTCTGTTGGTTGCCGCTATATAAAGTAACATCGGCTCCCTGGGCATGGGAGATGCCAACACTGGCGCTGTTGACAACATCTGTTTCAATTCCTTGAAAGCTGCATCTGCTTGCGTTGTCCAGACAAATGTGTCGGACTTCTTCATTAATTGATATAACGGCAAAGCTTTCTCACCCAGCCGGCTTATGAAACGGCTCAGGGATGCAAGGCACCCCGCGAACTTCTGTACTTCCTTCAAATCTGTCGGCGGCTTCATTCTTTCCATAGCACGAATCTTGCCGGGATTCACCTCAATACCCCGGCTGGAAACCAGGAAACCGAGCAATTTGCCTGCCGGTACACCGAACGTACATTTAGCCGGATTCAACTTCATCCGGAATCTCCTCAGATTTGCAAAGGTTTCCTGGAGATCATCTACGAGAGTCTTGCTCTCCTTGGTTTTTATGACGACATCGTCGACATATACCTGCACATTTTTATCTATTTGGTCATGCAGACACTTTTGCATGCACCTCTGGTAAGTTGCTCCGGCATTTCTTAAACCGAACAGCATAGTGAGATAGCAATAAGCCCCGTATGGGGTAATAAAGGATGTCTTTATTTGATCCGGCTCATACAAGGGGATCTGGTGGAAACCAGAATAAGCATCTACGAATGATAACAGTTCACATCCGGCCGTGGAATCAATCACTTGATCGATCCGAGGTAGCGGGAATGGATCCTTAGGACATGCCTTGTTCAAGTTGGTGTAATCGACACACATCCGCCATACTTTCACTATGGCGGGCTCATCCTTCTTCTTTTCCACCAAAACCGGATTAGACACCCAATCCGGATGAAGCACTTCTTTGATAAAGCCGGAGGCTAGGAGCCTGGCCACTTCGTCCCAAATGGCCTTCCTTCTATCACCTGCATTCCGCCGGAGCGGTTGCTTCACCGGCTTAGCATCCGGTCTCACATGTAATGCGTGCTCAGCCAGCTCCCTCGGCACACCTTGCAGGTCTGAAGTAGACCATGCAAAGATATCCCGATTCTCACGGAGGAAGCTGATGAGCTCGATTTCCTATTTGGGATCCAAACCTGCCCCGATGAGGGCATAGCGCTCCGGAAAAGCCTCATCCAGAGGCACCTTCTTGACTTCCTTGGCCACTTTAAAAGAAGTGCCGCCACTTGGGTTTGTCATGCTCGGCAAAGGTGTGCCGGTCACGACTGTTTCAGCAATCTCCACTGCTCGCTTGAGCCTCTTCTTTTCCTCTGCAATGATCAGAGTCTCGGCCAGATTAGATCCGGCTGTTGCACATGCCATCGAGCGCTTGTAATCAACAATGATGGTGATCACTCCCTTGGGCCCCGGCATTTTCATCTTCAGGTATGCAACATGCGTAGAGGCCATGAACTTGGCCAGTGCTGGCCTACCCAGCAAAGCATGGTAGGGGTTTTCCAGATCTACCACCTCAAACATGAGGTTCTCCACCCTGCAGTTATCCCGGTTGCCAAACATGACATCCATCCGGATCTTGCCCATCGGCGCACACGAAAGTCCCGGCACAATACCGTGGAATGTGGTCTTGCTTGGCTCCAGCATATTTTCCTTGATGCCCAGCTTCTGCATCGTATCCGGGTACATGATATTGATGCTGCTTCCATTGTCAATGAGGACCTTGCTGAATCTCACGTTATTAGCCGGCCCGATGAATGTCGGATCCATCACCAAAGCATACCCACCGGGGTTTGGCATGATCCTGGGATGATCTGCCCTGTCCCAGCCAATGGCCTGGTCAGACCAGTACATTAGCTTCGGAACTGCCGACATAACGACATTCACCTCCAAACACCTCCGGTACAAGCTCTGCTTGTCTATTCTTTCGATCTCAAAGACCATGTAGCTCTGATCATGTTCCTTGTACTCATTTCGGCCTGCTGCTGGGCCTCCGGCATAGTACTCTGGGTTATAGTTCTGATCTACTTGATTTACGCCGGCATTTCCGGCATTGCTCTGATTCCCGGGATTAACCGGCCTGGGCGGGACTGCGACTGTATTTGCACCTGTCAACGGCGATGGAGCTGCCGGGATAGACGGTCTAGCCGGTCCCCAGGGACCTGTGCGACCTGCTAATATGTCGTCCAGCCATGAACAGTTTCTCGTCAAATGATTTGTCGGCTTACCCGGCTGGAACGTGTGAAACACACAAGGCTTGTCCATGGCCAGACCCACCGTATACTTCGGCCATTGCTTCTTCTGGCCGGCACCGCCGCCGGCATTCTTGTTGATCCAGACATTCTTCTTCTGGAAGGGCTGCGCTTGCTGCTGTGGCTGTTGCTGCTGCTGCTGAGGCTGCTGATTGCCCTCATATCTCAAACGCTGGCTACTGCCGGCGCCCTCTTGCTCTTCCTCCACCGCTGCTACTTGTGTTGTTCCATACCGGTAATCCGGCCTTTCATCTCTTCTCTTGCTCCGGTTATCAGAGCGATAGTATTGCCCTGGTCTCCCGGCGCTGTTGATGTTTCCCTGGGTCTGCCCCTGTCCTTGTGAATCAAGGGTGGGCTGCATGGGATCTCCCTGAGCATAACTATCGGCAATCTTGATTGTCTCTGCCAACGTGGCCGGCATTTCCCTCTGAAGCTTTTGCCACAACATGGTGCCATGCCGGCACCCATGAGCGAACCACATGATGGCCTGCTGCTCCACAACTCCTTCGCAGGAATTGCGCAATGTGCACCACCTGGTCAGGTAGTCACGGTCGGTCTCATTTACTCCTTGCCGGCAGTTGGCCAGCTGCTGCGGACGGTTAGGCCTCTTGTATGTACTGGTGAAGTTTGACACAAACTGCTCTTCGAAATCAACCCAGTCGTTGATACTTCCGGCCGGCAGATTATTCAGCCATATCCTGGCTGGTCCTTCTAGCATTTGCGGTACATATCGTACCGCCCATCTGAGGTTTCCTCCGGTGATGTTCACTGCGGTGGAGTAATCCTCCAACCAATCTTCCGGCTTTGTACTGCCGTTGTATGTCCTTGCGCCACGCGCGAGCTGGAAGTAGTAAGGTACCGGCTCACCCATAATCCGGGGTCCAAAGCACATAGGACCCGGAGCTCCTTGCCTCTCCACCAACTCTGATTGGTGAATCCTGTCCAGCTTGAAGCGCGCATCACTTGCTGCCAAGGACCGAGGTCCTAGCCGGGATGCAATTGGGCCCGCGATCATCTTTTACTGCTGCTGCTCCGGCTGACACTGCTCATTTAGCTGGCCTTGCAGATACTGCTGGCCTTGCTGGTGCTGTTGTTGATATCCCGCCCTGGCAAGGGCGGATTTCCCATCATCTTCCTGATGTCTCGGCTGACCTGCACCTTGCTGCTGTGCTGCACCCCCGGCATCTTGCGGCTGACGCCGAGCACCACTATTACTCCGGCCACCACCGGCCGACATTGCTCCTTGCCCGGCCGGCATATTCTGGCCAGCCTTCTTGCTGCCGACATACTTGTCAGCTTGGCCGGCACTCTTTTGAACTATTGCTTGCTTTCCGGCGATTGCCGGATCATACACCTGGATCTGCTTGTCCCGGCGGCCAGAGGTCACACTTCCGGCACGCCGGGCGCTTGGATGTGGGGACGAAGCTTCCCCCCTTGACCTTGCGCCAGCACCTCCTACCGACGCAACGTACTGGGATGCCCCGGCACCTGGGTTTGCCTTCTTAAAGGCCTCCTGCTGCTTGGTAGCTTCAGACAAAAGATGGTTAAGCCGGGCTTGCTGCTCATGCAGTGCTTCGCCGGACAAATTAGATAGTCCTTAGCTACCTCCGCTGCTGCTCTAAGGTTCTTCACTGGTGAGCTATAGACTACCTTAGGCACAGTGCTAGTTGCAGTATGACTCTTAGCTCTAGCATCTTTACCTAGCTCAGTGTTAAGATCTCTACCTCTAGTTCTAACCTCATCTATCCGACTAGGCCGGGTTACCACAGGAGTAAAACCATGGGCTGCCTCATACTCACGGAGTTGCCGGTTAAACCGTTCGCGCTCCTGATGCATGGCCAGGGCCTCGTCGACGAGGGCCTGACGAGATCCCTCCAGGACCTCCCTTGTCTGCTCCGGATCATCGCCGGATCGCACCGGCTCGAGAAGCCGATCAATGATGGGAAGAAGCACCTGACCCTTTGCCGGCACAGCGGAAGTGCCGGCCAGGTTCTTGACACGCTCCAACGGAGGACGTTCCGACCTTTTTGCCTTCGGCTGGCTCCGGGGGAGTATCCTGCTGCTGCTGCTGCCTTGCCGGCACCATCCTGCCGGCGGCACTGATGTGCCGGCCATCATTACCTCGGCCGACTCTACTGAGCGAGCGCTACGCCCAGCGTGAGCCAGCCGATGTGACAGAGGATCCGCCGCCATCAGCACCTCTTCCCTAACAAACTCTCTCAGTCCCCACGTACACCTCGTGGGAACCGAAAGACATGATCCGGCCATCCCTGGGGAACGGTCGGCCGCCGAGACATCCGGCGTTGTCACAGACGAAGCTGAGCGAGCCTAGCCTCTGGACGAGGCCAGAGACCACGCGCACTCCCGAAGCTGCTATCACAGACCCCGTCCGAATAAACACTCCGCCCATCATATCGATCAGCCCCACGGTGGGCACCAAATGTCGTCGTGGTGAAACAACATATGCCATGGGATGGCTTAAATGGGGGCCGAACTAGATGCTGGAGGATTCGGGAGAGGGGAACGGGCTAAAAAGCACGACAGAAAGGAACACAGATCTACCCAGGTTCGGGGCTCTCGTAAGGAGATAACACCCCTACTCCTGCTCTACTGGTTATATATTTGGATCGATGGAGTATACAACAATGGTGCTTCCAAGCTCTCTGCTAGAGGAGGGAGATGAACTGCTCAGTGTAGGAACACAGAGTGACCAACCCCTTACCAGGGCTCCCTGTGCCACCTTATATAGTGGTGGCCAGGGTTACAATGGTCACAAGAGACCAGAAGACACCAACTACACTCCAAATAGGATCTGCTGACAAAGGCAGGGACCCTTGACTTTCTCCCTGATTGCTCTTGATGGGACTCCACATCCCTGTACCTTGTACCTCTTGGACTATGACCTTACCTCTGTGAGGTAAGGGCTGTACTTGTGCACAGGGTGGGTAGGTAGACCACCACTGTGCACCCTGTCAACATGATCCCTCTCCATACTTGGCAGAACCTCTCCTTGATTGTTGGGATAGGACACCTTAGTTGACTTATGTATCCCGGATATGACTGTTGGCCATATCCTGGACCTATATGCCGGACCAACGATCTATGAAGGTCGGGTAATCCGGCCTCCCCTGCCCCTGCACAATATAACATATAAGTTAGGCCGGCATATCTAGGTATATGCCAGCATTCCTCAATAAATATCCCGGTTATACCGGTATATCCGGAAATTAGCCGGGATACACATATATACCGACCTGGCCGATGCTCTTATATTCCGGCCAGGCCCTTCCTTGGTCAACCGGCATAAAGTCAACCATAGTCCTTGTATCTTTCTAGTCTCTTGACCCTACCGGGGGTCATCCCCCCGACATAGACATCAAGGACGCGCTGAGTGGCAAGGTCCGTGCAGCGATAGCCCTTATGATGAGGTGAATAACCAAGAAAAACACAAGAACTAGACCGGGGCGCAAGTTTGTGAGACATGGTAGATGCGGTGTTGGGGTAGCAAAGACAACCAAAAATACGAAGAGACAAGTAGTCGGGGTGAGTGTGATGAAGAGCGAAGTATGGGGAGGACGCGCTAATGGTTTTGGTTGGGAGGCAATTAAGGAGGTGAGTGGCGTGATGAAGAGCTTCGCTCCAAAAACAAGGCGGTAAACTAGCCTGAAATAAGAGAGGACGCACGATGTCATTGACCGTACGTATAACACGCTTAGCTTTACTATTTTGTTAGGACGTGTATGGGCACGAGAAGCGAATGTGTATGCCGTGTGCATCAGCGAGGGAGTGGAGTTTGGTATTATCAAACTCATGACCATTGTCACACTGTATGGATGCACGAGGCAAATTAAACTGTGTATGAGCGAATGCGCGAAAAGAGGCGAGCGCAACATAGGCATCAGATTTTAGGCGAAGAGGGATGGTCCACAAAAAATGAGTAAAATCATCAAGAATGACTAAGAAATATTTAAAGCCAAAAGTACTCAAGACCGGAGATGTCCAAAGATCGCAGTGAATTAACTCAAAAGGACGAGTGGTTCTAGTGGTGGAAGAAGAAAAGGACAAACGTACATGGCGTCCAAGTTGACATGCATGACAAAGAGTACTATGAGAGACTTGTTTATGAGAAGGCAAAAAAATATGCTGCAAAAGACAACGATATGCATCGTGACCGGGGTGACCGAGGCAATGATGCCAAATATCGAGCTAGAAAGAATAAAGCTCCCTCGTAGTGAACTGACCGGAGGAGGAGAGAAAAAAAGTCCCTCACAGAAAAACCAAAAGGATCAAAATCAATAGAGCAATTATTATCAGTAGTGAACTGACGAATGGAGATAAGATTTTTAATAATGCGAGGTGTAACAAGAATATTGCAAAGATGAAGAGGATGGTTAGATAAAACAGAAGGAAGAGAGGCATGATCGGAGGAGGAGACAAGAACAGAGAAGCCGTCTCCAACGGTAACATAACGATAAACAGGGTGTGAAGAAAGAGAGTCAAGGATACCGGCGTCCTTGGAGAGGTGGGCGGTGGCACCGCTATCGAAGACCCACTCCTTGGGGGATGAGGGAGCCCATATTTGCACCGATGCCGGTGGCGCAACATAGAAGGCGGTGTGGCCGGCGTGAGGAAGAGGCGCGTTGGGGACGATGTAGCCGGCGTAGATAGGAGACACGTTGCGGGCAGCATAGCCGGCATGGAGAAGAGCCGCGTAGGGGGTGGTGTAGCCGGCGTGGGGAACCACCGTAGCGGCGGCGCCAGGAGGAGCGCCATATGAAGACGCGCCGTAGGGGGCGGCATGGCCGGCGTGGGTAGGAGACGCATTGCGAGCGGTGTAGCCGGCGTGGAGAAGAGCCGCGTAGGGGGGCAGCATAGCCGGCGTGGGGAACAGCTGCGGCGGCGTCATGAGGGGCGTCGTACAAAGACGCGCCGTAAAGGATGGCACAACCGACGTGGGTAGGAGCCGCGTTGGGGCGGCGTAGCCGACGTGGGGAAGAGCCTCGTAGGGGGGGGGCGCCAGGAGGAGCGTCGTACGAGGACGTGCCATAGGGGGCGGCGCCGTGGCCGGCGTGAAGAAGAGCTGTGTAGAGGACGGCGCGAGGCAGAGCGCCGCATGAAGACGCGGCGTAATGGGCGACGTGGTCGAGGAAGAAGGACGGCTGCATAGAAAGAGTAGCCATGGTGGGTAGAGATAGGGGAGAGAAGAGGGAGAGGGTTAGGCGGCGGCGACCGGCTGGGGTAGAGCGAGGCCGACAGCGGCTATGGTGGAGAAAGGGAGGAGCGGAAGCTGTGTATAATTGTTTAGGCTGATACCATGTGAGAGAATTGACCATACTTAGACCTTTCTATTACATGTGTATTTATACAAGAATCTCTACTAATAATATTGCTAGAGGTATGGTCCGTGGCTCGTAAGTACGCTTTCAATCCACCAAAAATACGTTTTCCTCTCCCTCCGTCCCGCGCGTCTACTCCTTTACCGCATCGTCACTTCCGTCACGAATTCTACTCCCATACGGATCGGGCCAGCTAGCGAGCGTCCCGCTGTTGGTTTGGTCCGTCGTCTTGGTTTTGTATCACATCCGTACTCGTGGTATGTCGTCTCCTGTCTGCTATTCAGGTATCACACCTTGATACATCAGCATAGTCCATGGAATCGAGAAACTTGATACATTAGCAGAGTCCATGGAATCGAGAAAGCATTGTCCAAGGATCCTTGTACATACGAGATTCGTGCACCACCTTTTCCGCGACCTGCCGCGCAGCCGGACAAGTGGAACTCGCCGTTGCAGACAACGCCGGGAAGGACAAGCGGAAATCGCCGTCACGCGGCTAGCGCCGAGGTCGAGCCGCCTCTCCATGCCGCATGGATAAGAGCCTTGGAGACCACCTCCGCCGCGGCCTGGTAAGTCGAACTCGCCGTCGCGGCTAGCGCCGGGCAGGACGAGCGGAATTTGCCGCCACGGCCAGCGCCGTGGTCAAGCAGCCCGACAAGTGAAACTCCCATCGTGGCTAGCGCCGGGCAGGACGAGTGGGAGTTGCCGCCGCGGCCAGGGCCGAGGTCAAGCCGCGCCTCCACGCCGCATGGATCAGAGCCTCGTAGCAAGCCCAAACTCCTTCCTTGTCGTTCTCACATTCAAGGCTACCACGGTGCTCTTGTGTTTTGAATGCCTAGGAGCATGTTCTTCTCCAATTGATTTGAATTTGTGTCAAAGCCCATTATAACTGAGGATAATGATTTCAGTGTGAGGCGCTTCTCGTTCTCCTATCACTGTTTGGATCAGTTTCAAATGACAGTGAACCAAGTTCAGTCTGAACCGAATATGATTATTGTTGCTGTAGTCGGGTGTTGTTGGTAAGTTGACTACTTCTACTGTTGTCGGTGTACATGGGTGACGATGCTTAGCCGATCTGCTCGCTGCTGGGATGTTGACTGAGAAGTGTGCCGATCTCCTACCATCGAAATTGCTTAAAGCAAGTCGATGAGGAAAAAGGCTTGAATGGACAAAGCAACAGTCTTTATTTATCAAGTTGTAGGCGACAACATATATCTGCTCCATGACCGTAAATATTTATCAAGTTGTTGAAAGTATTTCAAATTTCCTCTAATTCGGAACTAATAGTAACTATAATAATATTTGGCATAAATAAAAATAATTTTTGCCAATATATCATAATAAATCAAATTTTGTTTACAAAAGTAGTTACTCCCTCCGATCCATATTACCCTTCGCAAATACATATGTATTTAGACATATTTTAGTGCTAGATATATCTGTATTTGCGAAAGGTAATATGGGTCGAAAGGAGTACCTTTTTTCTTGGCCTGATCCTTCATCTTCGGAAAGTGATCCGCGACATCTTTTTTTTTTCAATGCATCACTTCCCCCCTTGGCCTTCAATATAATCTCTAAACAAATAGCAATATAAGAAAAAATTAGCATCCTTTTTTCACACGGTACTCTATTCTGTCGTATTTAGAAAACCATTTCAAATTAAATTGACAAAAAAAATATTTTTCTTTCAGCCAGATCATAAGGGAGCCCAAATAAATTTACCTCTCCCTGAGATGGATGAGTAATGCGAGTATGTGTAATGTTCGATGCTTCTCTTTGATGGCGCTTGGATCTGACCGTCTCATTTGACCTTTAGACTTAAGTCTGTACATGGATCGGTGACTTTCAACGGAGTAGGAGGATGTGGGGGAGAAATTTTGGCACTTGCTGCGATTTCCCTGTAGCAACGCACGGGTATTATGCTAGTTATAATCTTAATCATAAATAAGAGATCATAACAATAAAAACTCTCCACAATTTAGAGAATCATAGAGTTATCATATCACATAATGTAACATATCTCTAAGCGCTATTGCCACCTAGCGCCGAGCTACTCTTGTTGTGAGTGCGCGGCGTGACGGTTTGTTGGCATAGACGATTACGAAGATGGACGACAGGATTGTGATTTTGTGGCTTGGATCACACACTTACTACGGCTTGGGGAAGGGGTCTTTGACAAATTCAATGCGGTTTTGCTCCGTCAAATTTTCGACCGCGGTCTGCTCACCCAGTTTTCACCGAGGTGTCCAGGTGAAGAATCTGTTACGGTTGTGGGGTCCACTCCGCCAGGCTGGAACGGAATCCATGACGCGCATGCGAGAGATCGGGCCGGGTTGTTCGCTCCCGTGCAGCGGCGTCTCGCGTACAAGAGCCGTGTACGGCCAGCGGGCTACAAAGGGAAAATTGCACTATGGACTCGTTCTTATTCCGGTAGAAGAGCAGCGTGTGACCAGCCGGCTAGAAAGAGTAAAATCTAAAGTCAAATTGGAACGACAACATTTGCAAATTTGTATGATCAAATGCTGATGAATTTTATGTGTCTAAAATTAGGGGTGGGCAAATACGGTTTGTCGGTTTAGCTGGTTTGAGCTTAGTGCAATTTTGTGTACTAAACTAGAAGTGGAGATTAGATTTGTGAAAGAAAATGAATTGCTCCCCCCTCCTTGCCATTCTTGGCAGGAGTCAATGCAAGGCGAGTCTTGTCGCTTGATTGGTGTGGGTTGTGTTGTTGTCCGCGTGGCGTCGTGTTTGTATCGTGGAGCATTTTAGCGTTGTATCAGCCGTCTTGGCCTTTTCTTCAATGAAACCGATACACCTCCCAGGGTGTATTCTTGAAAAAAGTGGTTTCCACCAGTGTCAGTTTTGCCCACCTTTACCTAAAATGTATCTACGATCTATCAGAAAAACAATTACTCTCTGTTCCATAAAACATGACACTAAAATGGATGTATTTAGACACATTTTAGTGTCTAGGTATATTCATATTCGTGACAAGTTTTATGAAATGGAGGGATAAAAAATATAGTAGCATGCTGAATATATCCACCACATCGTTAGGGGTCCGGACAAACCTGTATAGACAAATATAAGGACTCAGTGCATCTTCAGCGGGCCAACACATTTTGAACCTATTTTGTCTTTGCACTGTTTGCCTCGGGTCGCGAATAGGAAACGACATCTTTTGCCCACCTATATGTTTAGGTTGGGAGCAGGCCCAGCGAGACGACCCATTTTTTGTGGTGGCCAGTGAAGAAACACGCCAAATAATTCCATAAATAGTGCACATGAAAGACTCAATATACTGAGTTTGGTCTAGTCATGAGAAATGCATATTAATAAACATGCCAAACAAAACAACTTGACAGAAACTTCTATGAGAATTTCACATTAAAAACTAGGCGATCTTGTTGGTGTCGCCGGAGGTCCCTACCGCGTCTTCTTCCTCGTCGGAGGGTGCTGGCCGACTCTTTTTCTTTGCTGGAGCCTCTTTCTCGTCATTGGAAACAAGGTTGATGACGCTGACCTCCCTGTCGGCTTGAAAGAAGTATTCAAGGTGGGCGGCCTCAATGACGCTCTGGAAGGTGAGGTCGGGCACCGACAAGAACTCGATCCGCTTGGCCATGTTGTGATCTGACGGTGGTTGGTTGCCGGGGTAGCGTACTAGGGCCGCCTCATGCTCCATGCCAAATCTAGTCAGCTAGTACTCTGGCCCCCATGTCGCAGGATCCATCCAGTTCATCTCCCTCCGCCTGATGCGTCTAACGTGGGCATAACTTGCCAGGTGCCCGCTGTTGGTATATCGAGTGCGGGCCAACGGGAGGCCCGTACGATGGTGATCAAGGTCATAAAGCCCAAATTATACTGGCGGTTGCAAAGCCTTGCAACCCTGTCTAATCCTGGCATATGGCGCAAGAACTAGTCAGCGTTTAGGGTTTGTCCTTAATCTATAACCGACTTGAACCACATGAGACCTGGCCTATGTGACACCACAATCCAGATGATTGAGACATCCCCCATATCCGCCCTAGTAACACGGTCAATGGGACAACTTAGTAAACAAAGACAAGACCAATATAGCTAAAGTCACGTAATCCAATGGGTTTAATAATACAACAAGAGGGAGAGACATTTCCCTCACGCAGCATGTGCATAGCAGAAGACTTGGGTAGTGGAAGACTTCTAGACCACTAGCTCCTATTGGGGTACCGGTTCCTAGTTCACGGCAACGACTTCGAGCAGGGCTCTACCAAGTTGATAGCAGGAAGGATGAGTACTTTGAATGTACTCAGCAAGACATCAACAAAAATTAACAAGCAAGTCCTATATATTTCTATATGGCATGGCATGTGTACGAAAAATAAAGTGTGAGTCCAAACTTAACGGTTGAACTTTACTTACCTCCTTACCTTTGAAGAGAAGACGATGGGAGCTAGCAGGAGAACGAGTATTCTCGTTCCCGCTTATGCGCAGAACTCTCTCAATATCACCTTGTTTCTAAGTTCTCAACTACTCAACCCCGCAGGTTCGAGATTCAACTAGCTTGGCTAATTTTTAGTGAGATTTTCTCGAGACACAAATCGGTTGAACTTATAGTGTGACTCGATCCAAATTTATCCCTTAACCTTTGGGACGAGGCTAGACTAGATTTGACCAACTCGAGCGGCTGCAACTATCACCCATCTAAATGACCTCCACTTAAAACCCGAGATGGCGACTCTCAAGCCCAAGAAAGTATCATTTACACACTGTACAAAGATACTTTTCTTAGCCACCTAACTAACCCTTGGGTTTGGTCCTCAAAATGAAGTGAATCTTGAAGAAGCATACAATGTAGATGTCGACCTCTGTTTGGGGCGTGACCGGTGACCCAAGGCATATTTTTGCTACATTTATCTCTTTATCTAGATAGATATACTAATCTTTACTATTGTTTCTCAGTTGGTGAAGACACTTTGACTCTATATTATTTAATTGCCCAAAATACCCCTAACAAAAAAATCTACTACTATCACGGTTCAGGCGCTAATTATAGTATCAATCACAATATCAAATCAAAATTAATACAAATTAATACAAAAATCAATGTTAATCAATATTCTTTCCATTTCTAGGAGGAAGACGTATAGGTATTCCTTGATTTGATATTGTGATTTGATACTAATTACCTCTTCCAGCGGGATGCTCGTCCAGAAGCACACCCCGGACTCCGACCCGCCGCCCGGCGGCGCCCCCGTCCCCACCATCCGCGTCAAGGTCAAGTTCGCCGGCGTCACCCACGAGGTCTACGTCAACTCCCAGGCCTCCTTCGGGGAGCTCAAGAAGCTCATGTCCGAGAAGACGGGCCTCCACCCGGAGGACCAGAAGGTGCTCTACAAGGACCGGGAGCGCGACTCCAAGGAGTTCCTCGACATGGTCGGCGTCAGTGACCGATCCAAGATGACCATGGCCGAGGACCCCGAGGCGCAGGCCAGGAGGCTCATCGTGGAGCGGAGGAATGCCAAGGCGCAAAAGGCCGACACGGCCGTCTCGAGGATCAGCCTCGACATCGACAGGCTCGCATCCAAGGTATATGTCGTAGCTTCTTCTCTTCTTTGCCATCCATATCCGGTCTTCTCCATGGCGGGTGGGGCGGTTGAGTTGACTTGGTGTTCGTTCCAGGTGTCAGCGCTGGAGAGGATCATCAACAAGGGCGGGAGGGTGGTGGAGGCCGATGTAGTCGCGCTCACCGAGGCGCTCATGAACGAGTTCGTCAAGCTGGAAGCCGACGGCGACGTCAAGGCGCAGCGGCGGATCCAGGAGAAGCGCGTGCAGAAGCACGTCAAGCCGCTGGACGCAATCCGCGCCAAGGGGGCCAAGAATAGCAGCCGCCGCCCGGCCGACCTCGAGTTTGTGTGGTAGATGATCAACAATGGTATCATCTTGGATCTTGTCAAGGGCGATCCAGTGGTGGTGAAGTTTCTAGAGTCCATAGAGGATTGAGGTATCAAGTATGTTGGCAAGGTTCACAAAAACACGGTGATAGGTGTGTTTTTCACAAAAGCCTAGTATATACAGGGTACAAGTAATAGGTAATAGGGAAAATCTTAGTCTGATTTTTGTCATCTGCTATTTCTCGACACAAACCATGGCAGATGATCAAACGTTGTTGTTCCACAGCATTTGTACTCCATAGGAGGCAGTGCAGCGCCTGAGGCAGTGGGTGTAAAAGCTACATGATGACGCTTTAATGTATAGATCCACAAACATCCTTTCATCGCGCAGGAAATCATTCTTGCCGCTGCCTTTGTGTCGGTTTCATAGTGGAAACCTGCGATTGCATTCAATTTGCCGGTCCACTAGTTGGGAATAACACAACGACTAGTACCTGGGCCGCATTTACCTTGCTCCAGGGTCGTGCTCTGCATTCCATTCAATTTGCCAGCCACTCTCTCCGATTTGAACTTCCTATGTATTAAATCTCCGATACTTTTTATCGATAAAGAGGGAGCAGTATACACGCTGCGTATTAACTCAGTATATTTTGTCTGTTCATAATTAGTCTGTATTCTATTTTTTAGTCAAAATTAAACTTTATAAAGTTTAACCAAACGTTAACATCTAAAATCTATTATCTTAGAATAGTCATACAGTATATTTTCATATTACATGCACAAATATTGATAGTAATATTTGGTCATAATTGATAAAATAATGACTTTGATGTAAACCAGAACGCTGGCCCAAAAATGGCGGGTTTGCAAATAGAAAGATTTTGCCAGTTTGTGGAAGGCAAAACCCCTTATAGTGGGGTAATCTTTGTAACATGTACATGTTATTAATCTATGTTACCATCTTTAAAGTAGATAATATCATAAATGTAATAATATAGAGACCGTCATTTATTACTTTATAGTGTCATTTTGCATTGGAAACTGCCATGTGATGGTAACATATTATGTTACTCCCTCTATAGAGTCTATACCGATTTAATGGACCAACACACAGTTCAAAAAAAGTTGGATCATTAATTTGGCAAACAAAATATAAATTATATGTCACAAAATTATATGATTAAAAACATCTTTTGAATGTGAACCAAATGGTATATTTCTTATGCAAATAGTTCATATTTTGTTGACCAAATTGATGGTCAAACTTTTTCTTGATACCCGTGTTGGCCTATTAAATCGGTAGGAAAATGCTCGGTTTCAGCCGGAGGCTCGCATCCTCCGGGTCGCCACACATCAATGTGGCCCACCACGTTGCCTCATCTCCACTTCTCCCCACGGAAGTCTCTCGTCCGCTCATTCTAGTCGCATGCTAGTCCTTTCCCTTTCCTCAACCACATCAACGCAATAACATAGGCGGCCAGCGCAGACGCGGTGGTGCCGATGCTGCGGTCCTGCTCCTGCAGCAGCGCGGTCGCCCCAACCAGGGTGCCGCCATTGCCCGACCAGCTCCCCCTGACCTCGGCCCTTGCTCCATGGAGGGCACTGACGGCGGCCTCATGGGCATGTTCCACCCCTTCCTTGCCTCCTACCGTTCCTCCTCGGCGCCGGCGTCCCTATCAAGCTCCGCTCCTTGCCTCGCCGAAGGTGCGTCGTGACGGCGCGCGCTGCCTTAGGGCTCAGGCCTAGGGTTTGGCTACCGTCGCGCTAACATGGTGGCTTCCGCGCTGGAATACGCCGCCGTTGCGCTAACATGGAGCTTCCACGCTGCCACCAACAAGGAGGAGATGAAGGGGGTGCGAGAGGAGGTGCTACTGCTTCCATGGGAGAGGACGGGGAGGCCCCTCTCTCCTACCTCGGGCGAGGACAAGTGCGAGGTGGCGCCACCCGTGCTACATGCGAATCGGCACCCACCACCAATGCCCCTGTAGAGGTGCTTGACTCAACCAGTCGATCCCCGGTCGCCGGCGAGCCATAGAGTTGGATGCTGCGAAAGTGGGGGGCGACGGTGTTGTAAGTATTGGGCATCGTTGCTACCAACGGTAATCGGGGTTTCTACATACTACTTTTGTTTGCTATTTTGATGTTTTTGAAATGCTTTTGACGCTACAATCGATCTTTGTTATTTTTGCTACAAATGTTCTGCTGTTTTGCACCTTAGGATTTTTTTGCTACAATCGCTTTGTGGTTAGTTTTATCGGAGGAAACTCGTCGGATTTTTCTTTGCAACGATGCTACAATACAACAAATCATTTGCTACACCTGCGATTAGTTTTTGCTACAATAGTCTAACTATTTTGCTATGAGGTTTTCGACGAGGTTTCTGGCAAGATCTCCGGCGAGTCTAGTGTGTGTTATGATCGAACCGTTTTTGCTACGATGAAGCAAAAGCAAGATTTTTTTTTGCTTCATAGAAGCATTTGAGGGGTTTAGGTGAAAACTATTTTTGCTACAATTGCACAATTTTTTTGCTCAGATCGATACGTTTTTGCTCCATTGCAGCAACTTGTGGGATTGATGGTCTAAATAGGATATGTACCAAGACCTTACAACTCGGGGATTCTCAGCACTCGTCTATAGAGGCATTACTCCATTTGACTCTCTCTCCTTCTTAATTATTTGCCACATCATTTTATTTACCTAGATAAAATGTTTGTTAGTACTAGCTATGTTACTCTCCCACTACAGATAGAGTAAGCAAGTCCACATGTGCGTGTGTGTGCAATGTAGACCTTTGTTGACCCAAGATGCATCTGGCAGCCAAGATAGGACTCGACGAGAACTCCAAAAAGAATATTACTGAGCGAATATAGCTCCATGATCCATGGTCAACCTTGACTGCTGCCCCAAATTTCTGGATGAAAAAGAAATGCATCTAGAAGATCAGTGAACCCAATTAAGCTAGCTAGTCCACCTCAAGAAGCAAAGCAAAGCGAAGAAAAAATAGGCCGTCCGCATTTATTGCGCTCGCAGCACAGCTCGCTTTCCTTCTTTGCTTGATCATGCATGCCAAATCTCTTCGCCGATCAGAGATATCATCTGCCCTCCTCTGAACCGTAGATATATTCAGCTGAGTTCAGACTTCAGAGTTCTTCTTCCTCTTTGCCGGCCGGCCCCTCCTCCCTCTGCTCTCTCCCGAGTAGTAATTGCTACTCCTATATAACAATTCAATCCGGATTCCGCCACCAACCGCACCACACTCCCTCCCTCGGGATCCATCCATCTCGAGCTCCCATGGAGGCGGCCGCCCAGCAGGCGCAGCGCCTGCGCGCCGCCGCCAACGAACGCCTCGCGGGCCACGAGCCGCTCCTCCTCGCCGCGGCCCCGCTCTTCGCCCTCCTCGCCGCGCGCGCCGTCCACGCCGCCGCCGGCCACGTTGCCGACCGCGGCCTCCGCGCCGTCCTCATCACGCTAGCCATGGCCGCCCTCAAGTATATCTCTTTCTTCGAAACAGTTTCTTTTCCTTCGAAACTGAACTATATCTCTTTCTTGCTAATTCTCTTCTTCCTAGCCAGTACTGTTCGTCTGTCTAATCTAATATGATCTGCTGCGCACAGGATGGTGCCGGGGGTTAGCGCCTACATCGCCGCGCAGAAGAGCAAGGTAATTAATCCGTGCTACCACTAGGGCTGCAAGCTAACGTTCTTGCACGAAAGTAGGGGCTCGCAAAAGAATTCTGTAACTAGCGTAACCAACTTTAACCATGAAGTGGGGCAGATCGGGTCATCGGGCCACCACTCTAGCTTGATTCGTCCAGATTTGTGGAGAAAATCTTAGACATTTGGCCACTTGGGCCAGAAAAGAACTGTTGGAAACAAACAGACAAACAGATAGGACACGCTCCCGTCCTACGGCTGCTGCCGTTCACGCCACATTCATCCATGCCAATATCCATCCTTTTTGTTCTTTTTCGGGTATGCTAATATCCATCCTTGATTTGATTGCTGCTGTTCCTACGCCCTTCGTTGGTGCGTGCTGCAGGTCGTTGAGCAGCTGCAGTCAGGCGGTGGATCGGCCAAGAAGAACCTGCGAACGGAGCTGCCGGACGTCGGGGTCCGCGAAGGGGTCATCGAAGAACTCCAGGGGCTCAAGGATAAGGACGTGAAATGGCAGGGGAAGTGCTCCGGCACAGTGTATGTGTATATACTGAATCTCAGAGCAAAGCAAATTAACTGTACAGTCTGACTGTTTCTACAGTCTACTGTACTGTCTGTACTATTCTCACCCTTTTATTGTCAAATTCTCTCCTCTCGACAGTTATATCGCCGGGAGCGAGTCCGAAGGCCATTTCTCCCTGATAAACAGGGCCTACTCTATGTAAGGCCTCACATCCCAGTCTTGATTGGTCTTGGTACAGATATCAACCATATGTAACTTGTCCATGAAATCTACTTTGGATCACATTACAATAAATTAGAATAGGAAATATAATCAACGGATATGCAATGATACGAGCTTACATTACAACTCAAAAATGCATTTTGTTTTGATCCATGAGTCTGAAGGCAATACTACATCCTACAAATGCCTAGTTATATTTGTTTTCAAGGAGGCGCTTTCTTAAATCTTGCATGCCAGCTGTCTCAGGCAAGATCGCTACAAAAAAGTTTCAGAATATATTACTAGGCCGTCTCAAATATCAGAGGATGAGTTATTTCAGGCGACACTTTCTTGAAGTTTACATGCTACCTTTTCCAGGTTTTCGCACACAAATCCTCTGCATCAGGACGTATTCAAGAGCGTGGCAAAGATGGAGGCTGAGGTAGTTGCAATGACAGCTGCTTTGCTTGGCAGCAAGGAAAAGGCGTCCGGTGGACAAATCTGTGGCAACATGACATCAGGCGGCACAGAGAGCATATTATTAGCCGTCAAAACATCGCGCGACTATATGCAATCAAAGAAGGGAATCACAAAGCCTGAAATGTGAGATAGTGATGTATTCTATTTGATTTTGTCAACAAGTACCTTGTTTTTTGTGTTTGTTTCCAAACACATTGTAGTCTCCTTGTTTCCTTTGTAACGAAAGCTCATTATGCAGGATAATTGCTGAATCAGCTCATTCTGCCTATGACAAAGCTGCTCAATATTTCAATATTAAAGTGCGGCGTGTACCTGTGAATAAAGAATTTCTTGCAGATGTAAAAGGATTCAGACGGTGCATAAATGGAAACACCATAATGGTAATCATCCATTCACCTGAGATTCGAGAGACTGTATAGTGTGTATCTTACTGTCTGGCCTGCAGCTGAAATGGTTACCTGTGTATATATTATTAATGCCTTTTAACAAACTACCATTGCCCAGATGGTTGGATCTGCACCAGGATTTCCCCATGGTTTAATTGATCCTATTGAGGTAAAAAATAGCATTAGCTCATATTTCTTGCGCTGTTGCATCAATCAGATGGTCGGTTGCTTCATAACTCAAAACATCTCAGGAACTTGGGGAGTTGGCTTCACAATATGGTATTTGCTTGCATGTCGATCTATGCCTTGGTGGCTTCGTACTGCCTTTCGCTCGCAAGCTCGGGTACTTACTCTTGTCATAACGATTAACTTGTTCCAGTTATATTTTCTTACTCAGATGCTCTCTAATTGTGCCCTGATCCTTATCAGTAGTAGCAACGACATGTGCCAAATTTTAAGAATTCATCAGAACATTTCATGATACATATTTCTAGTTTTTTGGTTTGAACTATTGTGTTAAACCTTTCAATCGGTTTGCTATCCACCATTTGAGGTTTTCTGACAGTGCTGATGTTATTTCTACTTGTTCTGACGCAATGTACAGGTATCCTATTCCTCCATTTGATTTTTCTGTCAAAGGTGTTACGTCGATCTCCACAGATGTTCATAAGTATGGGCTAGCCCCAAAAGGCACCAGTACTGTCCTGTACAGAAATCATGAGATTAGAAAGGTAGAAATAAGCACATAATATTTATCTTCACTCTGCTTGGTTAATTTCTAACATTCTCCCTTTATTTATGTGATTGCCACCGACATCTTCGATATTTGCGTCAAATTTAGCACCAATTTGTTGCTGGTAAGTCTCCATATTCTTCAAAGTAACAGAATCAGATCCTTCTTTCAACATTGACTCTGTGAACAACGTTATTTCTATTGCGAAATAAAAGCATACACAAACATTTTGGAACATTCTAGTCAAATGTCAAAACATAGTTAAGGAGATTTTGTGGCTACTACTCAGGTTGTGTAGTAGTTGCCTCTGGTAATGGTGGCACACAACTGCTTATTACTCGTGCATCTAGTTGTCCATGTGTTTGATAATGTTTGCTTATGTATACATAGTCCAACCAACAAAAAAATAATGTTCCAAAACTAAATATAGTGTGTTATTTTTCCTTGTTTGCTCAGTGACTGAATGGACTGGTGGGCTCTATATTTCCCCTACTATGGCTGGAAGCAGGCCAGGTGGACTAATCGCAGGAGCTTGGGCTGCTATGATGTCTCTTGGACTAAATGGTAACGAGTTCATTCCTGAAATCCCGTAGTGCGGTAGTATTTTTGTATTATAACAGCACCCCTGATGTGTCCTGCTGCTTTTTTCCAGGTTATTTGGAAAGTACAGGCCAAATCATGGAAGTCTCGAAGAAAATACAGAAAGGGTAAACTTGTTTGATTATTATTCTTGAAAGCAACACTAGACAGATCTGTATGAAGAATGACAGTACTTGAGCTTTGACAACATTTCAGTTTCGAACATTTTCTAACAAAAATACTGATACGTTATGAACTAATGGTCATTTGCAGAATTATTTGTTATGATTGACCATACATCAATATTTGTGTGCAGTTGTTCTGCTCCCACTCTTATTATTTAATAGTTAAATGAGAAGTAAATATGTTTCAATACAAGACGTCATTCTCGTAAATGTGCCATAACTGAATCCTCATAATGCAGTTATTGTTAACTATGCTAAGAGTGTGATGGTTTGCGCAGAATTGACGATATCCCAGGGTTATATGTGATCGGGAAGCCGGACATGACAGTCGTGGCCTTTGGGTCAGATGCGGTTGACATATTTGAGGTGAATGACATAATGTCATCAAAAGGTTGGCACCTCAATGCTCTGCAGAGACCTAACAGGTATAAACAGATTAACCTGGTTTCATCCAACAGACCAGCTCTATTTTGCGTGTACCAGTGAGTCCTGACAGTGTTGTTGTTCTTCAGCTTGCACATTTGTGTGACACTTCAACACACGGCTATTTACGTAGAATTCCTCCAGGATCTCAAGGATTCCGTGGATACCGTGAGTGATCCATAATGTTATGCTATGCTGGTTCCTAGAGAAAAGAAAAACCATTGATTGTGTTTGTGTTGATTGCAGGTGAAAGCGAATCCAGGCCCTATTAACGGGGGGATGGCTCCGATCTACGGAGCAGCTGGGAAGATGCCGGACAGAGGCACGGTCAAGGAGTTGCTTGTGGAGTTCATGGACACTTCTTGCTAATCATTCAGTATACCCTCTTGGCTCTCTGTCTGTAACATGTGTGTACAAGCAGTAGTGACAGTGTTGAGTTTTGTAGTCTATTGGTTGCAAAATTGAAGGCACACAATGCTTATAGTGTATGTATGTATCAGTTACATTGTTGCAATAAAGTTTACATTTTCACAGAAATTCAGCTGGCTCATGGGTGCAGATGTATCCACTGCCTAAAAGACATATTTCAAAATGCTCAAAATTCCGAAAAAATAGTTTAATATATATCTAGACATTTTATGTTCACTCACAAAGTTTCGCGATAAAAAGATATATTTTGTGGCCAGTGTAAAAATAACAATTTTTTGTGCTCCAAAATTGCTATATATATGACAATTTTTGGTCTTTTTACATAGTCCACAAAAGATGTCTTTTTTCTCGGCAGAACTTTGTGGGTGAACATCAGATGTATACCAGAGTATTTTTGTCCATTTTTTTAACATTTTAAATGCAGTTTTTTATAGCTCTTTTACCATGCTCCATCTTAACCCCAGGGGGTAGAATGTAGAGGCATATTTTATCCCAGCCGTCCATTGATTGAGGGTATAACTGGCCACATAATTTTTAATTTATGGCAAGTACATTTAATTAAACCGTGAATGTTTTGAAAATAATTTATTGATCTGTTTTCTCCATAGATGACTCCTATATGTCTGCACATACCTTAACAAGGTTTTTATCTTATACTCGTCTAAAAAAAACTTACTACTATATCTTATACTTCTCTGTGTGCACCTAGTTACACACCTTTGTTCTTCAGAAAACATTTATCACATATGCATGCTGTCCATGACAATATAATATAATTATCGTTTTTTTAGATAAAGAGGGCGAACCCCGGTTCCATTGAAGAAACCAAACAGCAGTCTTACAACCCTGGCACTCCGGCCCAACATCAACGCACGGCAGCCACGCTGCAACTCATCTCCATCAGGAGAAAGTTCCCACATACTCCCCAAAACCAGTCACTTACAGCTACTACAGATAGTTTTTTAGACAGCAAACATTACAAACAACAAACAGCACTTTAGACTACCCGCAGGAAGTCACCATCATCATCCATCTGCATGTTGTTTGCAGTCAGATTCTTCACCAAAGATTTAGTCATCGTTGCCCAGTCACCACCACTCTGGCTGTACTCCCATGGCCCAAGCCATGTTGCATCAGTCTTGGACACGATCAGCTGCTGTACCACACCTCCTTCTCTCATCCAGGTCCCAGCCAAATCAACCGAGGTGCTTGTCGAGCCAGGAGTTCCAGAGCTTCTATAGCTCTTTCAAGCTCTCTTCTTTTTCCTTCCGGGCACAGAATCTTCCATCGAGCAAGTGTGTAACCCACCTTCAGGAAGACAACCTGCATAGATGACCACCTCGATCCATTAAAGCACAGATCATTCCTAATTTTCCACAAGCTCCATAACACAGCAGCATGTATAATATTAGGAACTTGCTGAGTCTTTTCACAGATCCATAGGCTAGCAATTGACAGCAGATTAACCTGCAGTTTTACTCCAGTAATTTTTGAAATTTGTTTCCAAACTTCTTTTGCAACAACACATTCAAAAAACAGATGAAGACACAACTATGATCAGGTACATGTTGTCTTTTAGCCAAATTATCCCTTGTAAGGAGCTTATTATTTGCAAGCAGCCAAAGAAACACATGCACCCTTGGTTGTACCTTCACTCTCCAGACAGCAGGGATATGTACTGGCATTACCCCTCTAAAGTTGACTATAGCATACATTGAACTCACAGAGTATACACCTTTGGATTCAAATTTCCAAATAACTGAATCCTCATCATCATTTAGACAAAGAGTTTCAGCAATACTTTTTAACCCATACCACCTTTGCATCAATATATGATTGACAGTTCTTCTGAAAGTACACTTCAAATTTCTACCATCCCACAACTCATAAATGGATTTATTATGTTCATTAATCAAAACATACAGATCCCATAAGAGTATGGCCAGACTACAATGTCCAAACCAATGATCTTCCCAGAATTTAATTTTTCTACCATTCCCCACTTTCCACTGATATCCTATCTGTGATGCCCTAGATGCCCACATTACTCCTTTCCAAAAAGGAGAGGCACCTTGGGAAGGACAATCAAACACATTAACATAGCCAGTTCTATATTTATGATCAATAATTTGCTTCCACATTTTATGATTATCTAAATGATATCTTTTAATCCATGAAGCTAGCAAGCACAGATTCATATCAGCTAAATTAGGTATACCCAAACCCCCAAATTCATTTTTTTGAGAAACTAGGCCCCAATTAGCAAGATGGTACTTTCTATGTCCTTCATAATCATCCCACAGAACATGTGCCATTTGAGAGTTAATCAAAGAAATAGCCCATTTAGGGAATTTGATTACACTCAATAGATAATTTGGGATGCTAGCCAAACAAGC
Organism: Dactylis glomerata; assembly: GCA_007115705.1. NCBI lineage: Eukaryota > Viridiplantae > Streptophyta > Magnoliopsida > Poales > Poaceae > Dactylis > Dactylis glomerata. Next base: position 450,191 of record QXEO01000440.1, on the reverse strand, counting down.
TTTCACCAAGATGATTCTAGCCTTGTAAGACAACAACTTCCCCCTCCAACCTCCACCTTTTTTTAATTACTTTATCTACTACAGGCTGCAGGTCTTCTTTTCTAAGTTTCTTATAATGAAGAGGAACTCCCAGATAATTCATGGGGAGTTTACCAATTTTACAGCTCAGAATCTGTGAGAAAAGCTGGGCTTCCTCAGGATCAATATTTATAGGAATCAAATCACATTTATTAAAATTAATCCTCATTCCAGACAGCTGTTCAAAACAGGAAAGAATCCACTTCAAATTCCTAACTGACTCCATCTTGCTTTCTAAGAAAAGCAAGGTGTCATCAGCATACTGCATACTGATTATACCAGATGGGCAAAAGGATCTAAACATTCCTGAAACCAGATTATTGTTTGCAGCTTTAATAAGCATGCGAGTAAAAACATCAGCCACAAAATTAAACAAGATAGGGGAAATAGGATCCCCCTGTCTTACACCCCTACTAGTTTCAAAGTAATTGCTATTGGTATCATTAATCCTCACCCCCACTGATCCTTTGTGTAATAAGGACTGGATAATACCCATAAATTTAGGACTAAAACCCCTTTGTCTTAACATTTTAAGCAAGAAAGTCCTATCAACTCTATCATAGGCTTTTTCATAATCTAACTTAAAGATGCATCCAGACTCTTTTTTCTGGACTGCATCATGAATGATTTCATGGGCTAAAACCACAGATTCTAATATAAACCTGCCTTTAATAAAGGTTGTTTGATTGGGAGCAATGAGATCCTCACTAATAGGGCCTAATCTATTAGTGACACACTTAGAAAAAACCTTAAAACTACAATTAGTCAGCGCAATAGGCCAAAACTTTTGAATAGTTTTTGCATCTTGCTCTTTTGGAATAAGAGTTTGCAAAGAGAAATTCAATCTAAAAAGATCCAATTCCCCATTGTTCCAAACTCTAAACATATTAAGCAAATCAGCTTTGATTAAATCCCAAAAAAAAATTATAGAAGAGAAAAGAAAACTCATCAGGCCCAGGCGCACCCTCGGCATAAGAGCCAAAGACTGCAGCCTTGACCTCTTCCTCTGAAAACTCTCTATCTAACTCACTATTGTGAGCCTCTGATACCAACTCATTGGGGTTCCAAAAATCATTCGACAGACTAATGTCCATCATTTCTTCAGAACCGAATAACTGCTTATAATAATTAACAGCAATGTCAATCATACCTTAAGTATCATTAGCCACACCATTTGGTCCTTCCAGAGAAACTATTTGTTTCTTCCTCCTCCTTTTATTAGTCATAGCATGGAAATAAGAAGTGTTTTGGTCACCTTCCAATATTTCTCTTTCCCTAGACCTCTGCCTAGACTTAATTTCCTCATTCCTCCAGATTTTTTGGAGTTCACCTGCAATTTTTTTCATTTGCTCTTTAGCTCCAGGAGAAAGAATCTGAGTTTCAGACAAAATATCTAGCACATCATATTCAGCAATCAATTGCTTTTTCAGTTTATTTTGTTCAGACTCTCTATTGATAGCCCAGCCTTTGATAGTTTTCCTTAGATTTCTAATTTTATATTGCCACACATCAATAGCTCTTGTATAATTACAAGGTTTATTCCATGTGTTAGCTACCAACTAATGAAAATCATCTATATTCAACCACCATTTCTCAAATCTAAATTGTTTTACCTTAGGCGCAGTAAAAGCCCTTGAGTCAAACACAAGAGGTGTGTGATCACTGCCTACCCTTGGTAGAGCCCTAACAGATACTGCTGGAAACAACTGCTCCCAACAAGTAGTTACAAACACTTTGTCAATAGCTGCCATAATCAAATTTTCCTGATTATTGGCCCAAGTGTATAGTCTGCCAGCATTTTTGATCTCAATCAGATCATATCTATTAGACTAGTCATTAAATAGATTGGCCCAGTGCTGGTTTATATTACCTGAACTTTTCTCACTACTTTCCCTAATAAGATTAAAATCACCCCCAATCAACGTAGGTCCATCCCAACATGCCAACACATTGTGTAGTTCATTGATGAACTCTAGCTTGAACTCATCATAAGATGACCCATAAACAGAGACAAATCTCCACACACTGCCATTCTTTCTGTCCCTAAGAATAACTGAAACACAATACTTGAAAATCTCCCACGAAATGACCTTGAAACTATCCTCTTTGACCCCTACTAGTATACCACCAGCAGTGCCAATTGCAGGAAGCCAATTCCAGGTATAAACATTATAACAATCAATAGACTGGATCTGAGCCCCAGAAAATTCAGCTTTCTTTGACTCAGAAAAACTAATCAAATTAGGGAATGTATCTCTAATGAGTTCATGCACCCTAGGTAGCTTATCAGGTCTGTTAAGACCTCTTGTGTTCCATATAAGGCCTACTACCATTGGATCTAAAAATTAACTTCCTCTTACTACTACCCCGTTTAGAAAAGACTTCCACCCATGGGGAAGCCTCTTCTACCTCATCTACTTGATGATTGCCAGAAGAATCACTATCAGGTGAATTCTGACCATCATCAACATCTAACACATCATGGCTAATGTCAAGATTAGCAGGCAAAAACATATCAGGATTTTCATCCCTAAAACCAACCAACCTATCTGTTTCTAGATGCCTAATGGCATCAATATTCTTATTCACCATATTTCTATCTGACCCTAAAGAGATACCAGCATCACTTGCATTACTCATTAGACATAAATTGTCTAGTACAGCAAAGGAGTTTTTATAGCCATGAGGCATACCTTTTGGGATCTCCAAATTCTTGTTCTTCTTTAAGTCTTTAGCCTTCTCAATTATAGACTTTCCATCATGCACAATTCTGCTACTCATCCTTGTAGCCAAGACAGGGCCCCATTTGCCATCACCAGTTGCTTTTGTTTTACCTTTCTCCTCAATAATTTGCTCCACAGAAGTCATCTCCAGAGCCTCTTCTTCTTCATCATCATCCTCTGCTTCACTGTCAAACTGAGACAGCAATTGTACACCTATATTTTCTTCAGGTGCCCTATGCATGTCCCCTCTTCCCACTTTATATTGCACCATATGTGTCCCCATTATCCTGCTCTTCACCCTGTTTTCCTCACTCATCTGATTTGCACATATTGTAGAAAATTCACCCTGACCACTGACTTTCCTCTGTCCAGATCCTCTAGAGGCAGGAGCTGTCCTAGGTGTCTTCTCATTTTGCTCAGTTTCCATAGGTTTTTTCCCACCATCATTAGGCAAATCATCATCTCTGCCCATATCATCTTCTAAATCATCATTCTCTTGATTGTTACTTGGGTCATCACCATCCTCATTGCCACCATCAACAACTGGATCTTGGACCATAGCTAATGACAGCATGAAGTTTCTCCCACCAAACTCCATAAGCCTGTTAGCAGGAATTTTGGTTATGTCTCTCACAGCCACTTTAATCCTCAGCACTTTGTAGAAGCTTCTGAATATCTCATGCCAATCCACATCTATTGGTATTCCCAAAGCAGTAGCTACCCTCATCATCACCCTCCAGGAGAGATATTTAGGAGGGATACCCTCCACTCTGACCCATACTTCCTCCATCTCAGAGTAAGCAGGAATATCATCAGTCCAGTCCATAAAAGACACAGAAACCCCTTTTTCTTGAGGTTGATAGATGGGAAACTCACCAAGTCCTTAATTTTCTTGCCAGGGGAAACCTACCCAAGAATCTTTTCTCATCAAGCCTTCTCATCTGCCATGTAAAGGGTTTCGAAGCATAGTAAACAAAAATTTTCCTACGCAACGAACAAGAAAGACAAGATCTAATCTAGGAGATGTAATCAACGAGAGAGGTAGATGAGATCTTCATACCCTTGAAGATTCGCACAGCGGAAACGTTCAAGAGAACGTGGTTGACGTAGTCGTACTCGCCTTCTCCTCCTCGCGATCCGATCCGATCCTACGCCGCAAGTGGCGGCGCCTCCGAGAGTTGCACACGTGCGGTGCAGCGACGTCTCCTCCTTCCTTGGTCCAGCAAGTATGGTGGAGAGATAGATTGGATCGGCAGCACGACGGCGTGGTGCTTATGGTGGAGAGTTTCTGCGGCAGGGCTTCGCCTACGCGCAGTCACGAGAGAGAGAGAGGAAGGGCAGCAGGGGCGGCTAGGGTTTGGGTCTTCAGGTGAGGTAGGGCTGCGCCCCCTGCCCCCCCTTATATGGAGGGCTGGGCGGCCAGCATAGCCCCCTCCTCCAATCCCTAGCCGACTTGGATAAGGAGGAGTGGGGGGCAAGTTTCCCCCCCTTTCCTTATTTGAAGTTTCCTTTAGGGTTTCCCCTTGGCTTGGCCGGCTGGGCCTTAGGGGCCTTGTGCACCTGGCCCAAGGCGGCCAGGGCACTTCCCCTTAGGCCCACGCAGGCCTCCGTCAAGTGGGCCCACGTTGGTCCCACTCCGGAACCTTCTAGAACCTTCCGGTACAATCCTGATAAACTCCGAAACCTTTTCGGAATCCAAAAACTGCTTTCCTTTATATGAATCTTATTCTCCGGACCATTCCGGAACCTCTCGTGACGTCCTGGATCTCATCCGAGACTCCGAACTAAAACTCATAAACCAATTATCCATTCTATCCTAGCATCGATACACGTTAAGTGTGTGACCCTACGGGTTCGAGAATATGCAGACATGATCTTCTATCAATAATCAATAGCGGGATCTGGAAACCCATATTGACTCCCACATATTCATCGATAATCATATCGAATGAACCACGATGTCAGGATTCAATTAATCCCGTATATGTATTCCCTTCGTCACACGATATTTTACTTGCCCGAGATTTGATCGTCGGTATCGCCATACCTAGTTCAATCTCGTTCACAGCAAGTACTTTACTCGTTCCGTAATCCGATATCACTTCGTGATTAACTCCTTAACCACATGCTTGCAAGCGGTGTTGATATCGATTACCGAGTGGGCCCGAAGTATATCTCTCCGACTTGGGAGGGACAAATTCCATCTCGATACATACAACTCAACAAGTACTTTCTGATCACCTGAGAGACACCTTTATTATCACCCTCACATAGGATGACGTTTGATGACTTCAAAAGCTTTCTTCCGATACTAGGGAGTTGTATTATCTCATGGTCTAAGGAATACAATACATGACATAGGAAAAGCTTCACAAAGATGAACACGATGACACGATCTAATTGCTCTGCTTTATTTAGGTCTGTCCATCATATCATTCTCCTAATGATATGATCTCATTATTAATTGACAACACATGTCTATGGTTAGGAAACCTTAACCATCATTAATCAATGAGCTAGTCCAAAGAGGCGTACTAGGGACACGGTGTTGCTCATAAACCACACAAGTATTAAAGTTTCCGCTTAATACAATTCTAGCATGGAATATAAACATTATCATGAACAAGAATTATAATAATAACATCTTTATTATTGCCTCTAGGGCATAATTCCAACAGTCTCCCACTTGCACTAGAGTCAATAATCTAGTTTACATCTGGCAACAATCTAACACCCATGGCATTAAGGTGCTGATCATGTTTTGCTCGTGGAAGAGGTTTAGTCAACGGATCTGCGACATTCAGATCTGTATGTACTTTGCTAATCTTCAGATCTCCATCTGCTATATAATCTCGAATTATATGGAATCGGCGATTGATGTGCTTGGTTTTTGGATGATATCTTGGTTCCTTAGCCAGTGCTATGGCGCCAGTGTTGTCGCACAATATCTCCAGTGGGTCCAAGGCATTTGGAACCACACCAAGCTCAGTGATGAAGTTTCTGATCCAAACTCCTTCACTTGATGCTTCCGAAGCAGCCATGTATTCCGCTTCTGTTGTAGATCCCGCGATCACGCTTTGCTTGCAGCTTCTCCAGCTCACAGCTCCACCATTCAAAATATAAACGTATCCTGTCTGAGATTTAGAATCATCCGGGTCGGTGTCGAAGCTAGCGTCGACGTAACCTTTTACGACGAGCTCCTCGTCACCTCCATAGACTAAGAACATTTCTTTAGTCCTATTTAAATACTTTAGGATGTTCTTTACGGCTGTCCAGTGTTCCACTCCTGGATCACTTTGGTATCTGCTCGTCAAACTAAGAGCATTGGACACATCCGGTCTAGTACACAGCATGGCATACATGATAGAACCTATGGCCGAGGCATATGGCACTTTGCTCATAGTTTCTCTATCTTTTACCGTAGCTGGACACTGAGCCTTGCTCAATATCTTACCTGACAACATGGGCAATGAACCTTTCTTTGCTTTATCCATTCTGAACCTCTTCAGAACTTTGTCCAGATATGTACTTTGGCTTAAAGCTATTAGGCGTCTTTCTCTATCTCTATAGATTTTGATGCCTAATATATAAGCAGCTTCCCCTAGGTCTTTCATTGAAAAACATTTATTCAAATAACTCTTCACATCGTTAAGCATATCGATGTCATTTCCAATAATCAATATGTCATCCACATATAGTACTAAAAATGTCACCGAGCTCCCACTCACTTTCTTGTAGATACAAGCTTCGTAGCAATTTGGAACAAATCCAAAATTCTTGATCACTTGATCAAAATGAAGGTTCCAACTCCGAGATGCTTGCTTCAGTCCATAAATGGAACGCTGAAGTTTGCACACCTTATTAGCATCTTTAGGATCGACAAAACCTTCGGGCTGCATCATATACAACTCTTCATCAATGTTGCCATTGAGGAACGCAGTCTTGACATCCATCTGCCATATTTCAAAATCATGAAACGCAGCAATTGCTAATAAAATCCGAATGGACTTAAACATCGCTACGGGAGAGAAAGTCTCATCGTAGTCAACACCTTGAACTTGCCGAAAACCTTTTGCGACAAGCCGAGCTTTATAGACAGTAACATTACCATCCGCGTCCGTTTTCTTCTTGAAAATCCATTTGCACTCAACGGCCTTACGGTCGCTAGGAGGATCCACCAAAGTCCACACTTGGTTTTCGCTCATGGATCCCAATTCGGATTTCATGGCCTCTAGCCATTTCTCAGAGTTTGGGCTCATCATTGCTTCCTCATAGTTCGCAGGTTCGCTGTTGTCTAACAACAAGACGGGACAGGGTTGCCGTACCATTCAGGAGTGGCACGTGACCTTGTCGACCTGCGAAGTTCAGTAGTAGCATCGTTTGAAGTTTCATGATCTTTATCATTAGCTTCCTCTCTTGTTGATGCAGGCGGCGCCGGAACAATTTCTGGTGCTGTGCTACTCTCCAACTCGAGAGAAGGTTCAATAACCTCGTCTAGCTCTACCTTTCTCCCACTCACTTCTTTCGAGAGAAACTCCTTCTCAAGAAAGGATCCGTTCTTTGCAACAAACACTTTGCCTTCGGATCTGTGGTAGAAGGTATACCCAATCGTTTCCTTAGGGTATCCTATGAAGATGCATTTCTCCGATTTGGGTTCGAGCTTGTCCGGCATCAACTTCTTGACGTAAGCTTCGCATCCCCAAACTTTAAGAAACGACAACTTAGGTTTAGCACCAAACCAAAGTTCATACGGTGTCGTCTCAACGGATTTAGATGGTGCCCTATTTAAAGTGAATGCAGCGGTTTCTAATGCATAACCCCAAAATGATAACGGCAAATCTGTAAGAGACATCATTGATCGCACCATATCTAATAGAGTTCGATTCCGGCGTTCAGACACACCATTGCGCTGTGGTGTTCCAGGTGGCGTGAGTTGCGAAACGATTCTGCTTGCTTTAAGATGCGTGAGAAAATCATAACTCAAATACTCACCTCCACGATCGGATCGTAGAAATTTAATTTTCCTGTTACGATGGTTTTCCACTTCGTTCTGAAATTCTTTGAACTTTTCAAACGTTTCAGATTTATGTTTCATTAAATAGATATACCCATATCTACTTAAGTCATCAGTAAAAGTGAGAAAATAGCGATATCCACCGCGCGTCGAAATACTCATTGGTCCGCACACATCGGTATGTATGATTTCCAATAAGTCCGTTGCTCGCTCCATTATTCCGGAGAACGGGGTTTTGATCATCTTGCCCATGAGGCATGGTTCGCACGTGTCAAATGATTCAAAATCAAGAGACTCCAAAAGTCCATCAGAATGGAGTTTCTTCATGCGTTTTACACCAATATGACCTAGACGGCAGTGCCACAAATAAGTTGGATTATCACTATCTACTTTGCATCTTTTAGCCTCAATGTTATGGATGTGTGTTTCATTGCTTTCGAGATTCAGAAGAAATAAACCATTCACAACAGGTGCATGACCATAAAAGATGTTATTCATATAAATAGAACAACCATTATTCTCAGATTTAAATGAATAACCGTCTTGCAATAAACATGATCCAGATATAATGTTCATGCTCAACGCAGGCACATAATAACACTTATTAAGGTTTAAAACTAATCCCGAAGGTAAAACTAAGGAGAGCGTGCCGACGGCCATCACATCAACTTTTGATCCATTGCCAACGCGCATCGTCACCTCATCTCTTGCTAGCCGCCGTCTATTCCGTAGCTCCTGTTTCAAGTTACAAATATTAGCAACTGAACCAGTATCATATACCCAGGCACTACAACGAGCGCTAGTAAGGTAGACATCAATAACATGTATATCAAATATACCTTTGATGGTGCCAGCCTTCTTGTCCGCTAAGTACTTCGGACAGTTGCGCTTCCAGTGACCCTTGACCTTGCAATAGAAGCACTCAGTGTCCGGCTTAGGTCCAGACTTGAGCTTCTTCTCAGCAGGGGCAACGTGCTTGCCTTTGCCTTTCTTGAAAGATCCCTTTGCACCTTTAGCTTTCTTAAAGCTAGTGGTCTTGTTGACCATCAACACATGATTGTCTTTCTTGATATCCACCTCCGCAGCTTTCAGCTTAGCGAAGAGCTCAGTGATCGTATCAGTGGAACCAATTTGATTATGAGTAACTACAAAACCTTTGTAGCTAGGAGGGAGTGATTGCAGAACTCTGTCAATCTTGAGCTCCTCTGGAATCTTGCAGTCCAGTTGCTCAAGGCGTTGAGTGTAGCCCGATATCTTAATGGCGTGCTCACTAACGGAACTCCCTTCCTCCATCTTGCAGTTAAAGAACTTCTCAGAGATCTCATATCTCTCAGAACGGGCTTGAGTCTGAAACATGGTTTTCAGTTCCTCAAGTATCTCATAAGGCCCGCGGTACTTCTCAAAACGATTTTGAAGTTCCGGTTCCATAGAAAACAGCATGGTACTCATAATCACATCACAATCATCTCTACGAGCATTGAAGTCAGCAAGTTCTTCAGTTTTCGCAGTTGCAGCAGGGGTGTCACCTAGCGCTTTGTCAAGTACATAGGCTTTTTGTCCGCCAGCGAGTATGATTCTCAGATTGCGGAACCAGTTGGTGAAGTTAGACCCATTGTTCTTAAGCTTTTCTTTCTCAGCAAACACGTTGAAGTTGAAGTTGGACTTAGCCATTTGATCTACAACATTGCAAGTACAATTTAGACTATGTTCATGATAACTAGTTCAACTTAATCAAATTACTAGATGAACTCCCACTAAATTCAACATCCCTCAAGTTGTTTAGTGAACACGATCCAAATTCACCACACCTAATCCGATCTTCACGAGAAGAGATGTGGTTTCAATGGTGGACAACTCAGTGTCGATCATATCATTCATATGACTCATGTTTAACCTTTCGGTTCGTGTGTTCCGAGGCCATGTCTGTACATGCTAGGCTCGTCAAGTCAAACCCAAGTATTTTCCGCGTGTGCAAAACTGGCTTGCACCCGTTGTATGTGAACGTAGAGTTTATAGCACCCGATCATCACGAGGTGCTTGAAAACGACGAACTTTCGCAACGGCGCATACGAGGGGAGAACACAATTTTATCTTGATCTTTAAGTGAGGAATCATCTTATAATGCTACCGTCGCGATCTAAGCATAATAAGATACATAAAAGGATAAACATCACATGCATATAATTTTATGTGACATGGTATAGCCAATCTTCGCGCCATGATCTCCATCTTGTGCGCGCCGGCATGATCTCCATTACTCCACCATGATTGCCTCCACCACAAATAGCAACTACAACTATTGCTAACTATTTAGCGATAAAGTAAAGCTATTACATGGCGTATAAGAAGTTGACACGCAGGTCATACATAATTATAAAGACAACCATATGGCTCCAGCCGGTTGTGAACTCATCGACATGCAAGTCGTGAAATATTACAAAACATGATCATCGCATACATCACATATATCACATCACATCTTGTGGCCATACCATATCACAAAACACTCCCTGCAAAAACAAGTTAGACGCCTCTACTTTGTTGTTGCAAGTTTTACGTGGCTTATGGGAGTAGCAAGCTAAGAACGATTCTTACCTACGAAAAGCCACAACGGTGATATTATGGTTGCTAACATCTGATGTAAGTCCCATGACTACTATAGTGAGAGAAACTGACATCCACCAGCCGCATGTATGGAACAAGCCACACGTCAAGTGCGGAGCCGGTCTCGCGAACGCGGTCGCGTAAAGTTGGCCTGGACCGCTTCGATCTCACTATACCGCGCCATAAGAGATACACAACAAGAGGTTTGCAACAGAAAACATCAACGCCCGCAACAAACATGTTGCGTTCTACTCGTGAAACACATCTACGCATAGATCTAGCTCTGATACCACTGAAGGGTTTCGAAGCATAGTAAACAAAAATTTTCCTACGCAACGAACAAGAAAGCCAAGATCTAATCTAGGAGATGTAATCAACGAGAGAGGTAGATGAGATCTTCATACCCTTGAAGATTCGCACAGCGGAAACGTTCAAGAGAACGTGGTTGACGTAGTCGTACTCGCCTTCTCCTCCTCGCGATCCGATCCGATCCTACGCCGCAAGTGGCGGCGCCTCCGAGAGTTGCACACGTGCGGTGCAGCGACGTCTCCTCCTTCCTTGGTCCAGCAAGTATGGTGGAGAGATAGATTGGATCGGCAGCACGACGGCGTGGTGCTTATGGTGGAGAGTTTCTGCGGCAGGGCTTCGCCTACGCGCAGTCACGAGAGAGAGAGAGGAAGGGCAGCAGGGGCGGCTAGGGTTTGGGTCTTCAGGTGAGGTAGGGCTGCGCCCCCTGCCCCCCCTTATATGGAGGGCTGGGCGGCCAGCATAGCCCCCTCCTCCAATCCCTAGCCGACTTGGATAAGGAGGAGTGGGGGGCAAGTTTCCCCCCCTTTCCTTATTTGAAGTTTCCTTTAGGGTTTCCCCTTGGCTTGGCCGGCTGGGCCTTAGGGGCCTTGTGCACCTGGCCCAAGGCGGCCAGGGCACTTCCCCTTAGGCCCACGCAGGCCTCCGTCAAGTGGGCCCACGTTGGTCCCACTCCGGAACCTTCTAGAACCTTCCGGTACAATACCGATAAACTCCGAAACCTTTCCGGAATCCAAAAACTGCTTTCCTTTATATGAATCTTATTCTCCGGACCATTCCGGAACCTCTCGTGACGTCCTGGATCTCATCCGAGACTCCGAACTAAAACTCATAAACCAATTACCCATTCTATCCTAGCATCGATACACGTTAAGTGTGTGACCCTACGGGTTCGAGAATATGCAGACATGATCTTCTATCAATAATCAATAGCGGGATCTGGAAACCCATATTGACTCCCACATATTCATCGATAATCATATCGAATGAACCACGATGTCAGGATTCAATTAATCCCGTATATGTATTCCCTTCGTCACACGATATTTTACTTGCCCGAGATTTGATCGTCGGTATCGCCATACCTAGTTCAATCTCGTTCACAGCAAGTACTTTACTCGTTCCGTAATCCGATATCACTTCGTGATTAACTCCTTAACCACATGCTTGCAAGCGGTGTTGATATCGATTACCGAGTGGGCCCGAAGTATATCTCTCCGACTTGGGAGGGACAAATTCCATCTCGATACATACAACTCAACAAGTACTTTCTGATCACCTGAGAGACACCTTTATTATCACCCTCACATAGGATGACGTTTGATGACTTCAAAAGCTTTCTTCCGATACTAGGGAGTTGTATTATCTCATGGTCTAAGGAATACAATACATGACATAGGAAAAGCTTCGCAAAGATGAACACGATGACACGATCTAATTGCTCTTCTTTATTTAGGTCTGTCCATCATATCATTCTCCTAATGATATGATCTCATTATTAATTGACAACACATGTCTATGGTTAGGAAACCTTAACCATCATTAATCAATGAGCTAGTCCAAAGAGGCGTACTAGGGACACGGTGTTGCTCATAAACCACACAAGTATTAAAGTTTCCGCTTAATACAATTCTAGCATGGAATATAAACATTATCATGAACAAGAATTATAATAATAACATCTTTATTATTGCCTCTAGGGCATAATTCCAACACCATGGCCAGTTGGTTTTCCATATGTCACTGAAGTTCTGCTTTAACTCCTCCATTGTTATCTCTCCATCCACAATAGCAATACCCACATTGTCCATATTCAGCCAAGCCACGGCAGCTGGTTTGTCTACTTCCACATGAAAGAAACCCAACCCTGAGGAAGCACTCCCACAAAACTGTGCCATTGGCATAGGTCTATACCACTCTAGACACTTGTCCATGTGATGCATTTGACTGCCACATATAAAGCACTTTTTTTTGCCTTGGACACATCCCAACATAGTGACATGGCTCACCACAGTTGTAACATATAACATCTTTGAACTTTTGATCAAAAGTCAGCCCATTTCCTGCAAAGAGAGGCTTCTTCACCTGTTGCGGTTCCTTCATCTTGTCCTGAACCACAGGTGTAGAACCACTGTTTTTTTTTTGAAAGGAAAGCGGTGGGGGAGACCCCCACAGCGAGTTTTTTTAATAAATAATAACAACCCAAATTCGCATCCGTGGGGATTTGAACCTGGGTGCCTGGGTTGTACATCCACTCCCATAGCCAGTTGAGCTAGGCTCACTTCTTGTGTAGAACCACTGTTGCTATCATCCTGTGCTTGCACCTTTGCAGTTGCCTGACTACCACCTGGCTTACTCCCACCCTGCATCTCAGCAAACATAGGAAATTGATGTGCAGGAAAATTATGCTGAAACTGCATCTGGTTACCCTACATCATCTGTGGCAGAAATAGCATTGGGAAAGGGGGTTGCCACCCAAACTGCTGGAAACTAGGGTTTCCCCACATCTGAGGAAAACCAGAGAACTCTCCTTGTCCCCCTGACCAGCTTGCTGTTGGAAATTCTGACTCTGATTCTGACTAGGTTCACCACCAGCTTGAGAAGAGACAGATACCTGCGGAAGCTGAGGTTTCTGTGGAGGCTTAGCACCCCCATCCGCTTGACCACCTCTCCCACCAGGCTTCTTGTAGCTACCTCGACCTCCAAGCACCATCTGCAAGATCTGCTGATACGTCTCCAATGTATCCATAATTTTTTATGCTCCATGCTTGTTTTTACACCATTTGCTTAGTGTTTCATTACACTTCATGGCATTTTTATGCATTTTCCGGAACTAACCTATTAACGAGATGCCACAGTGCCAGTTCCCTGTTTTCTGCTATTTTGTGTTTCAGAAATGTTACACAGGAAATATTCTCCAAATTGGATGAAACAAAAGCCAGACGTCCAGATATTTCACGGAGCTTCCAGAAGACCGAAGAGGAGACGAGCCGAGCCAGAGGGCGGCCACAGCATAGGGCGGCATGGCCTAGGGCTGGCCCGCGCCCCCTGGTGGTGTGGGCCCCCTGGTCCACCTCTGACGCTGCCCCTTCGCCTATAAAGACCCCCCGACGGGAAAAACCAAAACACCTGATCACTTTTCCAGAACACATCGCGATCCACCGCCGCCGTCGACCCAAAGATCGGGAGGGTCCAGAAGCTCTTCTCGGCACCCTGCCGGAGAGGGGAATCGCCACCGGAGGTCTTCTTCATCGCCATGCTTGCCTCCGGCGCGATGACTGAGTAGTCTACCTTGGACTATGGGTCCATAGCAGTAGCTAGATGGTTGTCTTCTCCACCATGTGCTTCATGTTTAGATCTCGTGAGCTGCCTTACATGATCGAGATCACTGTTATGTAATTCTACATGTTGTGTTTGTTGGGATCCGATGAATATTGGTGTTATGATTGAGTTGATGTACTGAATTTTATCTTATGTTATCTCTATGTTGTTTATGATCTTGCATGCTCTCCGTTGTTAGTAGCTATCTTGGCCGAGTAGTTGCTAGTGACTCCAAGAGGGGGTATTTATGCTCAATAGTGGGTTCATGCCTCTATTTAATCTGGGGGAGTGACAGAAACATCTAAGGTTGTAGATGTGCTGTTGCTACTAGGGGGAAAACAACATTCATATGCTCGAGGGCATATGCTTTGTTTACATTACACACTTCGCTTAATGCAGTTATCTGTTGTTCGCAACTTAATACTTGTGGAGTTCTCGGATTGATTCGCCACAAGTGGATTATTAGTCATAGATGCAGTTGGATGGCGGTCTATGTATCTTGTTGTAATGCCCAGAGTAAATCTCATAGTGATCCTCTCGACATGCACGTTGTCTTTATTCTATCAATTGCCTAACTGTAATTTGTTTACCCAGCATGTATTATTTTATCTTATGGAGAGACACCGCTAGTGAACTGTGGACCCTGGTCCTATTTCCTTTATATTGTTATCACCTGTTTACTTTACTCGCACTGTTTACTTTACTCGCATATTACTATTGCTTTCCACTCGATACGCTCATACCCTTTGTTTCAAGCAAACCGGTGAGATTGACAACCTCATCGTAAGTTCGGAATAAAGTATTTGGTTGTGTTGTGTGCAGGTTCCACGTTGCCGCTCACAAAGCAAAGCTTGGACGAGGCGCCCTATAAATTGTCCGAAGCTGTCGCGAAGCTAGCGGGCTTCACCTTCAGTCGTATTAAACCTCCTACTGGATTGATAACCTTGGTTTCAGAACTGAGGGAAAACTTGCTCCTATATTCATCAAACCTTCTCTTGGGGTTTCCAACTGGCCAGTCATTTACTACATATTCCCACGTCAACTTGGCACAGAAGTTTTCTGTCGCCATTGCCGTGTATTAAAGAAGAAGCTTTCACACCATCATCACCGCGCCATCAACAAGTTTTTCTAGCGCCGTTGCCGGGGAGGAAAGAAGACTTCTGCAAGGGGAGTTTCGCACACACATCCTTTACTTTGTTTTAAGTTTTGCCTTTACTTTATTTTTACTTGCATCGTTTTATCAAAAACACAAAAAATTAGTATCCTTTATAGTTGCTTTTATTTAGTTGCTTTTAGTTTTGCTAGAATGGCTACTCCTGAAAACACCAAGTTGTGTGATTTTACTAGCACTAATAATAGTGATTTTATCTGCACTCCTATTGCGCCATCAGTTCCTAATGCTAGCAATCCTCTTATTTTGATTGGTGTAGAGAAAACTCCCACTCCTTGTGTTAAAAAGCCTAAAACTGCCAAAACTTTTTCTCAAAAGAGTGCTGAAATTTTTCGGAGTGTGGGAGATGATAGCTCTATTTCCTTTAATGATTTTGATGTTGATGGCTGCAATATATCTGAAGTTATTTTGTTCTTGCAAAAGCTTGCTTTGACTCCTAATGCTAGTTCTTTAAATGTTGCTTTTACTAAGCATATTACCAATGCTCTCATGAAAATTAGGGATGAAAAGTTGAAGCAAAAAGCTTCTGTTCCCAAAAAGTTAGAAGATGGTTGGGAACCCATCATTGATATGCATGTTAATGGTTTTGATTGCCATGCTTTATGTGATCTAGGTGCTAGTATTTCTATCATGCCTAGAAAGATTTATGACATGCTTGATTTACCACCGCTTGAAAAGTGTTATTATGATGTTCCTATTGCTGATGTTGCTAAGAAGAAACCTTTGGGAAGGATTAATGATGTTCTTATTATGGTTAACAATAACCTTGTTCCCGTTGATTTTCTTGTCATGGATGTTGAATGCAATGCTTCATGTCCTATTATTTTGGGAAGACCCTTTCTTCGAACTGTAGGTGCCATCATTGATATGAGGGAAGGCACCATCAAATATCAATTCCCACTCAAGAAAGGTATGGAACACTTCCCTAGAAATATGAAGAAATTACTTTTTGACTCTATTCTTAGAGCAAATTATGAGCTTGATGCTTCATCACTTGATATTACTTGATTCGCACTTTCTGCGCCTAGCTCAAAGGCGTTAAAGAAAAGCACTCTTAGGAGATAACCCAATGTTTTTACATTCAGTTCTTTTTCTTTTATTTGAGTCTTGGAAGTTATTACTACTGTAATAACCTTTCCTTATCATTTTTATTTCGTTTTTGTGCCAAGAGAAGCCTCTAATTTGAGCGAGGTAAGATTTGGGGATGTTGCTGTCCTGAAACAGTTTTCGGTGCTGCACCGTAAAAATTCGTGAAAATTATCTGTATATCTTTTGGACCTGCTATTTCTTGTGCATATGCCCCAGGTTATATCAAAACTTTAATTAGTTGAACACTTTTTGATTTGAGCAACAAAAAACCCTCTAAAAATTCGACCTTTGTCAGCTGTTCTGTTTTGATAGATTTCTGCCAATATTTGTGTTTGCCGCTTTATCGCTTTCTTTTTGAGTTCTTTTGATCACAGAACTTTTGGGGAAGTTGCTACAGTAGTATATGCTTTATATGTGGTGGTTTTGAGTTGAAACCTGAAGCAAAAAGGGGTTGATTCAATGTTATGCTTACACTAATGTTGCTAATAGATTTGTGTTTAGTTTTGTATGAAGGAAGTTTTCAAGCGTAGGGATTGGAGAATGATGAGATGAGTTGAAGAATGGACAAAAGCTCAAGCTTGGGGATGCCCATATCACCCCAAGAAATATCCAAGAAGTACAAGCGTCAAAGCTTGGGGATGCCCCCGAGGCACCACTTCTTCATCGGCAAAAATTAGGTCACCTTTCAAAACACTATATTTTTATTATTTCATGCATCATGCGTTTTTCTTGGAGCGTCAGTTGTTTTTAGTTTTTAGTTTTGTTTATTTTTGTTTGCTGCAATAAATGGTTGGACCCCAACAAATTCCTTTTGGAGAAGTTGCCTTGCTTTTCATTTGCCAAGAACACTCCGTTTTTCACTTTAATCGTTCCCACGAGTGTTCTCTTTTTCTAGAACTGCGTTTAGCTTTCGATTTTCGCCTTGATTTGTGTTCAGATCTTGTTATATCTTTACATCAAGGTGTATTTTTTTCCTCTGGTCTATATTGGTTTTCATCAAAAGAGTTGGTTATAAAAAGTTCAAATGGTGTTGGAAAAGAAAAAAAGCTTTATGCAAAAAAAAAGCGGTACAAGAAGGAGCTTGTGTAGACTGCAGCCTAGGCTTTTGCATATCGTGCTTGATGTATTTTTGATAGTATGCTTAGTGATTTTGCTGTAACATGACCTGTCTCAAATGACTAAGATTGCTTAATGAGCCTTTGAAAAAATCATGCGTTGTTTTAATTATTTGGAAGCATTATTTTGGTTTTTGTCCTTGATGCTTTATTTGGGTTGACTTGGCGCATGCTCACACATGTTTGACTCATTCAAAGTCGCCATAGCCTCTATGATCATTTAGTTTTTGACTTTTGATGCCATCTTATGCTTCTTTTAATGTCGCTTTGCATGATTATGGCCGTTATTGCTCTCTTAGTTGGTCGCTCCCAGTCTTTTGCTAGCCCTCATTTTGTACTGAGTATGAGCTCTACTCGTGCATCCAACTCCTAAAAACCAAGTTTGCCATTGTGTCCACTATAAATTCCTATGCATGGTATTTGTAAGCCATTCCAAAGTAAATTTTCATGTGCTACCTTTCAAAACTTTCAACTACTTCTTATTTTGTGCCACTATTTTTAGCTCATGGTGACGTATTGGTCGGAATTGCTATCTTCCATATTAAATTAAGTACCCCTCGACTAGTCAGCTTCATCTGCTCGTCATTAATTTTGCATCAGAGCTGGTCAGACCATTGCAATCTAATTTTAAAAGAAAAGAAAAAAGGCACTCCTCCATGGTATGTGAATGTTGGTGGGCACCCGATGGAATCGGTTAGCCATGGTTTGAGAAAGGAAAAAAGGTGGGGAGGAGTGCCAAAGCTTTATAAAAGAGCACCAATGTGCCAAATTTTCAAAGAACTTGGAACCGCTCTCACTTGTTTATTATGGAAGATAGTAAGACCCCATTGCTAGTCGTTGACAAAAGCAACCACCTCTCAAAACCCAAGTTTTATCTCTCTGTTTTACAAATGAAAAGCTCTAGCACATGTTTAATCACTGCTTCCCTTCGTGAAGGGCCTTTCTTTTACTTTTATGTTGAGTCTCCACCTTCTATCTTTATGCACCATTAAGAGAGCATAGTTGTCATTCTGAGTATAATGTGCATTGTCCCAAAGTTTTCATTGATTGATTCATATTGTTGGTTTCACTTGTTCTCAAATTACTTGTATCTAGTCACCCTCTTAAACTTGAAGGTGTCCTATGCATTTATGTTTTGCTCTCTCATTAAGGACAAGCTGAAAACCATTTGTATGTTTTTCCTTATGATTTGAACGTATGTTTGACTTTCATTGTTTCATTTTCATGATCTTTTGTTTGTGTTCATTTTCATGTTTTAACATGGTTGCTAAGTTTCTTCTATCAAGATTATGTCTTTCATGCCCATGTTTTAAGTTCTTTTGATCCCAGCGCACAACGCTTACATATATGGTCAAGATTGTGTAGGTGCATGTCACCTCAAAAATTATTTCTTTTGTTATCACTTACCTACTCGAGGACGAGCAGGAGTTAAGCTTGGGGATGCTGATACGTCTCCAACGTATCCATAATTTTTGATGCTCCATGCTTGTTTTTACACCATTTGCTCAGTGTTTCGTTACACTTCGTGGCATTTTTATGCATTTTCCGGAACTAACCTATTAACGAGATGCCGCAGTGCCAGTTCCCTGTTTTCTGTTGTTTTTGTGTTTCAGAAATGTTACACAGGAAATATTCTCGGAATTGGACGAAACAAAAGCCAGACGTCCAGATATTTCACGGAGCTTCCAGAAGACCGAAGAGGAGACGGAGCCGAGCCATAGGGCGGCCACACCATAGGGCGACGCGGCCTAGGGCTGGCCCACGCCCCCTGGCGGTGTGGGCCCCCTGGTACAACTCTGACGCTGCCCCTTCACCTATAAAGACCCCCCGACGGGAAAAACCAAAACACCTGATCACTATTTCAGAACACATCGCGATCCGCCGCCGCCGTCGACCCAAAGATCGGGAGGGTCCAGAAGCTCTTCCCGGCACCCTGCCGGAGAGGGGAATCGCCATCGGAGGTCTTCTTCATCGCCATGCTTGCCTCCGGCGCGATGAGTGAGTAGTCTACCTTGGACTATAGGTCCATAGCAGTAGCTAGATGGTTGTCTTCTCCATCATGTGCTTCGTGTTTAGATCTCGTGAGCTGCCTTACATGATCGAGATCACCGTTATGTAATTCTACATGTTGTGTTTGTTGGGATCCGATGAATATTGGTGTTATGATTGAGTTGATGTACTAAATTTTATCTTATGTTATCTTTATGTTGTTTATGATCTTGCATGCTCTCCGTTGTTAGTAGCTATCTTGGCCGAGTAGTTGCTAGTGACTCCAAGAGGGGGTATTTATGCTCGATAGTGGGTTCATGCCTCTATTTAATCTGGGGGAGTGACAGAAACCTCTAAGGTTGTAGATGTGATGTTGCTACTAGGGGAAAACAACATTCATATGCTCGAGGGCATATGCTTTGTTTATATTACACACTTTGCTTAATGCAGTTATCTATTGTTCGCAACTTAATACTTGTGGAGTTCTCGGATTGATTCACCACAAGTGGATTATTAGTCATAGATGCAGTTGGATGGCGGTCTATGTATCTTGTTGTAATGCCCAGAGTAAATCTCATAGTGATCCTCTCGATATGCACGTTGTCTTTATTCTATCAATTGCCCAACTGTAATTTGTTTACCCAGCATATATTATTTTATCTTATGGAGAGACACCGCTAGTGAACTATGGACCCCGGTCCTATTTCCTTTATATTGTTATCACCTGTTTACTTTACTCGCACTGTTTACTTTACTCACATATTACTATTGCTTTCCACTCGATACGCTCATACCCTTTGTTTCAAGCAAACCAGTGAGATTGACAACCTCATCGTAAGTTGGGAACAAAATATTTGGTTATGTTGTGTGCAGGTTCCACGTTGCCGCTCGCAAAGCAAAGCTTGGACGAGGCGCCCTATAAATTGTCCGAAGCTGTCGCGAAGCTAGCGGGCTTCACCTTCAGTCGTATTAAACCTCCTACTGGATTGATAACCTTGGTTTCAGAACTAAGGGAAAACTTGCTGCTATATTCATCAAACCTTCTCTTGGGGTTTCCAACTGGCCGGTCATTTACTACATATTCCCACGTCAACTTGGCACATAAGTTTTCTGTCCCCATTGCCCTGTATTAAAGAAGAAGCTTTCACACCATCATCACCGCGCCATCATCTGCTTACAGACTTCCTTGACACCCCCTCTCCAACTCCACCAATCTCTCGAGAATTTGAAGATTTTGGGGAAAGGCAATCTCTCTTCTTCTCTGACAAGGAAACAATCAGCGGCCCAGAATCGCCTGGCGATGAACAAGTCCCTGCGGATCCAGACCAGGACCCGGGGACGGAGAAACTGTGCCTTCTCCGGAGTCCTCGAGGCCTTATCTACCACCGTTAAGCCGCTTACCCTTCGCGAAAGCGTATTTTCATAATCCGTCACCAACTGTTGTTTCTTCCCCACCAAAACGTTATCTGAATTTTTCCACAGCTGCACTTCTGAACATTCCGACAGTCCCAACTGAACCAGCCCTGCCGCAAGTTCATCAGCAACATCCATTGGCTCCAATCCAAACAGAGCTCCATCTCCCTCTTCCGAACTACTGCCAATCCTCCTCACAGCTAGCTGACGAAACTCTGGTGTGCAGGCAAAACGATGACGCCTCAGAACAGTAGTCGGAGTATGAAATTCCAGCGGAAGCACATACTCTCCAATCTGCACCTCCCTCAGCGCCGACTGCAACCTAGGAGATGCAAACCCACAATTCCGGGAATCGGTGTTACTGGCAGGCCAATCACCGGAATCGGGTGGGATCTCGTCGCCAGCATCAGTTTCGACAGTCTCTCTTGAGAAACATACCTGACGAACACCACCGCCGATTCCCCATCCCGCTTGAACTCTAGCACCTCCGACCTGGGCAATTGTTGCCTGCTTGCCAGCGCTCTCGCCCTGAACTCTGCCATCTTCTCCGCTTCGATCTCCGTGAGATACAGGAATTTGAAATCCCCGTCCCTCACAATCACCATTTCCATCCCTCTTCGCCTGCACTCTGTCCCCATACTGAGTAGATCTACTCCACAACGGGGCGATTCCATCTCGCGCGCAGACTTGACCTCTGCCCCTGCCAAGTCCATCAGCGCCGCGGCTCCCTGTTCCAGTTCTCTCCCTCCCAGAGTAGGAGGAACGAGGAACCAGTGCTTCATTCTCCGCCTCCAGCGCAAACGGTCGGCACGGGCTTCGAATCGCGTCGATCTCCGACGAGGTGGACTCTCTGTTGCGGTAGGTTCTAGGGTTGGTGCGGGGAGTGGATGAAGAGGGGATTACCCGACGAGAAAAGGAGTTTTGTCCCTGGGTCCCACTCTCGATCGCTGGAATAGTGCTATGGATCGGTGGAGAAGGGTGGCCGGTCGGCGGAACAGTGGCGGTGGACTCGCCGGAGACAGGGGCAAGGGCGCCCGCGTCGCCAGAGTCCATCTACGGGTTTGGACTTTTTAGGTGTCAGTAGTGGCTTCAATATAATTATCTTGCTATGTCTCAGCCGGCGGGAATAAAAAAATGCACTACTTGCACGACAGTGCAACCAGGACATGACCAATCTACCTATATCATATCAAGAGATCACAAAATAGTCATGTTTGCTGTTTGCATGGCAACAGATTCACCGCATGTACAATCCTCTTAAATGGGGAAAAATCAATTTCGTAATTACTATTATAATGGCTTGCCTTATTTGTGTTTCTGCTTAGATGATATTTTATTTGTTTCCTTGTTTGTATTGACCTCGTGGACTTGTTAATAGCCTCTTACCCTAGGAGATAATACTATTGTTAGCCAGTGGATGTCACGAAATTAAGGGCTCACGCTGCTTTGGGTGTATCTTAAAATTTCTTAGTTTTATGATAGGTGCATTTAGTTCTATGATCCAAACACGTATTTTTTTGCTAGATCTGATCCTATGAACAAACTAATACCTTATTTGACCCACTACCAAAACTATCTTTAAATATAACCCCTGAGTTCGGCATCAACAAGAATTAACCTGAAGTTGTGCAGAATGGCGCCAAGGAATTCCGCCAGAAATCAACTTCATGGGTTTAACGCCAATGGCATTGGCGCCGACCTAGCTTTGGTGCCGATCTTGCTGAGGCGTTGACCATCCTTGCCACCGACATGCACAATTTTGGCTCCATTCTCGCTGACGCCGAACCTAGGTGTCAGATTTAGTAATAGTTTGGTGGCGGGCCAGATGAGGTATTAGTTTAGGTAGGGTGTTAGATTGGCAAAATATACCCAAAATCCAAAAAAAAAAAACACGTTGTCCACATTTTCAGTCTGTTGTTCCGACATACTTGTCATGTTTGCGCGGTTCTCGCACCTAGTCCGATAAACACAAGTGGAACCGACGGATCTGGACGGTGTATCCAGCATGGTACAAGACTTCCTGCACATAAGCACAGTGTTGTCCGAGAGAAGAACAAAAAGAAGTGCACACCTTCCATGTGGACCACAGACCATGCTTTAGTGAGACATAATACAACACCAACAGTCAAGTAGATCTGATCTGGATGCGCTAACAGGGATGACGATGTGGAAAATGCTCTTTTCTTTAATTAATAGCGACGTTAGTTGCACCAGCCATTCAAAAGACATGTGCACCGAGGGGAAATCCTGCAACACCTAAAAGCAGCACAAACCATATCCCACAGATCAGCCATGCATGCAAAATAATGATATAGTTTTCACATGCATGCTAAGGTTTTTATTGCAAAAATGTTGTAAAGGAGATCTTGACAGGAGTGCGTCATTTTAGAGGACGAGCTCCATGGAGCTCTTTTTTCAAACTTCAAAAAAATCAAATCTAAAGATTCAAAAAAAATGGCAGAGTGTACTCAACGAATTAGTCTGCCTGTGTATAAATTTTCAGACTTGCTACCAAGTTTAACTAAATTTGTACACAAAAATATGAATATTACAATATCGAATGAAATCATCAAGAAAATATACTTTATGATGAATTTATCGATATAGATTTAGTATTTTAAATATTTATATTTTTCGATATAAACTTAGTTAAAATTAGAAGACGTTGACTTTTAACTAAACTTAAACGCGTTACATTTTAGGATGGAGGGAATACCATATTTGACTTGTACTCCACCCTCCGCTTCTTTCAGACTTGCTACCAAGTTCCTGTTCATTGAATCAATGCTGTTTTCTATCCTTGATCATGATATAGATTTCCTTTCGCTCTCTTGGTTTCTGATACTCTAGCTATGGTTTTGGATATAAATTAGACTATTCCTTTGTGACAGTAATGTTGCCCTTGGTGTCCATGGTTGCACAATTTTTTTGCCTTCAGGCTGGCCGTACAAACTCACGGGTGCTAAACATTACAGAAGAAAAGAATATTTTGTATGATTTTAAATGCTGTCATGGGACTGATCCTCCTTGACAAAACATTATCCACAACAATGTTCTATGTGTAAAATATGTACATAGAGTGAACCGGATGTCATTCTTGGAATGATGATGTGCCACAGTGCTTGTAAAGAAGGCAAGTAACATCCTAAGAGCTTCATCAGAATAACAATCTCTGGTCGTGATAAAATGCATTAACATATCATACAAAGTTACAGACTAACCCAGCACCTCATTACTGAACACGAGTGCTCTCAATAGTACACGTCACACTACGACGACAACAAGCAGTTAGACTGCTAAATACTACCAGTTACCATATCCAACACAGCACAAAGATGAAACTAGTATTACAACAAACCGGCGCACCGGCCTACAGGCTGACAGCAGCATCTCTGCCACTTCACCGTTCCTAATGATTCTAACCGGACACATCCTGTGGTCATTCCCGGCTCCTCTTGCTGCTGCAGGCCGGGCACTTATAGTGCTTGATGTGCTCTGCCTTCGCAGGGGTGATCCGGACGCACTTGCCATGAAACCACTTCTCGCAGATGTCGCAGCAGATCCAGAACTCGCCATTCACGTAAGTCTCCCCGCAGGAGGCGCACGAGTATGCTTGCTCCTCCTCCTCCGCGTCTTCTTGGCCATTATCTTCTTCGTCTTTTGGCTGAACCGGCTTCGCAGGCTTGCTGTTAGAATTGGAGTGTCTTGATGGCTGGAAGAGATTGGGAAATGAGTCAAATGACAAATGAGTAGAGGATTATGTGGACATGAGCAGGATGTTGTGCATGTGCTTCTTACTTTAGAGTTAGATTTGCCACTTTTGCTGCCGCCATTGGAAGGTTTTGGTTGCTTCTTGGCAACCCCCGTCACAATTTCATAGACAGTGGGAAGATTATTAACCATGGTGAAGAGCCGTCTCCTGAAATTCAAATACCACTTGTGGACAATCACCCATATTCTTCAACTACGGGTAAATAGCAAGGAAACCAAACAATGCACCCAGATCAATTGGCTAGACTGGAAGCCAGCAAGGGTGCTCATATAATAGAATCACTATTGTTTGATTCTACTCCCTCCGTTCCATAGAACTTGTCGCTAATATGGATGTATCTACACACTAAAATGTGTCTAGGTACATCCATATTAGCGACAAATTTTATGGAACAGAGGGAGTAGTAAGTAAAAGAAAATACATCCATTGCAATAGAAACTACACTAACCTGGCTTCTTTATCGAATCCAAACCGAGCTCCAAAGTAGAATGCTACAGACAGCAGCCAAGCATCACTATGAACTGCAACCAGCGACAGCCAATCTTTTTCAATCATCCCATCACGAGCAAAGTTTATGCCTAGAGCTGGTTCTGGAAGTTCAGGAGGTACTTCCTCGGCTGGCAGAGTCACATCCCAGGTCTCATTTGGTAAGCCATAAAGGCATAGGTTCTCTTTCTCTAAGAAAGGAGGAGAGCACTATATCAGCAATATGACAAAAACAAGAGAAACAAAACCTGATGCATCACTTGCAATGTCCTATCCAACATCATTATAGCAATAGATAGATATAGTAGCACACAAAATGCTAGCTACTAGAATTCAGCTCACTAGACAAACCAACTCACACACTCAAATCAGATGTTAATATGATTATCAGGAGCAAATATACTCAACAAATTGTTCCCATTAAACCTATAAACAGTAAAGCTTACATAGTTCCATTGCTTATCACTTTATGACCTTAATCTGTTGTGTAGCAGCAACTAACCAGATAAGTAGTTAGAAAAGTAAAAATGGTGGAACAAAAAGCTAGACGAACACCTAAAAAAAAAAAGCTAGACGAATTTCAAATTTACAATCACTGCAACAAATAGGACAAATACTTTGTAAGCAGCTACATACGCACTTGTCGAAGCACTGCCTTGATGGCTTCCTAGCAGTGCAATGCCATTATAAATCTAAAATAGACCGCTTTAGTGGTTAAATGTACCATGTGTAATCTTCTTCAACTCATGTTAATTCTTCCACCAAGTCCAATATATAGTTACTTTTCATCCTTTTTATTCACAGTATAACAAAACACAGATATTTTTTCCATTTTGTATCAAATGAAGTGGGGTGTTCCTGGGTTAAGAAAAGAAACATGGGATTACGGAAGGCTTCTTTCTTAGTTTCATATCACTCACGTGTGAGCTATTCTGACAAAATAAGCTTTACTGAGAAACGTGGATTTATGAATCACATATAACTAGTACGATAAACATATTTCACATCTTGCGGCCAGAAAGCCTCTGCTAGATGATAATTCCTCCTTAGTGTTCTGCATATCAGGAGAAATGCCCCCAGCTCCAGTAACTTTTAACCATGTTTCAGCCTTCAGGTCTTGAATGGTTTAAGTATTAAAACGCAGGCCTCAGCAGAAATGCATTTTAAATAGCCCAAAGTTGGCATTTACTCTACAGAGAATCCTCTAGCAAACATGTCCGGCAGCACGCGCCACGCGGCCACGAGATGCCATTCTTGATGGATGCAGGCTTACGTGGAAGGTGCTGAGGTGTCACGTGAGTCTGTTGTGCCATAGTGGACTCCTTACTCAATATACGTTCAACTACTTCACCAAACTGGCCTCGGCAGAAATGCTTTTTTATTAGCTCAAAGTTAGCATTTACTCAACCAAGATTTCTCTAGCGTGCACGCGGCAGCACGATGTGCTCTCACACCGTCAGATTGCGCCACACAGCCAGGCGATGACTTTCTTGAAGGATCCAGGCTGATGTGGAAAGTGCTGAGGTGTCACGCGCCATAGCTTTTTTTTCGAAATGGGGAACTTGCCCCGGCCTCTGCATCAATAGATGCACACAGCCATTTTTATTACGAAGTTCATAGTATGCAGATTATGTCGTGTGCCATAGTGGAATCCGTACTCAATATATGTTCAACTACTTCACCAAACTAGGCTTGTGGGCAACAACAAATTGAATAAAAGAAAATATCGCCCATCCTACACCGAGATAGGCATACCTAAGATGGATTGGTCCAAAATACAGCAACAACTAGAGCAAATCTACTTTACGAACTCAGCAAAACCCTAGAAGATAACCATATGGAGCTCCATCCTGAAGCGGCGGAACACGGAATCGGAATATCACGAAAGACACACCAAGCTGTACATGCAGCCCAATCAAAAAAAATTAAGAAATGAATAAGGCGAAGATGAAGACGCGGAGCCTCACCCGGGTCGCACTGCTGGTAGAACTTCTCCACATCTGCGCACCACAGGAGCAGCACATGAGCGACGAATCCATCAGAAGGTAAAAAGCAGCACACCCCGAAGGAGACGCGCGGGAGCTTGAGCTTAGGAGAAGAAGAAAGAGTTGACGAACCCGTGGTGAGCGCCTTGACGATTCCCGCACGGCGCGCGCGGAAGTCGCGGAATACGTCCTCCGGGGAGCGCGCGTGGTGGTTCAGGGCCGCCGCGGCCACGCCGCCTCCGGCGTCGTCCATCTCCGGCTAGGGTTTGGGTGAGGGGAGGAGAGCGTGGTGGTCTGCTTGGTCCCCGGTAGTGGAGAGTGAGTGGGGAGAGGATTAGAGAAGCTGCAAAATCTTTTTTTTTTTTGAACACTGGAGAGGCCCCGAAGGGCCTGGACACCTTCATTAATTCTCAAGCGGTATAGGAACAATTACAGCAAGGACCTCATGAAAGCTACAGTTTGCAGATAAGTCCCTACTTTTAACAACAAAGACCCTACAAATAAATTGAGATAAGCAATCGGGTCCTCTGCCACCGCCGATGATGCAGGAGAATGGTGAGCCGTCTCCACCTCCGGTGAGGGCCTCCGCATGGAGGTTGGAGATACGTCGGAAAACAGATCCGACGCAAGATAAGGCCTTCTTGCGGCCAACTGAGTCGGCAGACAATCTGAGGTCGCCGAGAGTGGTGCTCTACTTTTGGTGCCACTGCTCCAACGCCGCCGTCTTCCACGCCGGAGAAAAGAACTCGGCCTCCCATCTTCAACTCCACCACGGAGAGAAGAAGAGAAGAACAGGATCTTGCTCCAAAGTGAAACCCGCCAGCGAGATTCGATCTTCTTCCACCGCACTGAGAAAGCAGCTCCGCCATCGGACTCCGAACTCCCGCCACGAGCCGGAGGAGGCAGATGCGTAGAAGGATTGCTGCAGAGGAAGATCAGGTGAAGAACCTTATTTAAGGAGTTGCGCCGCCTCTTCATCGTCGCCGCACTTGTCTCCCTCCATGGAAGCGCCGCCGCGCACAGAATCAGAGCAGCACAGAGGAGGATCTGGTCCCAAAGATCCCACTCCATACTCCGGAGGCATGCCTTATTTGGAGAGATGCATGCTCTCGTCATCCCCACCTGCACAGCCGCCTGCCACCGACGAGGCACAGCAAGGACGAGGAGAAACATGGCGCAGCAGATCTGGCAGCTGGGATCCGCCGTCCTACTCTCAAAAGCCACTTGGGCAATCTCTATGCATAAACTACACCTACAGCTACCACCGGCACCATCCCTTTGCTGCCTCTGCACGGCCTCACCGGCGAGAGGAGCTCCGGTCCGGCCCGGAAAGCACGAGAAGGAGACCAGAGACGGGGGGTCGAGAGAGACGAGAGAGTGAGTAAGCTGCAAAATCCTGGGGAAGCTGGATTTTGGCGGGTGAAATTAGTAATATCCTAAATCCCCAGGGGGTCATCACATATTTCCAAAAAGTTTTCGCTTTCAGATAAGTACTGTTAAATTTGGGCTGTCAAAAGGGTCGACTGATTGAGCCGGACGGGCCGGGTTGGGCTGCGAGTGGATATGGGCTTTGCTGGTTCAGTCAATGAACCCAATTGAGCTGTCTTGCCTTTGCTTGCGTGCTCCATTCCGCTTCCGGCTGCTCCACCAGTGTCGATTGCCCCTGCTGAGAGAAGCGAAGCTGTCAGCTACTGCGAATGGCGGAGGTGGGCGCGCCGGCGGCGAGGCCGATCCTGTACTCCTACTGGCGGAGCTCCTGCTCCCACCGCGTCCGCATCGCGCTCAATCTCAAAGGTCCGTGCTGCGCGCTCATCCCGTGTCGCCTATCGGTCTCTTCCCCCTCGTCGTTTCTCTGATTGCGTGGACTAAATTGGCTGTGCGCGCCTATGATCTTTTCTGCAGGTGTGGAATACGAGTACAAGGCGGTGAACCTCCTCAAGGGCGAGCAGTCAGATCCCGGTAGGTGCTAGTGTTACCACCGCCTGCTGCTATCCTCGCTACTGCTGCGCGAATGCCTCCTGTCCTGTCTCCCGTGCACTTGTGTCAGTTTTGTGGTGTAGATTCTCACTAGGTTCACCTTTGTGGGTGACAGAGTTCGTCAAGGTTAATCCTATGAAGTTCGTCCCTGCGTTGGTCGACGGCGATGCTGTAATCGGTGACTCTTACGCTATAGCATTGGCAAGTGCTGAGATATGATCCAATTTTTGTACCCACTACCTACCCAGGGTCTCCAAATTGGGTATTCCCTTAGGATAATAGCGTTGTAGCGTTGGCATGTTAACCACTTGTTCCCTTGTGTCTTTACAGTTTTTGGAGGACAAGTACCCTGAGCCTCCTCTTCTGCCTCAAGACCTTAAAATGAAGGCCCTGAATATCCAGGTAATGATACATTCTGCACCTGTTTTAGTCGTTATGTTCAGCAAAAGTGTTTCATGTTTCACTTATTTGTATCTGCATATGTGGAGCCTATTGTGTAATTGTTACTGCACAGCATTGTTCAGTATTAAGTCAATTGCAAATATGCAATAACTACCTGTCACTCTTTGATCTGGGTTTTCAATCATCGTGCAGTTCAGTTTGGGTTTATAACAAAATAATCAGTAAAATCTGTGAATCTATTTGAACTGACCCACAAAACGTCCATCTGTCATCCACAAATTCTAAGATCGCATATGAAGCGCGGCACGAACAATACATAAATAAATAAATAAATATAAATGTGTATTTACGGATGACTAGACTGCTGAGCAAATGGAACAGAATTACGTCCAACCATACCCTGGAAAATAATTTTACTGTATCCGTTCTATTTTTCCTTTGTCACCAATTTATAATGTGGTGACTTGTATGGCAGATAGCAAGCATTGTGTGTTCTGGTATTCAACCTCTTCACAATCTCACCTTGCTGGTAAGTACTGACCGTGCACTACCAAGCATAGAGGGACGGCTACTATATGTGCTATGCAATGATCCAATACTACTTGATTCTAAATATAACAGGTTATGCTTGTAAAGTGCATGGATACATAACTTGATATTGTGCTTTAATGCATATTTTCTTGCAGAGATACATTGAGCAAAAGGTTGGTACAGGGGAGAGCATCCCGTGGACCCAACAACAGATTGATAAAGGTTTCACAGGTTGTCTTCACAGACATGTCCCTTCTTTCTTAGTTATAGCTACTATATTTGCAGCATTACTTCCATCCAACATATTAGATTTGGAAGTACTGCTCACCAAGCAATTCGTTTATCTTGCACATGATGAGAAACCCATATTGTTCGTACTACTATTTTCTGTACTTACACTGACTATTCTTTTGCCAATTTGTGCTTGCCCGTTATGCAACCTTGTGCTAACTTTTCTCCGAATGATGCAGCTATTGAGAACATGATAAAAGGCTGTGCTGGGAAGTATTCGACTGGAGATGAAGTCCAGCTGGTTCGTATTCTACCCTAAGATTCTGTATCTCTCTTTTTCCCTCGATGAACATTATTTTGTTTGGAATGGGTTTCTGTTCAGTTGATCCGTCTATTGTACAAGAGATGTCCCATTTCCCTAGTGCAGTATGATACAACAAAGCCATCGGTGTTGCTCTACTGGGAGTCCCAGTTCATGGCAACAACCATCACTGCAATTGTAAACCAGTCATTAGTCAACTCGGCTAATTGTCACATCCTCTTTGCATGCAGGCAGACGTATTCCTTGCGCCCCAGATTTTTGGTGCAGTAACTCGCTTTCAAATCGATATGGTACTGCTCTTTTACTTAACTATAACTATACTGTGTCCTTGTAACCATCTTTGATGAGCTAAAAAATAATGTGATGCGTCTTGCTACAGTCGAAGTATCCCACCCTCGCGAGGGTCCAGGATGAGTATATGAGACACCCTGCGTTTGAAGCTGCGCTCCCTGCTAGGCAGCCGGATGCCCCTACCTCTGCCTAGAAACTGCAACACAAACATAGGTTTGGGGTGAATCAATCTCGTTACTTTGTACCATGCCCTGCCCCTCTGTAACAATAAGCACATAACTTCATGCGCAGTGCTAAATTACCGCACTGCAGTATGTATCGAAATAATGAGATCACCGTCTGCGATCAGTAATCACATGGAGAATGCACAGAACAAAATAATTAAAAAATCATGACATGAAAACTCATGACTCAGCGAAACAACAGCATGCTTTTGGAAATATGGATATCCGTTATCATGTTGGCAACACTTGCACTGCTAGAAAGGTTCACCGAAAGCAATGGTAGTGTCTGTGTTGTTGGATCCAACCTCACTGAGGCTAGATTGAGAGTATTCGCCACATAGAGCAAGTCGGAGCATTTTTTTTGGCTATGTATAAGTGCATACGTGATCCTTGTGAGGGTTTTGGATGATCTATGATACGGCAAGACAACTACTCCCTCCGATTGGAAAAAGTATCGGTAACTTAGTACAAACTTTGTACTAAGTTAGTATAAAATCATCAACACTTATTTTTGATCAAAAAGAGTAATAAATTAATCACTTTTTTAGGCATGGTGTTTTGGCTCATAGGAGCAAATGCACCTATTATGAAAATACATTTTAAATGTATTTTAAAAAATTCAAATAATTTGAATAAAAAATTCCCGGTATGCATCTAAACATTCTATGTCCATCCACCAAAATTTTGGTGTGAAAAGACATTTTTTGTGCCCTGTGTAAAAAAGACAAAAAACAGCTACCTAAATAGCTATTTTATAGCATAAAAAATTATCTTTTTTACATAGGTCACAAAAATTATCTTTTTCTTACAAAACTTGGTGAGTGAACATAAAATGTCTAGGTGCACGCTAAAAAAAAATTCCAGCATTTTTAGACATTTTGAAAAATAATTTTTGGCCAATGGGTGCATATACACCTAGGAGCCAAAGTGGATTTCCGCTTTTCTAGGCTTGCAAGTTTAAGTTTATTATTGCTAGTTGGAATGAGTCAATGTTTATCCCTAAAATTGTCAAAAGGGATGTCTCCTATGAGGAATGTAATTTATATTTCCTTAAGCCATGTATGTCATACTATTAAAATTGGCACATGGGAAACATGATGAAAAATAATCTTCCCAAAAATGCCAAAGAGTTTCTCAAGTTCTATTGAGGTTTTCATCTTTGTACTCCACAAATCAATATTCCTGGAACCACTCAGACAATTCACAACAGGTATCCGAACCTGTGAGAGAGAGAGAGACAGGTTGGAAAACATAATTTACAAGTCTTTTGCTCCTTTCGGAAGGTTTTTTCTTACATTGCTTTTTGCCCATTTTGCGTTTGCCTCCCTAAATCATTTGAGCATCTTTCGCTTCCCATGAACCCTACAGTACTTCATGTCATATAAACACCCTAGAATACCTGCACTTCGACCATCTCGCTTAGAAAACATTCACCAAGGTGGTTCTTAGCACATTCCACATTTTACTCATAGTTAAACATCTGTGGCGTTGCTACCTTTTTTAGCGAAAATTTCTCTAGATTACAATTATCCTCATCGGTTTACGTCTTTTGAGACATTAGGCCCGCTTTGGCTGGCGCGATGTTCAGGCGTAGATATCAAACGATTACTCAAAGAAAATGTCTCGAATCCTCCGAGGAGTACTTTGTAAATGCCTATTGCACATTTGCACCCAAGCGTGCCTATGTGAGCGTCACGTTGGAGCTGACGCCTGAACTAAACTCGTACGGCCGCGGCCGAGAAAACAAACCCGCTGAACACCGGTGGCACGGCCCCACCGCGCGGCACCGGCGCCCATCAGCCACGCCGCGTACTTGCCGCCCCCCTCCGCGTCACTGGCCACCTTGCCGAACACGAACACCGCAGCGCCGTCGCCGATGCCGACCGCCTCCACGCACGCCTTCATGCCGGGCGGCCCGTCCGCGACGCCCCTCCACGCGCCGTCCCACTCCCGCACGCCGCCCTTCCCGGGCCCGATGGCCCAGACCTTCCCGCCCACCATGGCCAGGGCCGTCCGGCCGGCCTTGTCGGGCACCATGTCTCCCGCGTTGGACCAAGCGCCGCCGCCGGCGCTGTAGCACTCGACGGTATTCTTGAACGCGCCCTGTTCGTCGGTTGCGTAGCCGCTGGCCGCGAGACGCGACGACGAGCCGCGGCTCGTCGCGCTCCTCGCGCACCAGGCGTCGGCCGCGACGGCGTACGCCAAGGCGCACCCGAAGAAGCTCCGGGACTCCGGCATCGGCTGGGCGCGGGACCTCGTCCCCGCGGCGACGTCGACCACGCGGACATCGCGGGTGGGGCGGAACGTCGCCGGGTCCCAGCCCTCGATGACGACGACGCGCACCGCGCGAAGAGCGGCATGACGCCGCGCCCTTCACGCGCCGCCACTCGCCGGTGGTGAGGTAACACAACGTCCTCGTTTGCCCCGGCAATTCTCCGGCGCTGGCAGAACTCATGCGACCCGACGGCACCGCGCCACTAGCGGCACACGTGGCGCAACGACCGGTGCGACCGGCTCGGTACCCGCGCCAGGCACTCCATGGCCACATCGTCCGGCAATCCTGGGAGGCTGGGATGAGGCCCCCATCCCTCCCACAACCTGCTTGTTCTCCTCCCATCTCCATGACACGTTCCTCGTCCTTGGTCTTGGAAACACTGCAGTATGCCAGTATACTAGATGGTTCTGGCGCGCTCTGCCGCGCCGATCTCTGATCCTGTCGATGCTTAAAGCGTAATAATTTTAAGCCTAATGTAATTTAAGCTTATCTTCTTCTAGATGTGGCCAACTGACGTACTACCTAACATTGGATGGCATTTTAGTTCAGAGCAGCTGTATATTGAGTGCTTACCCCGTGAAAAAACAAAGGACATGAGCGAACTTAAATGGTTGGGTTTATATGTTAACAAATGCAAAACCAACGTTGGTAAAACAATAATGTTCTACTGATAACACTGTTTGTATTGCAAAGTACCACAAAAACATTACTTACAGGCACAAACAGAAATAGTCTACCTAAATCCATGATAGTGTGTCCAGAATTTGAGATCTGTAGAATAAAACGCAAGTCCAAAGAGCACTTATTCAGAGATAATTGGGAGTTGGGCGTATAAACAACATAGTTTGAAGTCTTGAAGTTATACAGTTTAAGTTTTGAGCCATAATTTCTAGTGAATCCAAAAGGGAGTAGAGCCCCATACGTATGTACTTACTAACATACATACTCCTGGCCTGATAATAACTTTCTTCGGCTCCATGTCGTCTCCTGCCCTATATTCAATACTATTAGAGCCAGGGATTTGTTGAAAATATAAGCAATTTACCATAAGATTTAATCCGAAATAACCAATAATAAAACATGATGATAATTGTAGGAATTAACGTAATCATGCATACTAGCAGAATAGACGAACAGATCAAATCTAACACAGATAAAGAGATCACATCTACTCCAAACGCTAGTACAAGAAACTGTAACAGAAACTGAAAAAGATAGGAGCAGATTGCATACGGTGCTGCAGGAGGATTCGCGTTCGCGTTCAGATTCGCGTTCGCGTTGGCGTTTGCGTTGGCACCAGCGTCGTCGGCCATGTCGTTGATGTAGAGGGCGCTGATGTCCGGGAAGAAATCCTCGTCGGGGAAGGAGTCGTCGGTCGACGTGATGCCGTCAGTAGTCGCGCAGAAGCGCTCCCCAAAAACCTGATCGCCCCTCACCCGTACAGGTTCACAAGAGGCGGGGTTCCGGAGGCCTACTGTCCCGTCGTCCGGTGCACGCCGGAAGAGGGGATGGAGAAGGTGTAGCGGCGGCGCAAGGCTCTGGAGGCGAGAGACGGGATGTGATACAGCGTGATTAGGGTTTGAGCCTAAGCCTGCTTATATAGCACCGGTCGGGTAAGACGTGGGGCGCAGCCCACGTCCGAAATAACTTGCGCAGTAATTTTCCCGAACAGCAAAAAGATAAGTAAGCTCGGCACCGAGGCACAATTCCGCAAACCGCGGCGCGCGCGCGCGTCGTGACGAGGCGAGGCGAGGCGAGGCGGGCGGCGGAGGAGGAGGAGCGCGCGTGTAAGCCACTCCTCTACTCTCACTTTAGGAGGTAGTAGAACACCCCACTATATATATTGGTGCAACTCCCCTCAAACTAGCAAGGTGGGACTAAACTTTGGCTGCCACCCCTTGCTATGCATGAATGGGCCATGAGAATTTCAGAATTTGTATTGGGCCATGGACCAAAGCCCACAGCCAAATTCCAACAATCCCCCACAAAGTCTCATTGGCACATCTCATCACATCACATCAAATAATTCCAGAACATTGTTTATATACCGGTGCAAGGTGGAGACTGTTAAGTTGAACTTCCACTTAGAACTTCATGCTACACTAGATTGCAACTTGAATAGTGGACTATGCCTTGAACTACAAGTTTGGTGCGCACTAGTTTCACACAAAGCCTAGACCGATACTAGGCTGCCGCAAGGCTTCCCCGCGGTTTGGAGCTTATGCGTCATACTCCATGGCCTTTCATGAGTTTATTAGAGAGCACCCAACTCCCATAGACTGCGACGTTTGACAGTCAGACTCATATAGGTGTGTTCTTCAAAAGATGTTCTGCAGGGCAACATCTTTGCTATAAATAAGCCACTTAGAACACATTAAGATAAATATCAACCTGCCATGCAGAATAGGAGAGTATTGCATCTATATGGAGTGGTAGTATAATGTAAGGATACTCTCCTCCCAGCTGACCAACAGCTTGTCTCCCAACTCTAATTCACGGGATCTCCGATC
Organism: Dactylis glomerata; assembly: GCA_007115705.1. Lineage (NCBI taxonomy): Eukaryota > Viridiplantae > Streptophyta > Magnoliopsida > Poales > Poaceae > Dactylis > Dactylis glomerata. The sequence continues at coordinate 414,362 of QXEO01000440.1, read as the reverse complement.
ACATAGAGTGGGTTACCACTGTGGGCAACTCAAAGTGTGGGTCTCAAACCCATCTCCCTCGATGCATTATCTATCACATTGCGTGATAGACCCTTTGTGAAGGGATCTGCCAGATTTTTAGATGTTTGGATATAATCCAACGCAATAACTCCGGAGTTTCTCATTTTCCTGACAGATTTCAGTCTCCTCTTCACATGTCTTGATGACTTCATATTGTCCTTAGAACTGTTTACTTTGATGATCACAGTTTGATTATCACAGTTCATAGGAATTGCGGGTATAGGTTTTTCAACCACAGGCAAGTCCATCAAGAGCTCTCGAAGCCACTCTGCTTCAATAGTGGCTGTGTCTAATGCTGTGAGTTCTGCTTCCATAGTTGACCTCGTTAAGATGGTCTGCTTGCAAGACTTCCAGGAAACAGCACCACCACCAAGTGTAAACACATAACCACTTGTGGCCTTAGTCTCATCAGCATCAGAAATCCAATTCGAGTCACTATACCCTTCAAGTACCCTTGGATACCCAGAGTAGTGAACTCCATAGCTCGCAGTGCCACTCAAATAACGCAAAACCCTTTCAAGAGCCTGCCAATGAACATCTCTAGGATTTGACACAAATCGACTCAACTTGCTAACAGCAAAAGAGATGTCAGGCCTCGTAGCGCTGGCCAAATACATAAGCGAGCCAATAATCTGAGAATATCTCAGCTGATCTTTAGCATCCTTAGGATCTCCCTGATTCTTTCGAACCAACATGCTAGGATCATATGGCGTAGGAGAAGACTTGCAGTCGCTATACCCAAAACGACTCAAGATCTTTTCCACATAGTGAGATTGAAGCAGTGTTATCCCACCATCGTCATCTTTCAGTAGCTTGATGTTCAAGATCACATCAGCCACTCCTAGATCTTTCATCTCAAAACAATGAGATAGAAAGTCTTTGACCTCCTTGATAACATCAAGACTGGTCCCGAATATCAGTATATCATCAACATACAGACATAAGATGACTCCTTGGCCCCCACCATGGCGATAGTACACACACTTGTCAGCTTCATTGACAGCAAAGCCTGCAGCAGTTAAGGTTCTTTCAAACTTCTCATGCCACTGCTTAGGTGCTTGCTTAAGACCATACAAAGACTTCAGCAACTTACACACCTTTCCTTCTTGACCACCTACTACAAACCCATCCGGCTGATCCATATAAATTTCCTCATCTAACTCTCCATTTAGGAAAGCCGTCTTAACGTCCATTTGATGAACGAGAAGACCATGCGAGGCAGCCAGGGATAGTAGTACTCTGATAGTGGTCAATCTGGCCACGGGTGAATAAGTATCAAAGAAGTCTTCCCCTTCTTTCTGGGTATAACCCTTAGCAACAAGGCGTGCCTTGTACTTCTCAATAGTACCGTCAGGTCTAAGCTTCTTCTTGAACACCCACTTACATCCTACAGGTTTGCACCCATAAGGACGATCAGTAATTTCCCAAGTTCCATTTGCCAAGATGGAATCCATCTCACTGCGAACGGCTTCTTTCCAGTAGTCAGCATCTTGAGATGCATAGGCTTCTGAAATAGAAGTGGGAGTGTCATCCACGAGGTATACAATAAAATCATCACCAAAGGTCTTTTCAGTCCTCCGTCTCTTACTCCTAGTAGGAGCTTTATTGTTATCCTCCACAGGATTATCAGAGTGTTCTATCGAAATGGTGGGTTCAGGAATTGTAAATAATTCTTGACTAGATGAACTAGGCATCTCCTGATTTGATGAACTAGACGAACCTTTCATTGGAAAGATGTCCTCAAAGAAAGTCGCATCATTCGACTCCATAATAGTACCAACACGCATGTCAGATACTTCAGATTTTACTATCAAAAATCTATAGCCAATGCTATGAAACGCATATCCCAGAAGAACACAATCCACGGTTTTTGGTCCAAGCTTTCGCTTCTTGGGTACCGGCAAGTTTACCTTTGCCAAACAACCCCAAGTCCGTAAGTAAGAGAGTTTTAACCTCTTCTTTTCCCATTCCTCAAATGGTGTAATTTCTTTGTTCTTAGTGGGAACACGATTTAGGACATGACACGCAGTCAAGATCGCCTCCCCCCACCATGCCTTGGAAAGACCCGATGTGTCTAACATGGCGTTAACCAAATCAGTTAGAGTACGGTTCTTTCTTTCAGCCACCCCGTTAGATTGAGGTGAGTAGGGAGGCGTCCTCTCATGGATTATACCATGTTCCGCACAAAAAGAATCAAATTCGTTGGAAAAATACTCTCCACCACGATCGGACCTAAGCCGCTTGATCTTACGATCAAGTTGATTTTCTGCTTCAGCTTTATAGATTTTGAAGTAGTTCAAAGCTTCATCTTTAGATTTCAGAAGATACACATAACAGTATCTGGTGGAGTCATCAATTAATGTCATGAAATATTTCTTTCCACCTTTTGTCAACTCACCATTCATCTCACAAAGATCTGAATGTATGAGCTCTAGTGGTGCCAAATCTCTTGCCTCCGCAGTCTTGTGAGACTTGCGAGGTTGCTTTGCTTGCACACACACTTGGCACTTAGATCCCTTGACATTAGTAAATTTCGGAATTAAACTCATGTTGGCTAGCCGCGTCATGCAACCAAAGTTAATATGACAAAGTCGTGAATGCCAAATATTGGACTCATTATCATTGCAAACATGATTAATAACTTTAGTGCATAAGTCTGACAAAGAAAGGCGGAACAAGCCTCCGCACTCATAGCCTTTCCCAACAAATTGTCCATACTTAGATATTACAACTTTATTGGACTCGAAAACCAACTTAAAACCATCTCGACACAGAAGAGATCCGCTGACGAGATTTTTATTGATGGAGGGAACGTGCTGCACATTCTTCAGCTGTACGGTCTTCCCCGAAGTGAACTTCAGATTTACCGTACCAACACCTTGAACAAAAGCACGTGAGCCGTTTCCCATCAGCACGGAGCCAGCCCGTGCGACCTGATAAGAAGAAAACATGGAAATATCAGCACATACATGTATATTGGCACCGGTGTCTATCCACCATTCAGGCGAATGACAAACTGAAAGGATGGTAGGAAATATACCGTACCCAGCATCCTTCATATCCGTATCACCAACAACAACATTGGCAGAATTGCCGCCGTTTCCATGTGGACGCTTATCAAAGCGTTTAGGGCAGCTAGGAGCCCAATGATTCGGATCACCACACACATGGCAGGATCCTTTCTTCTTATACTCAGTCTTCTTCTTGAAGTTGGTAGTCTGCGAGGCCTTGTTCTTGCCGTCAAACTTTCCCTTGCCCTCAAATTTGTTCTTATTCTTGGACTTGTGGGACTGGAAGTTATTTTTCTGCACCACATGTGCACTAGAGCTTCCATCGAAACCTCGAACACGTGTATCCTTTGCTCTCGCCTTTTCCTCAACATGAAGAGAACCAATGAGATCCGAAACGGAAAACTCCTGTCTCTTATGTTTCAGAGAAGTAGCAAAGTTCCTCCATGAAGGAGGAAGCTTGGCAATAATGCCACCGGCCACAAACTTGTCCGGTAAGGTACACTTGAACTGCTCGAGTTCTTTGGCAAGAGACTGTATCTCATGAGCCTGCTCCACAATGGGACGGTCATCAGTCATCTTATAATCATAGAATTGTTCCATGATATACAGCTCAGTGCCAGCGTCAGAAACACCAAACTTGGCTTCCAGCGCATCCCACGCATCCTTGCCATTATCAAATGACATATAGGTGTCAACAATGTTGTCACCAAGAATGTTGAACAAAGCCCCCATAAACATGGTGTCGACTTTCTGAAAAGCTTCCTCCTGAGCAGGAGAAAGATCTCCCTCAGGTCTGCCAAGAGTGGCGCTATAGCAGCCTAGGTTTTTCAACCATAGAACTGCTCTCGTGCGCCACCTCTTATAATGGACACCATCAAAGGGAGGCGGCCTGGTAGCCGCGGCCAAACCGGTTGGACTCAATTGCCTATAATCAGGTTTTTGGATTGTTGAAAATATAAGCAATTTACCATAAGATTTAATCCGAAATAACCAATAATAAAACATGATGATAATTGTAGGAATTAACGTAATCATGCATACTAGCAGAATAGACGAACAGATCAAATCTAACACAGATAAAGAGATCACATCTACTCCAAACGCTAGTACAAGAAACTGTAACAGAAACTGAAAAAGATAGGAGCAGATTGCATACGGTGCTGCAGGAGGATTCGCGTTCGCGTTCAGATTCGCGTTCGCGTTTGCGTTGGCACCAGCGTCGTCGGCCATGTCGTTGATGTAGAGGGCGCTGATGTCCGGGAAGAAATCCTCGTCGGGGAAGGAGTCGTCGGTCGACGTGATGCCGTCAGTAGTCGCGCAGAAGCGCTCCCCAAAAACATGATCGCCCCTCACCCGTACAGGTTCATAAGAGGCGGGGTTCCGGAGGCCTACTGTCCCGTCGTCCGGTGCACGCCGGAAGAGGGGATGGAGAAGGTGTAGCGGCGGCGCAAGGCTCTGGAGGCGAGAGACGGGATGTGATACAGCGTGATTAGGGTTTGAGCCTAAGCCTGCTTATATAGCACCGGTCGGGTAAGACGTGGGGCGCAGCCCACGTCCGAAATAACTTGCGCAGTAATTTTCCCGAACAGCAAAAAGATAAGTAAGCTCGGCACCGAGGCACAATTCCGCAATTCCGCAATTCCGCAAACCGCGGCGCGCGCGCGCGCGCGTCGTGACGAGGCGAGGCGGGCGGCGGAGGAGGAGGAGCGCGCGTGTAAGCCACTCCTCTACTCTCACTTTAGGAGGTAGTAGAACACCCCACTATATATATTGGTGCAACTCCCCTCAAACTAGCAAGGTGGGACTAAACTTTGGCTGCCACCCCTTGCTATGCATGAATGGGCCATGAGAATTTCAGAATTTGTATTGGGCCATGGACCAAAGCCCACAGCCAAATTCCAACAGGATTTATATGTTGTCTATCTTAGGTTGATTTGAGGATCTGCGTCAATCTTCAATCCACCCTCGAGTACCTGTTTCGCGAAGGTTGAACTATCAATATCAGTGTTGCCATTAATACAACAAAGTTTAACTGAAAATGAAAATCCATTGTCTACTTAATCATCAGTATGGGTCCATGAGTGTCGCAACACTAGAAAACACAGATATAGGCCACTATAGTGTGTAATGCTATGCCCAGGCTAGCCTGATTAAGCAGAAAATCAATATATGTACTCACAGATGGACACAATATAAAACATATTGATGAAAGTTGAAACTGGACTTATTATTCATTTCAGGCAACATGTAGTAATCGACTATATCAGGCAGCAAAAATGCAGAATAGGGAAGTCTGGGTTTTTTTGTGGCGAAGAATACAAATTTTGATGTGAGTAGCATGGAAGAAGAACAATAAGAATATATTAGAGAACTTAGTCTCGCATTGTGCCACTGCAAATACAATTATAGCAAACTGCCATGTTGACTGTCATATACTCCTATTTAATAATGGAGCACAAATATAAGAAAAAACACAAAAACAATCGAACACTTTTTCACTGTTGGACAAAAAAAGTATATAAAAAAATTATTAACAGCAGAGGCATACGAATTCTGATGGGTTAGCATTAAGATAATCGTGCATAGCATCAAAATACATAATCTTCAGTCCTACGGAAGACATCAACTGAATGGGGTAGAAAGTACGTCTCAAAAGTGACATTAAGGTTTGGAACAATTTCAGTAAGCCTATATACACAACAATCTCTGCATGGATGATTCCTATAGTTTTTGTTTGATTTCTCAAGTACCACAACTGCCACAAGTTTTACATGCATAGAGGTTTGGTAAGCTCCAGAATTTTGAAAAGATCTCGATGCAAGGATTCTGTTAAGTACATGTAAATGAACAGAAGGGCATTGCCACCTGAGAAGATCTTCATAGAAAATTTGGTGGTCCTTCAGTTCCGCCACAGAAACATAAGCACACTCTGAACCCATCATATTGCAATTATAATCCGGTTCTACAATAGAGAGAGGAGAATACACCACCAATAACCTAAGAAGTATCTTCAGTACCCAATCTGTTATGACACGAAAAAATAGTTTACTCACATAAGGCACATAGATTAGGATTCTTTACCCTAATTATATGCATAATCAAAATTAATAGAGAGATGCAGAATTTTGATCCTCTGCACCTGCATGCTTCTCAAAAGCTGTCATAATTTACACAGTGATCTTCATATCAACACAAATCTATCCCCCGATGAGCTTAGTACCAAACAGTGTTAAAAATGCTAAGGCTTATTCACTAAAGCCATTCTGGGTTATCAAACCAGCAGAATGTATCTGAATCTTACCATACAATTGAATCAACTCTGAATCAGACACACCGAGCCTCCCTCTTTGCAGTCAACAACAAAACCTGCACATGGATTACTGCGAGGGGTCGCGGCCAGAGAATCGCCTACTCACAACTGGATCCCTCACCTTCTTAGGAAGGTACGTACATCGCCATCTATTCGCCGACATAGGCAAAGGATCTGCAACCCCTTTCCCCACTCCAAAAAACAGCCAGAGACGCCGGCACCAATGAGGCTTCATCTCCGCATCGATATGGATGACCGTCACCAGTATGGTGTTTCATGGACACGCCTCTGCATTGATCCAAGGCCTGCGGCACCGGCACGGCTTATCGACGACTTGGGCCGATCCAGCGCCAATCCGTCTGCCGTCTTCTAGCTTGGCGCCAGCATGTCCTCATGGCAGTGGGAGTGATTGCTTCCTGAGATATTAGTTAAAATTTCCAACAACTGTGACTATGTGATGCGAACAAAATTGACAAACAATTACTCAAATCAACCTGTTTCTATTGCACAAATAGTCCAACAGAAATCAACCTGTTCCTATTGCAGATACAAGTGAAGACACCTTTGCAACTCTGCTTCAACCATAGATAGCTAGTACAAGCCATCTTCTTCCTCCCTGAATACAATACCATTGCCATGAGTAGCATCAACCTCCAAGCAACCGAGTTCGAGCCCCTCAATCCCTCACGTGTCTCCTTTCCTAAGGCATACCGCCCCGCGTCAACACTCTCTGCAAGCAGTTGTGAGGAACCAGAGCACACAGAACACCAACAAAGGCGGCAAAATAGATCAAACCAGCAAAGGCTCACCTGCAGCAAAGGATGATGCGCCGCCGTCCGCCTGGATGTCTTCCGCATCGACGCCCCGCATCTCCTCGACCCTGTCTGGTGTCTGCCTCGATGCCCCGCACTTCTACCTTGTCGTCCGTGGAGTCCACCCTATTAGGACTCCTCGAGGACGACCAGCTGCCTGGACACGATGCGGAGCTCCTTCTCCCCATTCCTGGCTGCGGCGGCGAGCGTGAATGAGACCCAACCGGAGCCTTCTTCTAGCACGGCGCTAGCGTATCCTCGTGGTGGGGGCGGTGATGGGAGTGATTGCAGGTGGGAGGATGGTCGAGAGTTGCCACTGCTGGCCGCGGTGATCTAGGAGAGCAGAAGAGAGGAGGCACCGCTTCTTTTGGAGGCTGCCGGTTTACACAGAAGAAAGCTGTGGGAGGGGAAAGAGTCAACCAGACCGACTTACGCGCTTGCTGTGAACAAATCGAACCAACCGACGTATAGGCTCAAACCGATGTCTGCGAGCAACCACAGCTCGTCAAAACCAGGGAGCTTACAGCTCCTTAGGGATAGCACGCAGGGCAGTGCACGAGCACGAGTGAAGTGTGGCGTGGTGTGTGAAGGGCATTGGGGTGGTTTGGCATGAGACAAGAAGCCAGGGAAAATCGTCTCTTCGACTTTGGTTCCGCCACTCTAATTTAATTACTCCCTCCGACCTATATTATCTTTCGTAAATATATAGATATATCCATATTTGCGAAAGATATAAATCGATTTAGCAAACTAATTAAACTTATATTATGGAACGGAGGGAGTACCATTTAATTAGAACATAAAATTGTGATTCAGTTAGTCTTAGTTAGTTCTTGAGGTACAGTGCAAGAAGGACAGGAACTCTCTAATAGTCGAATAAGGAAAGTAGACGGAGGGTGACCATTAGAGAGCGTGGACAAATTTGGTTATGCTTTTCATGCTAAGGGCGTCCATAATGTAGATGACATAATGGTTTCCACATCGTCAAATCTCTTGTTGTTTTCCTTTTCAAAGGACTTGTAATATTTGTGTTTATCTTTCGATAAAGAGGGTGGGAGATGTTCTCTTCCGTTACCTAAAGAAACAAGTAAAGTTTGTTGGTCATTGTGGCCTCGTAAGCAAAGTTTGTTGGTCATTACCACGGCTTCCAAAGTTTGGTAGCTATTGATGTCCATACATGGTACTTAGTTCGTGTGTACTACATGCATTTTGAATCCTATGCTCCCTCGATGCAGCATCCCACATACTAGAATTACAAAAGAAGTCTCAAATATGCCTTCTTAGTCTTAATCATCCTCACCCTCATTAACCCATCTCTTATCACATAGCTAAACCCATCGTCCCCTAGAGTGGTGTGTGTGTGTGAAGATATTTGGTGGTGTGAAGATCATCGATATGTAAATACCCTGTTCTTTTCCTTTTCAAAGACCTTACATGATGCTATAGTAGTTAGGATGTGTGCATATTCCAGCTAAAGGGGTGGAACATGTTCTCCTTTGTCATATAAAAACTTGTGAAGTTTTTATGTCACTGTAACCTTTCAAGCAATAAAAAATTGGTCATTGCAATGTCTTCCAAATTTTGGTGCATATTGTCGTGCCATACATGTATCAAGTTTGTGTTTTCACTCATGAATTCAGAATATTGTGCCCTTCAGTGCGACATGTCACATACTTAAATCATATACAAAGTTCTAAAAATGTCTTATCAACCATGCATAATCATTGTGACTATCATCAACATATCTCTTTATTGCACAGCTACACTAGTTGTCGCCTTCCTATATCCAACATCATGCACATTGTTAATGATACAATGATTCAGTAGGTGATGAAATCAGGAGCGGGCTGTTGTGCAGGATGTGCCACTGGCACAGGCCTCAAAAAAATTTATACTAGTATAGGCCTACTATGGATGGATTTACTGCTAGGAAAGAAATTAGGAAGACTGGGCCATGTGCTCCACTCGATCGACCATGAGGCATCCTGGTGAGCGCACATCCCGCCATTCCAATCCACCATCGCCGCCTTGATCTGATCTATCGATCATTCATCTTGTCGACTCGTCTTCTTGCCGCCCTTCTTCATGAGTTGCTGAAACCAAGCCGCCAGGCGTGCGCCAGACAACTAGCTGAAAGGACACGGATGTCGCCTAGAGGGGGGGTGAATAGGCGATTTAAAACTTTTACGAGTGGCTTGACAAATGCAGAATAAAGTAATATTTAATTTGCCAAGCATACAAAACCTAAATAAACTAGGTTCACCTATGTGCATCAACAACTTACGCTAAACAAGATAAGCAACTATGTGATAGCAGGATATATATAACTTCAAGCATGATGGCTATCACAAAGTAAATTGCATAAGTAAAGGAGCTCAGGTATAGAAATAACCAAGACATGCGGTGAGATGATGATGTATCCCAAAGGTCACACCCTTGCGGGTGCTAATCTCCGTTGAAGCAGTGTGGAGGCACATGGCACCCCAAATGCCACGGAGGCTCATCATAATCTTCTCGAGCCCTCCCACCAAGATGGTAGACCCTATCACTCTGGGACACTTGAGGGCGGTCACCAAACATGTACAAAGTTTGGGGAAATTTCCACAACTCAATTGGAGGCTCCAAAGAAATCACCACTAAGGCACCACAAAGCTTGGGAAGATCTCCACAACTTAATTGGAGGTCCCAAAGAAATCATCACCGAGGCACCACAAGGCTTGGGAAGATCTCCACAACTTAATTGGAGGTCCCTAAGAAATCCACTAAGCCGTCTAGGGTTCCAAGAACCCAAGAGTAATAAGCTCAATGAATTTTCACCACAGAATCTCCGAGGAGAACTCAAACCGATGAAACCGATGCAATGGCAAGAACATAAGTGCTCAAGTCCTTCACACTCAAATCCTACCAAAGCAACTAATGCTAAGGAGAGATATGGGAGGAAGAACAAAGGAGGAGAAACACAAAGAACTCCAAGATCTAGATCCCAATAGATTCCCTTACTTAGATGAGATAATGATTGGTGGAGATGTGGATCTAGATCTCCTCTTTCTTTTCCCTCAAATAAATTCAACAAGCATGGGAGGAATAGAGAGTAGGGCTAGCTTCTTCGAAGTCAACAATGGAAGAGAGAGAGAGTGGGAAGAAGCTACAGCCCAAGGGGGGAGAAGGAGGCCTTTTATAGTCCTCTCCAAAATATGGCCGTTGCGACCCAAACGGTAGTACTGCTGCCGCAAGTGGTAGTACTGCTCGGCTAAAAATTGCACGAAAACCAAGTGGAGAAAATACGAAACAGAAGTACTGCTGCCCTGAGCGGTACTACCTCTTAGCATAATCAACATTACTGCAAGCGGAACATGCTAAGCGGTAGTAGACCAGTACTTTGGAGTGGTAGTACCGCTCGAGCGGTACTACTGCTTACACGGGCGGTATTACTGGGGGGCAGAAAAGCTACAAAACAACACAGTACGAAAACTTCAAGAAGTTTGCATTCGGGCTCCATTAATGATGATCTTGGGCCCGTTGGAATCGCAACAACGAGCTCTACAACTTTATGCTGAGAAACATCATAGTCCAAACACGGAAGGTAAAACCTTCACCACCAAAAACGCAATAATTTTTTCATCCAAAAACCATTTTTGATGAGCTTGGAATTGTCGTGAAGATAACCATAAGCTCCAAAACCTCACCTAGAGAAAAGCCAAATAAGAACCAAGAAATATGATGTCAAGTATGCAAAGGTTTGAGCTCTCTCCGAATGATATGAATAAGTTACTCACTCGAGAGCCCCTCTGGATAGTACGGTTATCGATCCTAAAACCCGGTCTCCCAAACACTATGAGACCGGTAAGAAAGAAATCCTATCAAGATCATACTTTTGCCTTGCGCATTCCACTTTAGCTAGATGATGACGGTCTTGAGTTCTTCAAGTTGGAACACCTTTCTTGATTGTGCTTGCTAGCACATGCTTGATGAAGACCTCTCCAAATGCTCCATCTTCATGAATCCATTGCAAGCTTCAATAAAATGATATCTTCCAAGATGGATCATATTGAACTTGCACTTCATAATCTTCAAAATGTGTTGATCAATCTTGACTTTGTTCTTTGCACATTGACTTGATCAACATTGCACTTCATCTTATTTCTCCATAATTATGATGTTTTGAGAATGCACATGAGAGCTCACTCCATATTATTCCTCAAGACACACTCTATATAGGCTCAACTCCTTATGACCAATCTTCGGATTACTCCTTGAATAACACCTTGGTCATAGAATAATCTTCTTTATTTTCATCTACTTACGACCTCTGCAACCAACATATAGCTCAAACATTGTCTATGGATAAGTCCTACAAATATAACTCAATGCAAATATTAGTCCATAGGGATTGTCATTAATTACCAAAATCACACATGGGGGCATATGCTCTTTCACTAGCCATCCAAGTTCCAATGCCCAGCCGCCCAGGGGGCATGGGCCTGGGAATGTCACTACGGCAGGGACGACCGGATGAGTTGTTGTAACTTTGTGTAGGTAATCTCATTTTTTTTAATTTGGTATTATTCTCATTTTCTTATGGGGTGATAACAATCGGCAACGCTGCAACCGATTGATTACATCGGCACTGATACATCCAAAATGTATCTACTTTCCTGAACACTTTTGCTATTGTTTCTCCTCTAATTTGTGTGTTTTGAATACAACTAACACAGACTAACGCTGTTTTCAGCAGAATTGCTCTGGTGTCTCGTTTTTGTGCAGAAATCCAACTTTCAGTAAAAATTCAGGAAAAATCATCAAAAATCCTATTTCACCAGAAGACCCACGGAGCCAGAAGACGAGACGGAGTGGAGGCACGAGGCCTCCACACACACAGGGGGCGCGGCCCAGCCCTGGCCGCGCCCACCTGGTGTGAGGACGGCTCGGCCATCTCCTCAACCTCTCCTTTCGCCTACATATACCCCTTGACCTGAAAATATCGGGGAGACGGCGTTTTTTCCCAGATGGACTTTCGCTGCGCCGCCGCCATCAGAAACCGCGATTCGGAACCAGAAACTCCGTTCTGGCACCCTGTCGGGACAGGGATTTGGAGGAGATCTTCATCACCATCATCACCGACGTCCCTCCATCGACCATCCATGACTCCCCCATCCATGTGTGAGTAATTCCCCCACTGTAGGTGAGGGGATGGTAGGGATTGGATGAGATTGTTCATGTAATTTGATATGAGATTGTTAGGGCATAGTGCCTAGTATCTTTATTTAGTGCCTATGACATTGTTGCAACTTGTTGTGCTTAATGCTTGTCACTTTGGGCCCGAGTGCCATAATTTCAGATCTGAACATGTTATTATTTCTATGATGATACTTGTTGTTTATGGTCTTACCTACAAGTTGTATACACATATTGTTGTCCGGAACCCGAGGCCCCAAAGTGACAGAAATTGGGATAACCGGAGGGGATGGCTATGATGTGAGGATCACATGTGTTCACCGAGTGTTAATGCTTTGCTTCGGTACTTTATTAAAAGGAGTACCTTAATTACCAGTAGTTTCCCTTGAGGCCCTGCTGCAATAGGCTGGTAGGACAAAAGATGTCGTGCAAGTTTCTCCTTGTGAGCACGTACGACTATATACGGAACACATGCCTATGATTGTTAGTACTAGGATGCTTTATCATTATTTATCTGCAATACCCATGTCTCATTGATTTCATGAATTATCTTATCCATGCAACGCCCGTACATCCATCCCTATACCTACAGTATTTGTTCCTACTGTTTACTATTGCTGCTATTACCGCTGTTATTCTACTACTGCTGTTACTATTTCACTACTATCACCACTATAAAATTGTTGCTACTGATAAACCACTGCGAGCAAGACTGTTTCCAGGTGCAGCTGAATTGACAACTCATCTGTTAAGGCTTACATATATTCTTTGGCTCCCCTTGTGTCGAATCAATAAATTTGGGCTTTACTTCCCTCGAAGACTGTTGCGATCCCCTATACTTGTGGGTCATCAAGACTATTTTCTGGCGCCATTGCCGAGGAGCATAGCTTTATTTGTAAGTTCACTTGGGATTCATATTGTTCGCTGTAATCCTTTCATCATGGGTAAACCTCGTGATGGAAAAGTTCCTATATTGCCATCTACTACAAGAAGAGGTACAACTCTCAACACTTCTGTTGCTCTTGATTCGCCATCTGTTATGAGTAAGTTGCTTACACCACCACATGCACACGCCACTACTACTACTTCTACTGAGTTTGAAAATGCCACTGATAATTTAGATGATGCTTCTATTGTGCTTGATGAGAGTGGTTCACTAGGTTCCTTTTTAGATGCTACTATTGCTAGAGCTAAGTTGGGAAACACCACTGTTACACCTGTTAGTTCACCTGAGTCTAGGGAATGTCCTAGTGATGATTTTGATGATGCATATATTGAGCTTAATGATGATTTTATTGCTGAAGCACGTGCTACTCGTAATGCTGCTAAAGTTAAAGAACTTCTTGCAAGACGTACTGTTAGATATAATTTATCTCCTGATCCTAAGTTTGCCGCTTCTCCCATAAATATTAGAGACAAAGATTATGATTTCTCTTTGGATTTATCTTACATATCTATTGTTGAGAAAACTCCTTTCTGTGGTTGACGAAGGAATGACAGATGGGCCCCCGACATTCGCCTACCTGGTTCTCGGTCCAGGTGGGGTGTCTCAGGAGAGGCTTTCGAGGCCCGTCAAGGCAGTGTTTCGATGCGGCCCGGGAGTATTACTTGGTGTACAAGCGAAGTTTCGAAGAGTCCAAGCTAGATTAGGTCTCGGTTGATCCGATCTGTACTTGGCTTGAGAAACACTCCTGAGACCTAGCCTTATCTTATAAAAGGCTGGGAGGGAGGTTTCGAAACCCGAGAATCACTTCCACCCACCTCACGCCGGAGCGCTCGACAACTTAGAGCTCTCTGCTTTTGGCCAGATCCAATCTGCGCCGCCATTGTAACACCATCATCGTCGCCACCACCTCAATACAAAAGTCAGACAAGCAGGACGTAGGCCTTTTACCTTTCGAGGGGGCTGAACCTGGGTAAATCCTCGTGTCCTTCTGCTTTCGTCTGATCGCCGTCGAGTTCGCCAGGTTCCCAATACGCTTCCTAGATCGAAAGCCCTTCGACATGGGCATTGCCGGGGATAAACCTCGTCAGTGGTACTAAAGATGAGAGTGCTATGGAGCACATGAATGAGCTTTCTACTTTGAGTAATTTGTTTTCTGATGATATTAAGCTCCGCACTTACTTTGTTGCTAAGATTTTTCCTTTCTCGTTGAAAGATGCAGCTAAAACTTGGTTTAATAGCTTGTCTCCCGGATCTCTTAATAGTCCTATTGCTTTGGTTAATGCTTTCTTTCAGAAATATTTTCCTGCTAGTGCTCAACATGCTGCTGTGCAGAAAATCTTTGATTTTGAACAGGGAAAAGGAGAGATATTGCCTGAATCTTGGACAAGGTTTTGTTCTTTAATTAGAGCTTTGCCTAAAGAACCATTGCCTAAAAATAAACTCCTTGATATATTTTATAATGGACTAATGGATGAATCTAGGTCATATTTGGATAGTTGTGCTGGTTGTATTTTCAGGGAAGGAACTCCGGCTGAAGCTGAAGAATTAATGGCTAAAATAAGCCGGAATCATGATGATTGGACTCTAGTTGAGCCAACACCAGCACCAACACCTGCGCCATCTCCAGAGCCTATACCGAAGAAGAGAGGGATGATTGAATTAAATAATGAAGTTATGAAGGAAGCTAAGAAATCTCTTAATGAGAAAGGTATTAAAGCCGAAGATGTGAAGAATTTACCTCCTATTGAAGAACTATGTAAGCCAATCCTTCACTCATCTACTATTGAGGTACACTCTTTCCAACGCTTTGATAAAAGAGATATTCCTTATTCTAAACCTCCTGATCAATGCTTAGATGAATTTGATAATTTTATTGTTAAGCAAGAAAATTTTAATAGAATGGTGCAGAATCATTTGTTGGAAAATTCTAGAGCTATTAACAAGTTGCAGGATATTGTGGAGAGAACCTCCAATGATGTGAAGATACTTGTTAAATATTTTCAAATGGTTCAAACACAAATTGATCAGCTTACCAAGGTGCAAAAAGACTTGCTAGTTAATGCGATAAGAGAGAAGCAAGCATGTGAAATACGCACAAGAAGTGGTGCTACTACCCAAGACCCATTATATCCTAAAGGACATCCTAAGAGGGTCGAGCAAGATTCTCAACGTACTTCAAGTGATGATATTCCTTCCAAGAAGAAGAAGAAGAAGAAGCATAAAACAACTGTAGAATCCTCTGATGCAGGTAAAGATCCTAACAGTGTTTCTATTTCTGATGCTGAAACTGAACCAGGTAATGCTTCCGATAAAGAAGAAGTTGAAGAGGAACCAGAAAAGATTGATAAGAATGCAAAGTACACCAAAGAAGACTTCATTGCTACCAAGCATGGTAATGAGAGAGAACCTTGGGTGCAGAAACCAATGCCTTTTCCTAGTAAGAAACACAAGTCCAAGGAAGAAGAACACTACAACAGGTTTTGTGAATGGATGAAACCTTTATTTTTGCAAATTCCTTTGACTGATGCTATTAGAATGCCTCCTTATGCAAAGTATATGAAAGATATTGTTACTAATAAAAGGAAGATTCCTAATGAGGAAATTTCCACTTTACTTGCTAATTATTCTTTTGATGGTAAAGTACCGGAGAAGCTTGGAGATCCAGGTATACCAACTATTCCATGCTCCATTAAAAATAACTATGTTAGAACTGCTTTATGTGATTTGGGAGCTGGAGTTAGTGTCATGCCTTTTTCTCTTTATAAGAGACTTGCTCTAGAAAAATTGGTATCAACTGATATATCTTTGCAAATGGCTGATAAGTCTACTACTATTCCTATTGGTATATGTGAAAATGTTCCTGTTCAAGTTGCTAACAGTTGTTTAATATTAACTGATTTTGTTGTGTTGGAAATGCCTGAAGATGATAATATGTATATTATTCTTGGGAGACCTTTTCTAAACACTGCAGGTGCTGTCATTAATTGCAATCAAGGAAAAGTAACTTTTAATGTCAATGACAAAGAGTATACGGTTTATTTTCCCAAGAAGATTGATAGAAAGAATGCTCTAAATTCAATCAAGCATGTTGAGACCATCAGAGTTGGTCAAATTATTTGTTCAGAGCGAAAGCCCAAAGAAGAATATAAAATTGTTATGATTGGGACTATGCCTATCAAAGTTGAGGTAACATAAGCATATAGTGAAGTGCAAAGTTTTGCCTCATATAAAGTTAGTTTGGTAACAAGACTTGATCAACCTTGTTAACAAAGTGATTTTATATGAACGAAACTTCGTTTTCACTGCATCTACTCCACCTCGCCTATATTTACTTGTTCAATTTTATTCCTTTAGTTTAGTTACATGATTAAGAGTATCTCAGAGCTACTGCATACTTGGTTTTGATTTGCTTGAAATCATTTCATCTTCGTTTTTCTGAGTTTTTATCGATATGCCAATTTCTGAAAAATCCTCAAAAATAAAGTTTCTCAAAAAATTCCAGAAAATTCTTTATAAATTTTTATGTCAAAAATGGGACAGAGAGGCACCTGGGAGACACCAGGAGGGGCTGCCACGCCACCTCCCACACAGGGGGCGCGGCCCAGCCCTGGCCGCGCCCACCTGGTGTGAGAGAGCCCCACCTGGCCTCTCACTTATCTCTTCCTCCCCTGCTCTTTCTCTCTCCCCAAAACAATAACACACCCAGCTCAAACTCGAGTTCTTGCTGTTCTTCACCTCGATTTTTCGATCTCCTTGCTCAGCCCATCATTTTTTCTGAGATTTGGAGCATTTGTTCTCCAGTATGTGACTCCTCCGCTTGTCCAAGTAGAATTTCTTTTGGTGAAGTATTTCTTGAGTATTTTAGCATTGTAGGTGGTAGGATAAATGAGTATGCATGCTTGTTCTATTGCTTAGAAATGTTATTTTGATGCATGTTAGCTCTCTAGTAACTCACTATAGTAGTTCCCTACATTTGCTTGTCTCAAAATCATATTTTATGAGGTCTGTTAAAAATTTTAGAAATGGAGGAGAATGCATATCAACTCTCTCAACATGAAGTTATGAAAGTTCACCATGAAGAGAGGGTCTTTCCCTCACACTATCCTTGCTCAGACTTTATGAATGCTGCCGGAATTCTGCAGGATTTTCAAACCTTACTCTCTAATGCAGGATTGGAATATTTTATTGAGGGTAAACCTTCCCAATATATTAAACTAACAATGTCTGTGGTGTAGGATTTCAGATTTAGTTGGTCCACTTCTAACCCCATGGTTCATTATAAAATCTATAACAAATCTGTGGATTTGCCTCTTGATGTTTTCTGTACAGCTATTAGAGTACCACAGTGGGGATCACTCAAGAAGATAAGGGGCCAGCCTAGGCCGTTGTTGGAACTATATGAGGAGATTTGTCAAGGAAGAAGCTTCACAGGAGAGGGTGGTAAAACTCAAAATATTCATTTCCCATCCATTCGATATTTTGCCTTCTTTATTACCAAATGTGTTCTTGCTAGGAAATCTGCAAGTAAATTATCTCTCCATGATCTAGCTTTTATTGCTGCTGCTTTGAGGCGTGATAGGACTTACCATTTGGGTGCCTTAATAGCTTTCCATCTTGATGTTAATCGTGAGAAAGGGGGAATCTGTGGGGGACTTATAGCTTCACGCCTGTTAGCTTTGCATGGTGTAGTGCCTCATTTTCTAGATCTGCAGTTCCCCGAGGAGAAACTTGATCTTAATTCTATGATTCATCATAAGTTTGTTTCTCCTCCTGCTAGCTTGATTAATTTAACCTTTGAGCTAACCTTTTTCAAGAAGTCTACCTGGAAGGTAGTGAAGACTAATCGATCAGTCCGTTTGCCTGCACCTCTTTTGTTTAACCTTGATCGTAGGAATGGATGGTTGCTCACGGAGGATGAGCTCGATGCGTACGTAGAGGAGCACCCGACGCCTGTGCAAGGTGAGGAGGGCGCCGAGGAGTCGGGTCAGCCCTCCAACATTGCGAACTTCCCATATGAGCAACCTTATTATGATTATGCGCCATCAGCTTCATCTTCACGAAAGCCGAGGTATGATTACACCCATGATGACCCACCAGCCTGGAGCAACTACCGGAGTTGGGATTGATCTCCACTTAGGCCAAAAGCCTAAGCTTGGGGGAGGTACGCCGATGATTCACTCATCTACATATCATATTTTGTCGGTCATTTGTATATCCATGTTTCGCTTTCTTTGTTGTTCTCGTTTCTGCTTTTCAAAACACAAAAAGACCAAAACTATTTCCGTTGTTTCTCTCTATTTGTTTTTTTAGTCTGCTACCTTTGGTTTGCTTTACTTGCTATTTTTGGTTTGCTATTTGAAAAATCCAAAAATATTTTGCTTGGTTGCTATTTCCTTTCGTTCTTGTTTCAAAAATCGAAAACCCAAAAATATTTGTTGTTCTTCTTCGGTTTTGTAAAGCTTGTTGCAGAGTTCAGTCTCTCGTTACTCCATTGGAGCTTGGTATTCACTTCATATTATTCAAGCCACACAAGTGAAAGGCAATAAGGACGACATATGACAATCTGAGATGTGGTAAGAGGCTGGTATGAACTCTATTTGTTTTCATTTTTGTACATATACTCATCTATGTGGACATGCTTAGTCGGTTCATGTAAGGTATATGTTATCTAATAGATACTTTGTAGTTCTTGCTTTCATATGATTAGTTTCAATTTACTAATAGTTTGTAGCGTGTCATGTAGAAGCTTGCATGCATTGTTTTATTCATAATATGGTATGTTATTGTGGTATCCACCTCTGAAAGCTTCATTTGAATCGACTTGGCACATGCTCAAGCATGCACATAACTAAACAAAAAGTCAATTAAGCCTCGATGATTTACTTTGCCTCAGAGTTCTTGTATCATTTTTTATGCCTATATTAATTTTGTTTTGTCGCAAGCATGATTATGATAGTTATTGCTCTCTCGATTGTTGCTTCCCAGTCTTTTGCTAGCTTTCACTTGTACTGAGTATGAGCTCTACTCGTGCATCCAATTACCAAAAACCAAGTCTTCCAAAGAGTCCACTATAAATTCCTATGCATGGTATTTCAAAGCCATTCCAAGTAAATTTTCATGTGCTACCTTTCAAAACTTTCAACTACTTCTCATTTTGTGCCACTGTTTTTAGCTCATGGGGACGTAGTGGTCGGAATTTCTATCTTCCATATTAAATTGAGTACCCCTTGACTAGGCAGCTTCATCTGCTCGTCATTAATTTTGCAAGGGAGCTGGTCAGACCATTGTAATCTAATTTCTAAAAAGAAAAGAAAAAGAGCACTCCTCCATGGTATGTGAAAGTTGGTGGGCACCCGATGGAATCGGTTAGCCATGGTTTGAGAAAGGAAAAAGGTGGGGAGGAGTGCCAAAGCTTTATAAAAGAGCACCAATGTGCCAAAATTTCAAAGAACTCAGAACCGCTCTCACTTGTTTATTATGGAAGATAGCAAGTCCCCATTGCCAGTCGTTGATATGAAACAACCACCTCTGAAAATAATTTTTTATCTCTGTTTTACAAATGAAAAGCTCTAGCACATGTTAAATCACTGCTTCCCTCTGTGAAGGGCCTTTCTTTTACTTTTATGTTGAGTCTTCATCTTCTAACTTTAAAGCACTTCTTGAGAGCATAGCTGTTATTCTTAGTGTAATATGCTTGTCCCAGAACACGGTTAATTGTGGTATAACTTTGATGCTTGTATCTTTGATATTTTTACTTCTAGTCTTCTCTTGAAATTCAGAGGTGCCTCAGCATTTATGTTTTGCTCCACAAATAAAGGCAAGCTAGATACCACTCTTCCATATTATTTATGCATATTACAATCTTGCAACTTCTTATGTTTCATGTTACTTATTATTAGTATGTTGGCGCTCTTTCATAGTTTGCTTGACTATGAGGTAGCATTAGCTACATATTTCTTATTATGAATTGCTTAAGTAATTGATCATATAGTTAGTATATATACATCTATGAAGCAAATGTGTTTGTGAAAGTTTCTTTTATCGCTCTCAGTTGTTAACTGAATTGCTTGAGGATAAGCAAATAGCTAAGCTTGGGGGGAGTTGATACGTCCAAAACGTATCTACTTTTCCGAACACTTTTGCTATTGTTTCTGCTCTAATTTGTGTGTTTTGAATACAACTAACACGGACTAACGCTGTTTTCAGCAGAATTGCTCTGGTGTCTCATTTTTGTGCAGAAATCCAACTTTCAGTAAAAATTCGGGAAAAATCATCAAAAATCCTATTTCACCAGAAGACCCACGGAGCCAGAAGACGAGACGGAGTGGAGGCACGAGGCCTCCACACACACAGGGGGCGCGGCCCAGCCCTGGCCGCGCCCACCTGGTGTGAGGACGGCTCGGCCGTCTCCTCGACCTCTCCTTTCGCCTACATATACCCCTTGACCTGAAAATATTGGGGAGACGGTGTTTTTTCCCAGATAGACTTCCGCTGCGCCGCCGCCATCAGAAACCGCGATTCGGAACCAGAAACTCTGTTCTGGCACCCTGTCGGGACGGGGATTTGGAGGAGATCTTCATCACCATCATCACCGACGTCCCTCCATCGACCATCCATGACTCCCCCGTCCATGTGTGAGTAATTCCCCTGCTGTAGGTGAGGGGATGGTAGGGATTGGATGAGATTGTTCATATAATTTGATATGAGATTGTTAGGGCATAGTGCCTAGTATCTTTATTTAGTGCCTATGACATTGTTGCAACTTGTTGTGCTTAATGCTTGTCACTTTGGGTCCGAGTGCCATGATTTCAGATCTGAACATGTTATTATTTCTATGATGATACTTGTTGTTTATGGTCTTACCTACAAGTTGTATACACATATTGTTGTCCAGAACCCGAGGCCCCAAAGTGACAGAAATTGGGATAACCGGAGGGGATGGCTATGATGTGAGGATCACATGTGTTCACCGAGTGTTAATGCTTTGCTCCGGTACTTTATTAAAAGGAGTACCTTAATTACCAGTAGTTTCCCTTGAGGCCCTGCTGCAACAGGCTGGTAGGACAAAAGATGTTGTGCAAGTTTCTCCTTGTGAGCACGTACGACTATATACGGAACACATGCCTATGATTGTTAGTACTAGGATGCTTTATCATTATTTATCTACAATGCCCATGTCTCATTGATTTCATGAATTATCTAATCCATGCAACGCCCGTACATCCATCCCTATACCTACAGTATTTGTTCCTACTGTTTACTATTGCTGCTATTACCGTTGTTATTCTACTACTGCTGTTACTATTTCACTACTATCACCACTATAAAACTGTTGCTACTGATAAACCACTGCGAGCAAGACTATTTCCAGGTGTAGCTGAATTGACAACTTATCTGTTAAGGCTTACATATATTCTTTGGCTCCCCTTGTGTCGAATCAATAAATTTGGGCTTTACTTCCCTCGAAGACTGTTGCGATCCCCTATACTTGTGGGCCATCAGGCACTCGGTAGGACAGAAGCAAGAACGTTTGCCACTATAATTGCTAAATAAATTAGCAATTTTGTTGATACTTTGATGCCACATTCTTTTAATTTTTAATTGAAAACATATATGTACAAAGTGATGAAGGCAATTAAGTGGGTCCCTTAATCACAAAAAATCTCTTTGTAGGCCTAAATCCAGTGGCGTTGTGTTCTCTTCTTCATCAAATCGATGGCTAAAAAACATTTGGGTTGATAACTTTGTTGTGAAAAAATTATGAAGACGGTGATAAGGATAACTTTTGTGAATTGCAATGATGGGTTGCTTCTTTTCATTCTATAGCTTCTACTAGTTGAATGAGAAAAGTAAAGGAAGGGTGTGAGAGCAAGGAAAAGTTTGATTATGTTTCGTGCTAAGGGCATCAACAATGTAGGTGATGTAATGCTTGCTGTGTCATTAATTTTTTAATGTGTTCTCTTTCATAGTATAAAAACTGGTAAATCTTGGCTGTCATTGTGACATCACAAGAAAAAATTGTTGGTCATTTCCACGTCTTCCAAAGTTTGGCGGCTATTGGCATGCCATAAATGTACTAAGTTTGTGTTTTCCCTCATGTGAGATATGCAACATATTTCGAATATGTCATACTACACATTATCATGATCATATTATCAACTTATCACATAGCTAAACTCGTTGCTGTCGTCACATACCCAACATGCACATTTCGTGATGATACAAAAATGTGTAGGCGATGGTAACATGGATGTATGGAAGAGATCGAGGCAAGTAGGTGGGCCCCTTAAGCACTCTTTCTGTAGGTCTCAATCCAATGGTGTGTTTTCTTCTTAGTCAAACTGATGGCTAAAGAACATCTATCCTTAGAGCCATCTGATCTTACTTGAGTGTGAGATCTGGTTCGTCCAATGAATGCAATACTGAACTTCATGACATAACATTTTTATGTTTGTATGCTACATCAGTAGCATCATTTTTTGTGAATATGTGATCTTGCGTTATAAAAAGGTGCAACATATAAACACGCTCATGTAGGAAAAAAATGCAATAAATTCACCTATTTGATTGTAGGAAAATATAAAAAAGTGTCACTATTTGCAACCAAAAGCACCAATTTATCCAACATAGGAGCCCAATATAGACAACATCACAGAAACACGTTTGCAGAAATGAAGAAAATCTCTTTGTAGCATACCTGATAAATCATTGTATATTTTACTCGTGGTCCAGAACTAAAACAATAGATGCTTGTAGCATTTCGAAACACTCTTTGATATGTCAAAAAATCAATATCATTCATTGTTAATACATGTTAATGCTATTACCAACCTATAGTGATTAATTTTTTTAATATGACCTACCAGGTTTATTTCACTGCTTGCAATTTAGTTCACCTTTGAAACATAGGACTTTTCTAGAAAAGGAAACATCCACTCTGATTGTGTGTGGGGTTCGGAAGAATTTTCTACAAGAATATTTTGTGTTCAAAATAGAGCCTACGATTGCGTAGTGAATTCTGAAGTTGCTAAGACGACAAACTCATCTTGAGTACCCCTAACTAGCAGTATAATTTACGCCAACAAAGAAAAATGGCAGAATAACTTTCCTATTGATATCATGAACGTTAAGTCCAAAAGAGTGGTATTTTCCAAGCGTGTGAAAAAACGTGACCCCTGAATGGGACCTTCTTTATGATTTCCTACTAAGAGGTAAGTTATACTGCATTTCTTTCATTATAGAGGAATCAGAAAGTTTATATCCTTTGATAATATAGATCAATAGTATGTCGTAATGATTAATTGGCGTGTTATGTCAAAGTTTTCTGCTAGGTTATGGTCCTACTAGCTGACAAGCTAGGCTAAGCCCATGAAAGGAGACACAGTGAGCAGATGGCTTTGTTGATTGTATTTAACTAGAATAGTTCTACTTCTATAGTGCTCCAATGTCATGTAACTAATCAGCTACATATTGTGTTTTAGAAATTATATAATCAAATCTCCGTATGTTGGTCCTTTTGATTACAACTGAGGCATGTCAAGCTGTATTTATTTCATGTTGCCTAAAATTTGTGAGTACATGGCTAGGTATCAGGTAATTGTGAAGAGACAAATGAATTATACACACTTTTCTGTATCAGATGATGCAGGCAAGAGGCTTAGGAGATGTTCTCTGTGACTGGATAATGAAGGTTGTCAGAGGGGGTAAATGTGTTGTTAAAGTAAATGATACAATTGGGCCTTATTTTCCCACTATGCAGGGGTGAGACAGGGTGACCCCCGATCCCCAATTCTGTTTGACATAGTGGGAGATGGGTTAGCAATGATAATCAAAAAGGCACAGACATAAGGTTTAGTTAAGGGATTGGTGCCACACCTGGTAGATGGAGGTGTGTCGATTTTGCAATATCAGATGACACGATCCTTCTGCTAGATGTGATTTGTACAATGCTAGAAATATCAAGTTTATACTCTGTCTGTTTGAACAGATTTATGGTCTGAAGATAAATTCACAAGAGTGAAATTTTCTGCCTAGGGGCAGCTAAGGAGAAAGCTCAATACTATAGTGAGATTTTCACTTGTCCTGTGGCAGAATTACCCATGAAATACTTGGGAATGCGAATTGATGAAAAGAAGCTAACAGTTTCTCAGTGGGATCCTATGGAAGAGAAATTTGGAAAAAAGATTGCTGGATGGAAAGGAAATATGCTATCCATTGGAGATAGGGTAACCTTGGTGAATGCTTGCTTGAGGAGCATTGCACTATATATGTTATCCTTCCTGGAGGCACCTAAAGGGTTTATTAACAAGGCATATATGCATAGAAAAAGAATGGTTTGGTAGGATATTGATGGGAGAAAGAGATACCATCTGGTTAATTGGCATACTGTGTGTTTTTCAAAAGATTGTGGAGGATTAGGAGTTTTGGATCTGACTACAATGAATAAGAGTCTACTCTACAAGTGGCTCTGGAAATTGGAAAACACTGAAGGTACTTGGCAACAGTTGTTGTCAAGAAAATACCTACAGAATCAGGTGCTGGCTAATGCAACAGTGGGACAGGGGTGTTCTCATTTTTTGCAGGGGCTGATGTCTGTTAACCCAATCTTCCAACAACATTGTGAGAGAGTTGCAAAAAATGGTGAGAAAACTTTATTTTGGACTGATAAGTGGGTGAATTATTCACCTCTAGATGTTCAGTTCCCCAGGCTCTATTTGTTGACTTTCCAGAAAAATATTATTGTAAAGGCAGCAAAAAATGAAGGCTGGGGGGTTTTCCAATTCAGAAGATTATTGTATGGAGAAACTTTACAACAGTGGCAAGAAGTCAAGAGGCTAGTGGATGAATTTCAACTTGTAGAGGAACCTGATAGGGTGAAATGGAAGATTGGCTCTACTGGAAAGTTTAGAGTCAAAGATTTGTATCTTCAGTTGAGGGCAGAGGGCAGCTTCCCTCAGAAATTTCTGTGGAAAATTAAGATTCCCATGAAAGTCAGAATTTTTCTATGGGAGGTGCGTAAAAATAGTATCCTGACCAATGATAACTTACTTAAAAGGGGATGGACTGGCAATGATCAGTGTCAGTTTTGCTGTGAGAAAGAAACTATCAGTCACATGTTGTTTGGCTGTGGTCTAGCCAAACTGGCTTGGCAGGTGGTTCTCTGTGCTTTTCATCTTAATCGACCGCCAGACAGAGTTGAGGATCTGTTTGGGGGCTGGATAAAATCCTTTCCTCAGAACCAGAGAAATCTAGTGCTTTGTGGTGCTGGGGCACTCAGCTGGATACTCTGGAAAACCAGAAATGATGCATGCTTTAATCGAAAAATACCCAAATGACCTTGCAAATGTGATTTGCAGGCTGTATAATGTTCTATCTGGCTGGGCTTTCTTGCAGACAGACCAAGACAGAAGAAGGGTTGAAGCTGGGGTGGAGAAACTGGAGATGGTGATCAGGGAGGCATACTCAAGATCTCATGGCTGGGCTCCTGGGGTGCTTCGGATTACTGGCTAAAGTTTTAGTCTACTGCTTCTCTCTGATGTTTGGTTCAGCACCTGGTAAAATTGCGGCGTTGCTGGGGTTTTTGTGGTTTCTGTGACAATGAAGTGTAGTCATCGTTTGCTGGTTCTGGTTTAAAAACTTTGTTTGGATTATCGAGGTCTGTAGATCCCGGCCCTGCGTGGCTTTGTTGGGAAATAAGTATGTGCTGAATCTGGGATGACCTGGGAGGGGGGTCTATAGGTTCCCTCTCTGATGGTTTTTCCTTTTCTTTTGTTTTCCTTATTGTAAAACATTGGCGGTTTCTATAATGGAAATCGATGGGTTTTAACCCGTTGGGTCAAAAAAAAAAACATCGGTGATGCATCATTGTAGCCGATCAGTCGTCGGAATGGGTATTTTTGTCTTAGCTTGTGTAGAATTAGCATTATGTAACATAGGTCCATCAATTCATAACCGAGGCTACATGTAAATATACTTCGAGAATGCTGTTGTGGATTAGTCCATTACTGTATCAGTTTATTACCATGTTTCTTCGTTTATTCCATCTCATGCCTTGGTTTCAGTTTTCATTTTTCTATCTTACTACATATATGTGCTTTATAATAAAAAAGATGAGCTATGCGATTAAGATTTTTCCAAGGATTTTGATGCTTCTTGACTATTAATCCTAATTCGTTGTTGTACTGGTTTCAGCTATCTGCAGGAGCAATCGTGATGACCGCCCCTGGGGAACTGTTGTAGCTGAGTGGATTTACTTGGCCATCTCATTTGAATCCGTGTATCCGGCTGTCCTTGGCCATCTCATTTAAATCGCACGCACGGTACCAAAACGTTGCCCACATATGTACGGCCGGCCCAGGGAAGTCAAGAAAAAAGCCACGGTCTCCTCGCCACACGAGCAAAAAAAAAAAATGCCCACATATATCCTTGTCCCGATCGTAAACGGACGACGGCGCTCCTTTGCTTGCTCGAGGAGGACGAGGTAGGAGGTTTCAATTCCTTGCTCGAACTGTCACCGGCCGACCAACTGGTTCAGATCGATCTAGCTCCTTGCATCTCTCGCTCTTCAATTTGAAGCAAGGCGATCTCGTTCTTAGAAATCTCCTAGTATCTTTTTTTACTAGTCCTCTTAGCTAGCCCTCGCTAGCTGTAACTACTTTGCATTTCCTCTCAGGTACTCTCCTCAACTCCGTAAATAGATCCTTTTGTGTTGTAGAAATTACAATAGCTATCCGTAATCTGGAACACCAAATCTCGCAGAACCGAGATCAATCAACCCCAAGCTAGCCGCAGATCGATGGCAAACCGGAGCTGCCGGTACGAGCGCAATCAAGCGGGCCAGGGCGTTAACACGAACCGATTTGCTCCTCTCGAGCGGTATTTTTCCCAGCTCCAGTTTTGTTCTCGTATAAGTAAGGCGTGTAGATTCTTTGTTGCACAAGTCAAGGAATGTAAAGTTTGCCGAAAAAGTTATCAACATCTACCAAACCAAAATCAGTATCTTTTGATACATCATGAAATCTATCTTCATACTATTTAACTTCTTAGTGTTGTGAATGCCGATAGCTTTCCCTATAAATTTGATCAAAGTTTACATTGTTTAATTTAGAGAAAAATTATACTTGTTACTTCTAGGAACATACATAGGAAGTAGTATACCGTAAGAACTGTCTAATTAATACCTAATCATCATTTTTCTTTCTGATATGTAACAAAAAGGGAGACTCCACCGGACTGGTCGGAGCTGCCTCGCGACTTGATCCCCGTCGTGTTCAGCAAGCTCGACGCTGTGGAGCTCCTCATGGGCGCGAGCCTCGTGTGCCGCTCGTGGAGAGAGGCCGCAAGAGAGCCGGAGGCATGGCGGCGTGTGGGCATGGAGCACCACGTTGTCGTGAGGATCAAGAAGCCTCACGTCCTGCGTGCGATGGCAAAATTGGCTGTGGACCGCTCCCACGGACAGATTGAGTCCTTCGCCGGGGCGGAGTTTGTTACCGATGAACTTGTCGAGTATATCACCAAAAGGTAGGTCCATTGTTACCACCAAGGGAGAATCCATGTACTGCTACGGGATGACTAACAAACAAGCTAAAGTTTTTTATCATTGATGGTGCAGGTCATCCTGCCTCAAGAGACTTAGCCTCTCAGGGTGCAGCGTCTCCAACCAAGGATTCCTCGAGATGATAACCAGATCCCCACTGCTTGAAGAAATCCAACTTATCATGTGTCAAGGCATTACTCCCGACACCTACCAAGTCGCTCCCACTGTATGCCCGCAGCTAGAGCGTTTCATGATAGAAGAACCATGCACGCTTTGCAGCAAGAACCGTACAATCTCTGAAGAGCTTTAAGCTCCCTGGCGTGAGACGTTGCTGGTTGAGCGAGTAGTCCTTTTAGTGGGGTCCACTGCAGCAAACATTCCTTGGTTTTTTCGTTTTCTGCTTGTGCCTCGATCTTTTCTGTCGGGCTAGGTGAGGTACTGGGTCATTGTTAAGGCAATTCCAATAGTAGAGTCTGCTGCTGGCTATAAGCCAATTGCCATGTCATCTATAACCATCTTATAGCTAGCATGTATAATAGTGGGCTATATAAAAGTACTACTTTATCAATGTATGGCCCACCTTTCACTCTCTCAAAGTGCCTAGGAGCACGTGCTAGAGCTGGCTCTTGCATGAGAGCCTACTTCTCTTCTCTTTTCTCTTCTCTCTCCTCCAACTAAGCAAGAAAATATTACTTTAATCCTTATAGCCAGCTGACTAGGACTTATTGTACTTGCTCTTAGGCCCATAGACGCGTGGCGATCACTCGAACCCTCACGACGTCGGTTCGCACAGCTTTTTTTTGGGTGGCTTATCAAGCACATCCCTCGATATCTTCTCCCCAAAAATCCAATCCATCGAGAAGACTGAGGCAAGAGCGGCGTGATGCAGATCAGGTCTGATGCGGGTGCGGTGAGGCGGCGTGCCCGGAGTGGGCTGTGGTGGAGGTGTAGGGCGTGCTGCAGCCGCATCCCTGCTTCTCCGGCCGCATCCAGGGCCTCCACATCGTCCGCCTCTGCTCCTCTCCCTCCCCCTCCCCATCCTCCAAGATGAGATCCTACCTTCCCTCGCGTCTCGTTTACTGATTCAGGATTGTTTTGTTCTCGTGGTGGTAAGGGCATGTACACCTTCATTGTGGGCTTGTGGCATACCACGAGCGCGCCGGGACCAGGGTCACTCTCAAGAATCACCTGCTGGTGCTAAGGAAGAAGAAGAACAACAGCGAAGGTGGGCCGGCGGCGGCGGTGGAGCTAGACGTGATCGGCGTCATCCGCACAAGATTTTCTTCAAGGACCGCCCTATGGCTCTCATCTCAAGTAATCGATCGAATCCCACCTCCATTCAGTTTCTTTTCTAGGATAGTGATAGGGAGATCCTACCGAAATTTGCTGACAGCACGATCTTGTTTTCTGTCGCAGAGGTCCCGAAACCACCGCGCCGCATTCTTTCGTGTTGTCAGCCCCGCCGCCAACTCAACCTCACCACGTCCTGGTTCCACAGCAGCTCGCCGCCCCCGTGCACACAGGCCGCTGGCGCACGCTGCACCGATGTGCCGTTCGCCGCTCTTCACTCACAGACGAGCGGAGCAACGGCGTCTGTGCCCAACACTTTAGGTCGGCCGCTTCCTTCAGTGTACACTCGGTTGGCACAAAGAGCACGCAATTAAGTAGCAGGTCTGACCTTCCACTCCAAAGGTGCAATCCTGACTTTTTTACATTAATGTGCATGAACTGCGTATTTCATCTTAGATGGGCGTACAATTTAATTTACCCCTTTATACGCATTTTGTATTCCATGTTCAGAGAGTTAGGATCCTGCAGATTGATATTTGTGGTGGATTCGAGCTTTTAAAACTATGCACAATAGGTGTCAATGCAAGATCGAAGAAAGAAGTCCTTCGTTCACCTCATGGAGATCTCTTCAAAGGTGCAATCTTGACTTTTTTTACATTAATGTGCATGACCATGAACTGTGTATTCCGTCTTAGATGGGTGTACAATTTAATTTACCCCTTTATACACATGTTGTATTACATGTTCAGATAGTTAGGATCCTGCAGATTGATATTTGTGGTTGATTCGAGCTTTTAAAACTATGCACAATAGGTGTCAATGCAAGATCGAAGAAAGAAGTCTTTCGTTCACCTCATGGAGATCTCTTCAAACCATGTATGACTTGAATCAATTTCAGTATTGAAACCAAGTTCGCTGCTGCATACGAACATGAATCAGTCAGTGGCTACATATTTCAGACATCCAGTCTAATTGGATCATACACTAGCATGACCATTAGTCCATTACAAGAACCGAGCTTGACAGAAATTTTTGTTTCTGACTCTGTTTCTAAGCTCCTTTTCTTAGGGAGCTGTGGTTGCTCCAACCATGGCCGCTGGTTTGTTCTTGATCAGCATGCAAAATGTAGTAATTATTTGTTGCTCATCTGGTTCATGTTAGCTGCGCTATTGGAATTTGCCATGTTACCTCGAATGGCTATGTGTCATTTTTAAAAAATAGTGTGCAAACTTGGAAGAGGCTTTATTTCGGCATTGGGACATACCTGTACATTATGGAAGTTACACAAGAGGCATGCTATTTGAAATAGATCAATGATATATTGTAGGTTTCATTGATGAAGAGCTCCAAGTAACATGCACAACACCATGCTATAGGGTATTATTTGAAAGATGCTTTCATCTTTTTTCTAATGTACTTGCAGTATGAAATTTCTGAACAATTTAGCTTCAGTGCATATGCTTTCTTGAAAATATAAAATATGAATGATGAAATGATGATGTTATTGAGAAAGAATATGGTCCATGCTCTGATGCGGCGATTGTTACTAGAAAATCCAAAAATAAAATAAAAACTACGATATAATTTAATTAGTTATACCCTCATGAGTCAGGAGGCCATCACAGTTGGTGTAGATAGTATATTTACAAAGCTTACATTTACAAAGCTTACATACTTGCATTCATCTTTGTTGGCTCAAGTGCACAGGCAGCTAAACATGTTGTTTTGAAAAGTTAACATGGTATAGCTGACCTGATTTAGCACCTAAAGGTCTCTCGACATCTTGCATTTTTTGAAGGGGCATTCGTTGGTTTCTACCAATTGTTTCTATATGTACATGAAAACAAGGGTGATCAGTGATGCAGTCATATGTGAGCACACCCGCAAGCACTCCATGAGGAGGAGGAGCTGCGAGGCTCACATCGTGAGGTTGCTCCACTTTGCTGGCGGAACCTTCTCAGGTGCGGCTACCAGAGCTGGTGCAGGCCACGGAAGGCAAGGACACCCTCACCTTTAAAACTGTTCGGTGGTTAGTTTCGCTCATAACCAGTCGCTTTTTAAATTTGTAAAAACTTAATAATTAGGTGCACACTCAAGGATACACCCTGAACTGAACTTATTTGTTCAGTTCTAGCCAAGATTCTGAAAAAGCTGTACAAGCAATTAGCTAGAACTTTTTTATTTTGGTTGCTGTAATTGTAACCTAATGAGGTTTTTAGTGTGAAAACCTATACCTACTGTAGATTTTTATATCTCAAATAAATTCTCAAGTCTTGATGTTTGTTTTGTAATCAATACAGAGCATCTTTTACAGATAAGTCCTTGCCAAAGAAGTCCATTAAGCTTGGGACGAAGCCTGACTACATGGAACAGATGTGGAGTATAATTTTTTCATCTTTGCACCCAGTAGTTGTAAGTAATGTGTGTGGATCTCCTTTGGTTTCATGTTTGTGTGTATCCAGTTCATACAGATTGCTTGTTCTGATTACAGCCCGCCGAGCAGTACTATACGGTTCATCTTGGGAAACCGTTTAATGTCTGCGATGCAGCGAATTTGGTTCCACGGTACCAGGTATTATCAATGTACCACACATCTTATTTTCACTTCTATTTTGGATCCTGTATGGTAAAAATGGTGTTGTCTACATGGAGCTTCAGATGCTATTTCATACTACTAGAATTGTGCCGTCCGTTCACTTCTGACTGGAATCTTTTGTGATTGTCCATATATTTTCTCAACTGCTACATCTGTTGGGTGGAAGCAAAAATCAAGCTATCATGCAATGATTGCGAAGGCAAAGGCTTTGCGAGAGAAACTTCAGAAGGATTGCACCCTACCGGGCGAAAAACATTTTTGGTACACTGGCAGAGATTGGGCTCTTATTTTGTTAAACCAAATCTGATGATATAATGAGGGCAAAATTACTGTTACTGTTACTGTGCTGGAGGTTTGTTTGCCCCCATTATACCAAATCTGATGATATAATTTGACGAAACCTTTGTGCTTAGAATGGTTTGGTTGCGGTTGGAATACAATGTTGTGCAGCAAACTTTGCCACCACATCAAGGCAACACACTGTCTCGAATGATTGTTGGTCAAACAATGGTCAGGTGTATGTGTAATTTTGAGGTTTACACATGCACCTTCCCACACCATGCTCCAGCAGAAACATGCTCAGCGAGCCAGGAAAAAGACCATGTTATGGTCAGAACAAAACACCTTGCAAATGACCGTTGATAGAATGGAGGTCGGCGCGGCAGAGCGCGCCAGGACCATCTAGTAAGAACCATGGTCAGGTTCCCAACGATTCAATTTAAAAGACTTTGATAGGAGAAAACACCCATACCTGTGGTGGTTTCAGTATACAGACTAATATTCAATTGCAAGACATATTCAAGCTACTCTTTTACATATCTGTAATATTGATTCAGATCGAAATGGCCGGAGATACTTTAGATGTTACTATCTACCTGGTTTTGTCCTCCACCTGCTGCAACACGTACTGTACAGATGGCATCAGGAAGATATCGCACCGTACCATAACCGATCAATTGATACGCGATCACTTAATCTTTGTATGTCCATACTCGATCAATCAATTCCTGAACCAACTAATTTATCAATGGAGATATGCAATTAAGTGAAAGTATTTTTAGCTATATGAGATATGTATTTTCCCAAAACTTAGGGCCCCATTTTATGTTTTGCACGGGACTAAGACGAGTGACGTAAAGTTTGACTAAGCATGTAGAAAAGATCATCAATATCTAGAATATCAAATCAAGACAGCGTGCCCTCTAAAAGTGCGAATCCTCATCTGGCAATTGGCCAGGGACGACTCCCGTCGAATGCGCAAATTAAACGGCGCCATGGGAATTCTAATGGCAACTGTGCCCTCTGTCATACCCTTGAAGATGTAGCTTATATCTTCTTTTTTCCTCTAGCTCAATTTGCCTGAAGTTGCTGCAGAGAATTGCTTCAAGTTGACTGGAATTCATCCTCTTTTGCGGATTTGTTCGCCATTTTCCAACGTTTTACTGGGGTTTCCAAACAATTTCTGTGGATGTTATTTGCGGCCCAGAGCTGGGCGCTCTGGACCATTAGGAACAAATTTTCGATTGAAGCCAAGTTCTCCAAGCATCCTGCTAATGTTGTTTTCAAAACTGCAATCTTCTTGCAGCTGTGGAGACCTCTGGCAAAGGAAAAGGTGCACACAATACTGGACGAGGCGGCCGCCAAGCTTAAAGATATCTGCAAGAAGGCTTCCCAGTAGTTGTATCTAGCAAAAGCTCCATAGTGTATGCCTCTCTCTCTGTGTTAAACTAGTTCGTATTTGTGCCTAAGGGCTATCATATGTAAAACTCTATAAGTCTGGTTCGCCAGCATTTGTCACTCTAGTTGTGAGCTTTATTAATTTAGAGCTGGGCAAAGTTGCCTTCGTTCTAAAAAAAAGAATATCAAATCAATACCATTAGATTTAGACATATTTTACCGTACTTTTTTTACAAATCATACTAGTCATAAGAGGAGCACTAGTATGAAAGGCCCAACAAGCCCATCAACAGTCCGTAATCGCTGGGAATAATATTGTCCAAGATTAAGTCATCGGAGCAGCATCGTTGATTAAAAGAAGGAAAAAAACTCGTCCAGACGCCGCCGCGCAAACAACACCTCCAGACGTCGCCGCCTCCAGACCCCACCGCAGCCGGCGCCGCCTCCACATCCAGATTACCAGTCTGCCATGATACATCCCAGTTCAAACCAAGAACAGTGACCAAAAACTTCTTTTATCCTAAATTCGATAAAGGCCCTCTTCTGTTCCTTGTCTGATCTCGGGACACGATAAAAGGCAAACAAAGATTCCAACGCGTTCATACACCTAAAGCTAAATTTCTACAACGTCCGGTCGTGGCGTGCCGGTTCATGGTGGCGTCCGTCCAGAGTAGGGCCGGCGGCATTCAGGAACGGGGGATCCTCGACCATGTCCGTACAGAGCTTTTGGGCCCTAGGCTGTTGGGCCAGGTCCGTCTGGAAAATATGACGAATTTTAACACTAGTATGAATTGCACTAGTCTTTTTTTGGGATTAGTATGAAATAATATGGACCATTAGATACACGAAAATAGATGGCCAATATTCATCTGAGGGTACCACAAAACATCTCTAGATTTATCATGATATATATTTTTGTATGGTATACATTTGGTATTACAGATATAGACAATAAACTTGGTCAAAGTTGGTGAAGTCTAACTTTTTAAAATACTTATTTGCACTACATTATGACAATGATGGAGTATAATACTTGGTTCGTACCTATCTATTTTTTTTGCGGGTAAAACTGGATCGTTATTAGACAGTAGGGCTTACAAGCGACTCGTGCTCAATCTCCTGAAGAACTACATCAGGTCCTGAGCCAAGCCAAGTAACAGTGCGACGATTAGTTCTCACAAAATTTGCAAGAACGTGACTAACCCTAACTTGTCCACGATCCACCTTTACAAAGGAACAAAGTCTACTATCCGAAACTAAAATTTTAATCTCTGAAACTAAAATACTATGGATAGACCGATCCAATCCTGGAGCTTGAACCATCGAGACCAATTGAGCAGAGTCCGTATCAATGATGATCGGTAGTGATGAGCGAGCAAGGGCCAGGTCCAGACCAAGAAGGCACGCTGTTAACTCTGCCTCTAATGGATCTAAACAGGGGCTGAGCCAACTACAAGAAGAGAATAAAACCGCTCCTGTGTCATCTCTGAGAATCATACCAGCTCCCCCGACACCATCCTTAAAAGAACCATCCACTGTAAGCTTTACCGATCCAGCACTCGGTTTCACCCAGGGGGACTCCGGCACAAACTGGCGATCAGTCACCGGAGCCGCAAGCGACGCGACAATCGGCAGTTTCCCCTTCAAGATGGTCTCCGTCGAGTGCACCTTGACATTACTTAACAAACGAGAATAGCTGACAAGGAAGCCCTTGGAGCTTACTGGACTAGGCAGAGGTTTTGCATGAGTAACCTCATTATGAGAATGCCAAACACGCCAGGCTACCAATAGTGTGGTGTCAATCGCCTCCCTCGGCAGGTTTGCAATCACGGACTGAAACCAGGGTCTTCCTTGCTCTCGAAAGAATTCATCTAACGGGAGGTACCATGTGTCTCGCATACAACTCCAAAGGTTAGCAGCGTGTGTGCATCTAAATAAGGCATGCCTTGTATCCTCCTCCTCCATACCACATATCATGCACGTACCTATAACTGGGATATGCCTCTGTCTTTTATTACACTCGGTGGCCAGAGCTTCCGAAGCAGCCTTCCAAGCAAAGTTTTTCACTTTCGGTGGAACGTTGGCACTCCAAATATTCCTCCAACATATGTCATCTCCTCCCGGCTGTGCACTAGATGAAGCAAAATTGGTTTGTGCAGGAAGCTCAGAGACACCCAGTTTGTATGCGGAACTGGTAGAAAAAACACCACTTTTCTCCAACATCCATGCGATCACATCATCTGTCCCCCTCCTCGAGGGTTTAATGGCTAGGATTGCGTCCGCATCCACCGGTAGAAAGGTGGAACGCACGATCGCCTCTTTCCAGGTCCCGTTTCCTTCAAGAAGTTCAGAAACCCAACGTATACGACTCCTTCTCCTCGACGACAGAACTTTGCCATATGAAATTCTTGGGATCCAGCTATCCCTCCACACTCTAATTTTTGTTCCGTTTCCGACCCTCCATACCAGACCTTTTTCAGAAGCTCGAGCCCATGGGTGATAGCAGTCCAGGTACTCGACGGGTTGCCAGTAAACATAGTGTCTATAAGGTCTCCATGAGGGTAGTAATTCGCTTTCAATACCCGGGCACACAAGCTATTAGGAAAGGCCAGCAAACGCCATGCTTGCCGAGCCAATAGGGCTTGGTTAAATATTCTCATGTCCCTAAATCCTCTACCACCTTGACTCTTTGTCCGTATCATTTTATCCCAGCTGACCCAATGGGTCTTCCTCTTGCCATGCTCCACGCCCCACCAGTACTCACGAATCAACTTGGTTAATTTATCACATATGGAAAAAGGCAATTTAAAAACACCCATAATATACGTGGGTATTGCTTGCGCCACAACTTGAATAAATATTGCACGCGCGCTCTGGGACATCCAATCATAGCCGCAGTCCATCAACTTCTTGCTCAGACGTGCTTGCAGGTTCTCAAAACACCCCTTATGCATCCTTCCTGAAGGGGTAGGTAGTCCTAGGTACTTGTCCTCAAGTCCTTCACTGACCACTTGAAGTGTATTACGAATTTCTAATTGTATGTCCTGGGCAACCGAGGCAGCAAAGGAGATAGAGCATTTACTAGGATTGATTAATTGTCTTGTTCCTATTTCAAAAGCCTCAATAACATGCTTGACCCGTGCAGCTTCTTCCGTAGAGGCTCAGAAGAATAATAATGTGTCGTCCGCGAACAACAAGTGAGAGATGCCGGGAGCATTCCTGCAAACTTTAATAGGGGACAGACCACCTTGTTGTACTTCATGCTCCAACAAGGATGAGAGACCATCAGCCACAAATAAGAATAAAAAGGGGGAGAGAGGATCTCCTTGCCTTAGACTGCGCGTAGGAGAGAATGCTTCCAATAAGGTCCCATCGTACCTATCTATTTTAGATGCATAACCCATCACCTAGCTGCAACCAAGTCCCAAATCCCAATGTTTCGTTCATGCACAATTTTTTTTGGCAAACAAACTCTCTGCATTTAAGTATAACAACCGGTACAACTCGAAGTCCCTTTTTACAAGCCATAGAGCTAGATAGAACCGTGTTGAGCTGCACAAAATAAAAAAAGATGGCGCAAACTCATGAAGAAGATGTTGAAAGGGTGATCCCACATCTTATCGACGGTGGATTATCGATCCTTCAATACGCTGATGATACAATTCTGTTTATGGAGCATGATCTTGAAAAAGCACGAAACCTCAAGTTAATCTTGGCAGCTTTCGAACAACTTTCAGGTTAAAAAATTAATTTTGTTTTGTTTCGGTGAAGCCCGGATTCAGCAGCTGCATATGCGGAGCTGTTTGGTTGTGGGCAGTTCCTATTCGATATTTGGGAATCTCGATTCATTATCGGTGATTAAAAATTGTCAAATGGAAATTAGTGGATGAAAGACTACATAAATGTCTTAGTAGTTGAAAAGGTAAATTGTTGTCCCTTGGAGGAAGACTGGTACTCATTAATTCAGTACGTACCAATATGATACTGTATATGATAT
Organism: Dactylis glomerata; assembly: GCA_007115705.1. Classification (NCBI taxonomy): domain Eukaryota; kingdom Viridiplantae; phylum Streptophyta; class Magnoliopsida; order Poales; family Poaceae; genus Dactylis; species Dactylis glomerata. The sequence goes on along the minus strand of QXEO01000440.1, from coordinate 376,952 downwards.
CATTTTTCCTCTTGCCAAAAGGTGTTCTACACAAACTCGATTAATATCGATCTAGATTTTTTTGGCAAGAGGATAGCGAGAAAAAAAATCGGTTGGTTAAATGGAGTGTGGTTTTCCGTCCCAAAGATTAGGGGGGCGGGGGTTGATACGTCTCAAACATATCTATAATTTTTTATGCTCCATGCTTGTTCTTTCACCATTTGCTTAGAGTTTTGTTACACTTCGTGGCGTTTTTATGCATTTTCCGGAACTAACCTATTAACAAGATGCCACAGTGCCAGTTCCCTATTTTCTGCTATTTTTGTGTTTCAAAAAAGTTACACAGGAAATATTCTTGGAATTGGACGAAACAGAAGCCGAACCTCCTATTTTTACCGAAGTTTCCAGAAGACCGAAGATGACACGGAGACGAGCCAGAGGCTGGCCACACCACAGGGGGGCGCGGCCCAGCCCCTGGCCGAGCCCACCCGTGGTGATCCCACCTAGTTCACCTCCCGACGACGCCCCTTCGCCTATAAAGACCCCTCGTCGGAAAAAACCTAAGGTAAGGATCACTTTTCCCAGAAACATACTGCAAGCCGCCGCCGTCGTCGAATCGAGATCGGGAGGATCCAGGAGCTCTTCCCGGCACCCTGCCAGAGAGGGGAATCCCTGCTGGAGGCCTTCTACACCACCATGGTCGCCTCCGGAGTGATGTGTGAGTAGTCTACCTTGGACTATGGGTCCATAGCAGTAGCTAGATGGTTGTCTTCTCCACATTGTGCTTCATATTTAGATCTTGTGAGCTGCCCTACATGATCAGGATCATCTTTATGTAATCATATATGTTGTGTTTGTTGGGATCCGATGAGTATTGGTACTATGTCAAGTTGATGTGCTGAATATTATCTTATGTTATCTCTATGTTGTTTATGATCTTGCATGCTTTCCGTTGCTAGTAGCTATCTTGGCCGAGTAGATGCTAGTAACTCCAAGAGGGAGTATTTATGCTCGATAGTTGGGTTCATGCCTCTATTTAATCAGGGGGAGTGACAGTTTCCTCTAAGGTTGTAGATGTGCTGTTGCCACTAGGGAGAAAACAACATTCTTGTGTCTAAGGATATTTGCTTTGTTTACATTACGCACTTTGCTTAATGCGATTATCTATTGTTTGCAACTTAATACTCGAGGGGTGTTCGGATGATATCCTCGCGAGTGGATTTTTAGTCATAGATGCAGTTGGATTACGGTCTATGTATTTTGTCGTAATGCCCAGAGTAAGCCTCATAGTGATCCTCGTGATGTATGTACATTATCTTTACTCTATAAATTGCCCAACTGTAATTTGTTTACCCAGCATGTGCTTTTTATCTTATGGAGAGACACCACTAGTGAACTGTAGACCCTGGTCCAATTTGCTTTACATTGTTACACTGTTTTACCTTTACTTGCACTGTTTACTTTACTTGCAAACTATTATCCAATTACCACTCGATACGCTCATTCCTTTATTTACAGCAAACCGGTGAGATTGACAACCTCATCGTAAGTTGGGGACAAAGTATTTATTTGTGTTGTGTGCAGGTTTCGCGTTGCTGCTAGGTGAAGATACACCAACAAGTAGTCTGACGCCGTTGGAGTGTCACTAAGCTAGAAGGCATCACCTTCTTAAGTTTGGCTTTCTCCTACTGGATTGATTACCTTGGTTTTACAACTGAGGGAAGACTTGCTGCTGTGCTCATCATACCTTCTCTTGGGGTTCCTAACTGATCGGTTATTTACATCATCAACACCGCACCATCAAGCAAGTTTTCTGGCGCTGTTGCCAGGGAGGAAGAAGACTTCTGTAAGGGGAGTCTCGCACGCACAATCTTTTACTTTGTTGATAGTTTTGCTTTACTTTATTTTTGCTTGCATCGTTTTATAAAAAATACAAAAAAATTGTTTCCTTTATAGTTGCTTTTATTTACTTGCTTTTAGTTTTGTTAGAATGAGTAATCCTGAAGTTGAAGTTCGTACTTTTAAGCAACAAGGGGGAGAGAGTTTAAAAGATGCTTGGTACCATATTAGCAATTCTCATCATAGGTGTATGAAGAAGCATTCTACCATGATCCTCCTTAGAAACTTCTATGTTGGTATATCTAGTTGGAATAGGTATGTTCTTGATACTCTTGCAGGAGGTAATTTTCTGGGTACTCCCGCTCTTGAAGCATGCACTTTAATAGAAAGTTTAGTGAGAGTACCACCTATCCATGTTGTTAAAACTTAGGTCACTTTGGAGGAAGTTTTACCAAAGCTTAGCTCTTTAGAAAAAAGTTTGCCAAATATCCTTCATAATGCTAGCCGGGTTAATGAATTGACACTACAACACATTAGACATGTAAAGACGCTAAATTTGAATGCTAGAGACGTGATATTTCATCTCTAGGTGGTTATAATGACGCTCTTATAAAGCGTCGGTGGAGCGTCTTCTTATGCACCGTCTCAAATGATATGAAGACGCTTGCAAAGCGTGTCTACAATATAAAGACGCTTCTAAGAGACGCTCTGAAGCATGTCTACATATCTAAAGACGATTTAATAGATATGTTTTAATAGCGTCTCAAGTCATATAGACACGCATATTTCCGTCGCAACAAAGGTTAGAGATGCTTTTCGTACGTACGCATTAGTCTTGCATACATGAGTTCATACAAGTATTACGTATACATGAGGTACATCCATCTTATACCCATTAGGTACATACGTATGTAGGACAGTACATATGTAGGACAATACGTACATTCGTTTCCATTTGATAAAGCGTCTCAGACACATGCTGGAATAATTATTTTTTAAAGAAAATACAGGAATTTCTTATATGTATTTATTTTGGTTCCTGCACCTACTTATCATACCAGGCTGGACCATTATAAGCTGTCAACACTCATAACTATAGAAGAAATCGGCATTATTGAAACATAGCAAATGAAAACTGGAACTAGATGGAATTTTATATTCAATAATATCCAGATACATCAAGAAAGATCGTGAACAGGAAAATCATAGAATATCCATTATATCATTATTTTTTCTTCCTAAACTGATAGTAAACTCCTCCATAGTTTTCTTGAGGCAAAAACTAAAACTTTATCCCCTCCATCTTCATTCAGCTCAAACTCGTTTTGCTCTAGCTTCACAATTAACCTGAAAATCAAGTCACGGTGAAGGTGAGAAATTCCATGGCTAGTAGAGGGCCAAGTGACAAGTTTATTTGATAAAATAGAAAATATGGATATTAGACTAATCCTTCATGACAAATATATATATATATATATATATCATGTATTGATATATATCTCTCACGTATTGATAATATCTTTGAAATAAGAAATAATTAAAAATGCCCTATGTACTTGTGCTGCCACGTTAGCAATACCATGCTCAGCCTTTGAACTTGACAACATCTATCTACTCTTAACCCCACTTGCTGAATCTGCGCGTTGGCAACAATTCTAATTTGTTTTTTTAATGTGACCGAGGATATATACAGTACATGTTTGCATAATTGAAAGCTTAGGTTTCTACACTTAACAAAGCTGGATAAAACTAAAACTTGCAGATTTAGCTAGTCTTTCACTAAACAAGAAAATGCAAAAAAAAAGTAACATACCTGGTTGTCACTAGTCTGGTTTGAGCTAGATTTTTTTCCTTTTGACCTACAAAGAACAAAGTTTACAGGAAACTTAAGCATCAAAACTGATGAGGTAATGTAATGCTTTTACATATGAAAGTGTGCTGACAAGAAACTTAGGCCAAGTAATAACATGACCAAAAGCGTGTTGCCTCCAACCACAAATGTTTTATCTTGACTCGTTACAGTTCCTATCACTACAACTCTATTTTTGTGTCTCGGGTTTGCCAAAAACAAATGGACTTCAAAATTATCCTGCAACTTCAAGAAATACAACAAAATAGTCTGCAAAGAAAACCAACCAAATTAAAAGGAAACAAGTTAATTAGAAATGAATTCTACTAGTAAGTAACACTTATCCGCAGACACACCAGTAAGACCAATTTATGATGTGCGTCAGTAAATACATAGAGAGGACACAATATATATATTTTCTGAAACATGCCATTACATTTGTGACAACTCAAAACTGACTATATTTTTATATTTACATATAAATGTGGATTGGTACTTCGGATTTTATTTTGTTTGGATCTTCAAAAAGATGAAGAGTTAAACCATGTACGGAAATCTGAACCTCCACATTCAAGAACATACGTGAGGGTGATTCATAACTAAAACGGGACTTCATATATATTCAGTTACTCTGAGCTTCGATCTCACCTGAAGTTGCAGGCATTCAAAGGTAGCTAGATCATTTTGAACATTGATAGAATCTATGTTCCAAGCACCTGCCAGGAGCACTCAATATCTGGCGTAGTATAAATATAATAAAGCATCATGGTTCTACTTTGAATTTTCAGCTTCATATCTGCATAACCATACCTGCGAGAAAAAACAATTGCTCAAGATATTAGTGCTAACAGAAATAGGTATTGAGGCATCTCAACAAAAAAAGGTTTTGACGCACAATCAAATTTAACCATCAGTTCCTGTATTGCACCGAGCAGATAGAGAAAATCTTGTGGAGATCATTTGGTACCTTATTCCATCATACAAAAATCTTGCTCACGTCCTTGGTACATCTATATATAGTGTAGCAGCCTATCAATGACTGATTAATTCTATATCTTACTTTTGGAAATCCCATGCTATGCTGCAGCAATGAACTAAAAAAGTAATTAAATTCCTTCTAGTAAATCATCTGCATGTAACACGAAAGAAAATCCTGATCAAACCTGATGAAGTGACCGATCAATGTCTCTGAATCAGCCAGTCAGGCACACCGCAAGGCGCACAAAATCAGTAGGCACCTAGACAAAGAAAATGTTGGAATTCGTGGTTAGCGCTTGTTGGAGCGCAGTGACCGCTGGAGCAGGTAATAAAGACAGATCTTCCTATCAGATCTGGGCGCTCATGAGTCTTGAGCGGATTGCGTTATGGAAGAGAGGGGTTGTAGAAAAGAAATTCAAGCCGGGAGGCAAGAACAACGGTGGTCAGCAAGCGATGCAGCGGGGAGAACGCAGTAAAGAAGAGGAGGAAAAGGCAGTGAAATACCTCTGGGCCGGGAGAGGTCGCTCGGGTGAGATTGAACCGGTGGCGGCGGTGCTAGGTTTCACATGCCTCGATCTGTTTGGGGTAGTTGGAGAAGACAAAAAAAAATTGGTGGAGAACGTGGGTCAGGGAACTTAACTTGAGAAACAAAATGAGACGATCTGTACACCGTCTCAAAGAACGTCTTTACATATCTGAAATTTTTTTCTTGGTTTTACATATAAAGACGAACACCAAAGCGTCCTAGCAAAAACGTCCCAACGTGATTGTTTTCTTGTAGTGTGATAGAAAGTATCGGTAAGAGAATCACCGCTTTAGAGGCTGGCACTACTCTTGATAGTCAAAACTTTAGGATTGGGAAACTAGAGGGATTTATAGAAACTTTAAGTTCAATTTTCTCTTCTCTTAAGTTTAAGAAGGAGAAAGCTTTTGTTGGAAAAGAGCAAAATTTTATGTATGTTTCCAAGGTGTCTGTGTCTAAACCGCAGCATATTTTTAAGATTGGTAAGACTTTTATTTCAACTAAGAGTGACTTGCAGGTTGAATCATCTTCGGGAACCTCTAAAGTGCCTAGTGTGGTAAGTGGTGATCTTGAGGAAACAGTTGATCTTAATGCTTCTTTCGAAAATACTTGATTTGCACTTTCTACGCCTAGCTCAAAGGCGTTAAAGAAAAGCACTCTTGGGAGATAACCCATTATTTTACTTTCAGCTCCTTTTCTTTTATTTGAGTCTTAAAAGTTATTACTACTGTAATAACCGCTCCTTATCCTTTTTATTTCGTTGTTGTGCCAAGAGAAAATTCTAATTTGAGTGAGGTAAGATTTGGGGAAGTTGCTGTCCTGAAACGGATTTCGGTGCTGCACCGTAAAAATTCGTGAAAATTCTCAGAATATCTTTTTGACGTGCGATTTCTTGTGCGTATGCCCCAGGTTATATCCAAACTTTCATTAGTTTTACACTTTTTTATTTGAGCAACAGAAGGTCCTCGAAAAAATCAACCTTTGTCAGCTATTCTGTATTGATAGATTTCTGCCACTATTTGTTTTTGCCTCTCGATCGCTTTCTATTTGAGTTCTTTTGATCACGAAACTTTTGGGGAAGTTGCTACAGTAGTATATGCTTTATATGTGGTGGTTTTGAGTTGAAATCTGAACCGAAAAGGGTTGATTCATTATTTTGTTTATGCTAACGTTGCTAATAGAATTGTGTTGAGTTTTGTATGAAGGAAGTTTTCAAGTGTAGGGATTGGAGAATGATGAGATGAGATGAAGAATGGACAAAAGCTCAAGCTTGGGGATGCCCACGCACCCCAAGAAATATCCAAGAGGTACAAGCGTCAAAGCTTGGGAATGCCCCCGAGGCAGCCCTTCTTCATCGGCAAAAATCATGTCACCTTTCAAGACACTATATTTTTATTGCTTCATGCACTATGCGTTTTTCTTGGAGTGTCTTTACTTTAGTTTTCAGTTTTGTTTAGTTTTCTTTGCTGCAATAAATGATTGGACCCCATGATGGCGCGGTGTTGAATGGTGCTAGAAAATTTTTTGGTTTTTTGTTGGCGTGTAGTTGATGATATAAATGACTGGCCAGTTGGGAACCCCAAGAGAAGGTGTGATGAATATAGCAGCAAGTTTTCCCTCGGTTACGAAACCAAGGTATGTCAATCCAGTAGAAAAAAGCCAAACTCCAGAAGGTGATGCCTGCTAGCCAAGTGACACTCCAACAAGGGCACCGTTAACGATACTTGTTAGCGCGTCTTCAACTAGTAGCAACGCGGAACCTGCACACAACACAACCAAGAACTTTGCTCCCAACTTACGATGAGGTTGTCAATCTTACCGGTTTGCTATAAACAGAGGAATGAGCGTATCGAGTGGAAAGCAATAGTAGTATGCAAGAAAGTAAACAGTGTGAGCAAAGTAAGCAGGTGATAGCAATGTAAAGGAAATTGGACCGGGGTCCACAGTTCACTAGTGGTGTCTCTCCATAAGATAAAAACGACATGCTGGGTAAACAAATTACAGTTGGGCAATTGATAGAATAAAGATAACGTGCATATGTCAAGAGGATCACTATGAGATTTACTCTGGGCATTACAACAAGATACATAGACTGCCATCCAACTGCATCTATGACTAATAATCCACCCACGGGGAATCATCCGAGGACCCCGTGAATATTAAGTTGCGAACAACAGATAACTGCATTAAGCAAAGTGTGTAATGTAAACAAAGCATATGTCCTTGGACATAAGAATATTGTTTTCTCCCTAGTGGCAATGGCATATCTACAACCTTAGAGGTTTCTGTCACTCCCCCAGATTAAATAGAGGCATGAACCCAACTATCGAGCATAAATACCCCCTCTTGGAGTCACTAGTATCTACTCGGCCAAGATAGCTACTAACAACGGAGAGCATGCAAGATCATAAACAATATAGAGATAACATAAGATAATATTAAGCACATCAACTCAATCATAACACCAATATTCATCGGATCCCAACAAACACAACATGTAGAATTACATAAAGGTAGTCTCGATCATGTAGGGCCGCTCACGAGATCTAAACATGAAGCACATGGTGAAGAAGACAACCAACTAGCTACTGATATGGACCCATAGTCCAAGGTAGACTACTCACTCATCAGGCCGGAGGCAAGCATGGCGATGAAGAAGACCTCCGGTGGCGATTCCCCTCTCCGGCAGGGTGCCAGGAAGAGCTTTTTGACCCTCCCGATCTCAGGTCGACGATGGCGGTGGATAGCGATGTGTTTCTGGAAAATTGATCGGGTGTTTAGGTTTTTCCCTTCGGGGGGTCTTTATAGGCGAAGGGGCAGCATCAGAGGTGGACCAGGTGGCCCTCACCATAGGGCAGCGCGGCCAGGGCCTGGGCCACGCCCCCTGGTGGTGAGGCCACCCTCTAGCTCGGCTCCGTCTCCTCTTCGGTCTTCTGGAAGCTTCGTTAAATATATGGACGTTCGGCTTTTGTTTCGTCCAATTCCGAGAATATTTCCTGTGTAACTTTTCTGAAACACAAAAACACCAGAAAATAGGGAACTGGCACTGTGGCATCTTGTTAATAGGTTAGTTCCAGAAAATGCATAAAAATGCCACGAAGTGTAACGAAACACTAAGCAAACGGTGTAAAAAGAAGCATGGAGCATCAAAAATTATAGATACGTTTGAGATGTATCAAGCATCCCCAAGCTTAACTCCTGCTCGTCCTCGAGTAGGTAAGTGATAACAAAGAATAATTTTTGAGGTGACATGCACCTACACAATCTTGATCATCTATGTAAGCATTGTGTGCTGGGATCAAAAGAACTTAAAACATGGGCATGAAAGATATAATCTTGATAGAAGAAACTTAGCAACCATGTTATAACATGATAAAGAATACAAATAAAAGATCATAAAAATGAAACAATGAAAGTCAAACGTGTGTTCAAATCATAAGGAAAAATATAACAAATGGTTTTCAGCTTGTTCTTCATGGAATAGCAAAACATAAATGCATAGGACACCTTCAAGTTTAAGTGGGCGACTAGATACAAATAATTTAAGAACAAGTGAAACCAAAATCATGAATCAATCAATGATAAACTTTGGGACAATGCACATTATACTCAGAATGACAACTATGCTCTCTTAGACGGTGCATAAAGGTAGAACGTAGTGACTCAACATAAAAGTAAAAGAAAGGCCCTTCGCAGAGAGAAGTAGTGATTGCGATTTTTATAAACCTTCAAAAATTATGGTACTTACTAGCTTTGAGCTCTCATTGCCCCCATCATAAGCATCTTGAATGGTTAGAGTTAATGCGAGTACAATTATGAAGCATATGCTTGACAAATCATAAGTTGAAAACCTCGTGTCTCATGAAGTACGAATACCCAAACCTCATGCTACTCGGCTTAGAGTCCTAAGCAAGCTCTTGTCATTATAAATATATGTGTATCATCGAGAACCGCCAACGGGGTACCTCCTGCCCGATGACATGGAACAAGCCCACATCAAAATGATAAGACAAACATATAATGAACACCTCGACATCTCTTTTATTTACCATTGGTATAGCTTTTTATTTTGAGATGTGTCGTCGAATGTTCACTATGGGCATGCTGCAAATTTCCACCATGAATTATGTATGGCTTAGATTAGCGGCCCAGGTGTTTTCCTAACACATATAAGAACTCCATGATCCCGCAAGATTCCCAACTTGTTTCACATCATGAGTATCCATAAACAAAAGATCACGATATCAACTCAAATAAGAAGTGCAATGTTGAAAGCTTGCCCCATGACGACATTGTTTGGCTAATTTCAAACTTACAACTTGTAGGCATAACAACTCAACATAAGAGAGCCACAATGTCAAATTTTTAAGAACGAGAAAAGTAAAGTGTGCCATCAGGTTCGTGAGAGCTTTACTGACCAATTTTCGCATAACACCAAAAAGAGTTTAATTTGAAGGATAGATAAAAGCAAGTCAAATGTACTTTGGAATACCAAATTGCTAATAGGTATGTATGGTGGACACATTGGAACAACTTGGTTTTTAGGAGTTGGATGCACGAGTAGAGCTCATACTCAGTACAAAATGAGGGCTAGCAAAAGACTGGGAGGGACCAACTAAGAGAGCAATAATGGCCATAATCATGCAAAGCGACAAAGCAATATTAAAAGAAGCATAAGGTGGCATCAAAAGTCAAAAATTAAATAATCATAGAGTATTATGGCGACTTTGTATGAGTCTAACATGTGTGATCATGCGCCAAGTCAACCCAAATAAAGCATCAAGGAGAAAACCAAATTAATGCTTCCAAATAATAAAAACAACGCATGATTTTTTCAAAGGTTCATTAAGCAATCTCAGTCATTTGAGACAAATCATGCTACAGCAAAACCACTAAGCATACTATCAAAACGATATCAAGCACGACATTCGAAAGTCTAGGCCGCAGTCTACACAAGCTCCTTTTTATACCACTTTTTTGCATGAAACTTTTTCTCTTTTCCAACACCATTCAAACCTTTTTAAAACAAATCTTTTGATGAAAACCAACGTGGTCCAGAGGTCAAAATACATCTTGATGCAAAGATATAACAAGATCTGAACACAAATCAAGGCGAAAAATAAAAACTAAACGCAGTTCTAGAAAAAGAGAACACTCGTTGAACAATAAGAGTGAAAAACGGAGTGTTCTTCGCAAATGAAAAGCAAGGCAACTTCTCCAAAAGAAATTTGTTGGGGTCCAACCATTTATTACAGGAAACAAAACTAAACAAAACTAAAAACTAAAATGACTGACGCTCCAAGAAAAACGCATAGTGCATGAAGCAATAAAAATATAGTGTGTTGAAAGGTGACCTGATTTTTGCCGATGAAGAAGGGGTGCCTCGGGGGCATCCCCAAGCTTTGACGCTTGTACCTCTTGGATATTTCTTGGGGTGACATGGTCATCCCCAAGCTTGAGCTTTTGTCCATTCTTCAACTCATCTCATCATTCTCCAATCCCTACACTTGAAAACTTCTTTCATACAAAACTCAACACAATTCTATTAGCAACATTAGTGTAAGCATAACAATGAATCAACCCTTTTTTGCTTCAGATTTCAACTCAAAACCACCACATATAAAGCATATACTACTGTAGCAACTTCCCCAAAAGTTCTGTGATCAAAAGAACTCAAAAAGAAAGCGATCGAGAGGCAAACACAAATAATGGCAGAAATCTGTCAAAATAGAACAGCTGACAAAGGTCGAATTTTGAGAGGATTTTCTGTTGCTCAAATCAAAAGGTGTAAAACTAATTAAAGTTTGGATATAACCTAGGGCATATGCACAAGAAATCGCAGGTCCAAAAGATATTCTGAGAATTTTCACGAATGTTTACGGTGCAGCACCGAAATCTGTTTCAGGACAGCAACATCCCCAAATCTTACCTCACTCAAATTAGAGGCTTCTCTTGGCACAAAAATGAAATAAAAATGATAAGGAGAGGTTATTATAGTAGTAATATCTTCCAAGACTCAAATAAAAGAAAAAGAACTAAAAGTAAAACAATGGGTTATCTCCCAAGAGTGCTTTTCTTTAACGCCTTTGAGCTAGGCGCAGAATGTGCGAATCAAGTATTTTCGAAAGAAGCATTAAGATCAACTGCAGAAGTCTTTTCAATAAGGCATTTTATTTCATCCACATAAGTTTTTGAAGACCCCTTGTGATCACGCTTTGGTTCACTCAATTCACTAAAAAGATTTTAGGGACAGATCCAATCAAAATTATTTTCAAAAGCTTCATACAATCCCAAGAGTTTGCTAGGTATTGGTATTTGGGTTTCTTCATTGTTTGTACTAACAACCTCTATATGCGAGCCAAGCTTATCAAAACGCTTAAAAACTTTCCTAGCTTCAATAACAACATCTCTAAATTCTCTACGCAAAGTCTCCAAGATAAAAGCTTTCTTTTCTGGATCTTCAATATTATGAAGCTTAAGAAACATGTGTAGCATAAAAGGATTAAGGCTAGCAAACCTAGCTTCCAACCTATGAACTAAATAAGCGGAAGCAACTTCATAACTAGGAGCAAGCTCAGCCAAAGACTTATCCTCAACATCTTTATGCAAACTAATATGATTAAAGAACTCCTCAATATTACTTTTCCCAATAATTGAACCACTACCTACTGAGAGGTCTTCCAAAACGTACTTAGGGAACAACATAATGAACTAAAAGTAATAAAGTAACAACTATAAAGAAAACTAAATTTTTTTGTGTTTTTGATAAAACGATGCAAGTAAAAATAAAGTAAAGCAAAACTTAAAACAAAGTAAAGGATGTGCGTGCGAAACTCCCCTTACAGAAGTCTTCTTTTCCCCTGGCAACGGCGCCAGAAAACTTGTTGATGGCGCGGTGTTGAATGGTGCCAGAAAACTTGTTGGTGTTTTGTTGGCGTGTAGTTGATGATATAAATGACCGGCCAGTTGGGAACCCCAAGAGAAGGTGTGATGAATATAGCAGCAAGTTTTCCCTCAGTTACGAAACCAAGGTATGTCAATCCAGTAGGAAAAAGCCAAACTCCAGAAGGTGATGCCTGCTAGCCTAGTGATACTCCAACAAGGGCGCCGTTAATGATACTTATTAGCGTGTCTTCAACTAGTAGCAACGCAGAACCTGCATACAACACAACCAAGAACTTTGCTCCCAACTTACGATGAGGTTGTCAATCTCACCGGTTTGCTGTAAACAAAGGAATGAGCGTATCGAGTGGAAAGCAATAGTAGTATGCGAGAAAGTAAACAGTGCGACTCTGCGAGTAAAGTAAATAGGTGATAGCAATATAAAGGAAATTGGACCGGGGTCCACAGTTCACTAGTGGTGTCTCTCCATAAGATAAAAAATGACATGCTATGTAAACAAATTACAGTTGGGCAATTGATAGATGTTGTGGGAATTTAGAGACAGTAGCCATGGGGTGGCTTATCGAAGGGGCTCGACGGTGGTGACGATGGGTCCGGCTCAGGATTATGCCAACGGAGACACCTCGGTTTACCCAGGTTCAGGGCCCTCCCGGATGGAGGTAAAGCCCCTACTTCCTGCCTGCTTCGTATTATCTCGATAGTAGCGATTACAGTGCTCCTCGAGCTGTTCGGACTAGAGGAGGAAGAAAAAGATTGGATCTCCCTAGACTAAGGGCCCAGACCCCCTTATATAGGCAGGGGTCTGGTTACAGGTTAGTTAGCGATTCGGCCGGCTGCCGGCTCCTCCGTGGCCGCATCCTCGGCCTGATCCTCTGGCCCTGCTCTGACGATTACGCTTTATAAAGCGCCTTTCCCCTTGGACCGGCATCTGGGAGGCATATGCCCTCCCTTTTGCCTCGGATCATGTCGTGGGGAAGGCTCCTTGATCGCTGATTGGCTGGGTCTGGTCGTGGCGTTCGTCACTCCCGTCCCTTGCCTCTGTCGCTCTTGTCGGGGCCAGCCCACTTTCGGCGAAACAGCCGTTGGAGGGCTTTTGTCTTCATCGCCCGACTCCGGCTCTCCTCGGTGGAATTGCCAGCCGGCTGCGGGCGCGGCCGGCCCTTCGGGTGGAGCCGGTCTTCTCATCCTAGAGCCGTGGAGATTCCTGGGACGCCAGCAGGCAGATAGCTCGGCCGGTGGCATGCCCCATAAGTGATCCCCACGATACTAGCCCCCGAAACTGGCGAAGTCTCATGGGCTAGCATGGGGCTTCGGCGGGTTCTTCTCCTCGCCGAAGTCTTACTCGTTTCCGTCAAAGTCCCAGGATTCTTTGTCTGGTCTGGAGGTTGCTGGTTTCGAGGCCAAGTCACGCGGAACTCCTCCGGCCATCTCGAGACGTGACGGCTCCAGGTTCGATCCAGCTAGCGGCTGCCTGGCGGTCGCGAACCGGTACACCACTCCCTTGGAACTTGTGCCGCTTCGGGTCTTGACCTCATGCTGCGGCCGGCGCAGTGCGCCAGTGACCAGTCTTGTCACTTTGACTCTTCAGTCTCTGTAATGATTCCGGAGGACGTCACGTGGCGAGATGAGGCTTACGTCAGCGATGTGTCCCATCGAAGCGCCACACGCACGATTTATTCGCATTAAACCGGCTCAACTTTTCACGCCTCGCCATCCTTTAAATCTCGGAGCCCTCGAGGGCTTTCCTCACTCCCGAGCGTCTCCACTCTTTCTCTTCGCCAAGCGGTCGCCTCCGCTTCTCCCCCTTCAGCTCCAATGTCGTCGCTCGAAGCCACCAACGGAGCCGGGGCCGGAGCCGCCGGCGGGTCGGGCGGGCGCAAGCGCGGCTGCCCGCTCGGGAGTCAAAACAAAGCGAAGGACCCGGCGTTGATGCCGCCGGTTCCTCGGAGGCGCGGCCGCCACCCGGGCAGCCGCAACAAGAAAACCCTAAAGGCACTTGCGGCTATGGCCACCGCAGAGCCCTCCGGGGTCAGCCGTTCCACCGCCATCGTCGCGGCCCCCGGAGGGGCAGTTGTCTTCGCCGCCACTAATGCCGCGGCCCCCGCGGCCGCGAGCTCTGTCGCTGGTCTCACCGGGACTCCCCTGGAGGCAGCGGCCGCCCTCATCGGCACCGCGATGGCGGTCGGGGCTGCCCCCCGGGCCTCGCCGGCAAGAACGTCGGCGGCTCCTCCAGCGCGGCCGCTGGCAAGGCGCGCAAGCCCCAGTGTCCACCGCCTAAGCAGCGGCTCTCCTACACCCCAAAGCACGGGTTCGCCACCTCCGTGGTGCACCTGCTGTCCGGGTGCGAGGAGCGTCTGCCGCTCCCCGCCAGTTTCATCGGCACGATGGGGAAGAACCCCCCGACGAGCATCATGGTGGAGGACGGCAGCGGCGGCCAGCCCCTATACCTTGTCGAGGTCCTCCACGACGAGCAGGGGAAGAGTTACCTCACCGAGGGCTGGACGAAGTTCTTCGTCGATTACGACCTGAAGCGGGGCTGGTCTCTCATCCTGACCCACCGCTTCAGGTCGCCCATCCTCTGCGTCCGCATCGTCGACGACTCTGGCTGCACCCGCGCCTACGCCCCCTGGCCGTGATCGGCGAGCGCCCTCGAAGCCCCCTCTTTGACAACGGCATCGTCAACAGAGGTCCAGGGATTTAGGAGGGGGAATTCTTTTGTTATCTTGGCCCTTAGCGTGGCCCGCATTATGTAATTGCCGATCGTATGTTAAGAACTCTTTCAATTTCCTCCAAATCTCTGCTTGTCCTTCTTCATTTGTTGTGTGTTTGCCATCGCGCGAATGTCTTCTGCGCAGACGCTTCAGGCGAGGTCCTCCGGCTTCAGCGCGGAGGGAGTAGTGCTTTTGCTGGCCGGCTTTGGGAAAAACGAGCTAGCTCCGGCTTGGAGGGATTGGAGTGAAAGTTGAGTCCTGTGCCGGCTCGAGTGGGGCCGGAGCTGGCACGTCTCCCTTCCTGGGCCCTCGCACGTCCCTTGCCACGGCTGGAGTAAATCTCCAAGTTTCTGGCTCTAGCCATTTCTTTGCGGGCGTTAAGTTTCGATTTCGTCGCTCGTTTGCTAATCATATCGCATCGTCAACTGAGCGGACAGCTGGCGAGGTACTGGAACCGGCCTACTTCTAAGGGCCAATTCCATTTTCCCCTAGCCCCTGAGTTTTAGGATAGCTGGACTGACAGCTGGCTCGAAACTAACTTTTCTGCGTACGGTGCCAGCGCCGAATGAGGCAGCTCTAGCTACGAACCTCTTTGACATGGCTACTCAGCCCAAACGTCGAGAGACTGTGATCATCGACCATTCGCTAGCTTGCCTTAGTCCGGTTCCCTCAACTTTTTCCTTAATCTCCCCACCCTTCGGCCCTTCTACCCCCAACCGGCAGCCTGGTGCCGGTTGGTCTCCCTTGGGCCGGCAGCCGAATGCCGGCCTAGGGTGGGAGCGTGCCGCGGAGTGAGAAGTAGTACTTCGGTTTATTGGGCACCCGACTCGTGCTAGCCAACGCATGGTTAACGAACACTGCCTCCAACGCTTGGTTGAGCGATTTTCTATCGTTTACGGTTTTTCTCTGCGGCTTTCCTTCGTATGTGGCCTGCCGGCTCCTATCCGTCTGGCTGCGCGGAACCGGAAGGTGGAGGTTGGGCTCGAGACCTTCTTCATATGTAGTACTCATCCGGCTGGCGAGGAATCGATCGTTTTTAGGGCTGCCGGCTATGGCTCGGTGCCCGGAGCCGGCTGCCGGTCAAGTGAATAACGCAGGAAGCAAAACATACACGAAGTGTTTTCCTCGGAGCCGGCCGTAGCTAGCCGCTCCGTTGTCCTTTATTCATTGATAAGTTTTTCAGGGTACAAGCTTTTGCCTTAGCAGAAGAAAGGTCTTAGGAGACTGACATTCCAGGGACGCTCCGTCTCCTTGTCAGAGTTATCTGCCTTGTTCTTTCTGGGCTCTTGTGCGTTGATGAGGTAGTATGCCCCATTGCCCAGCACCCGGCTGACAATGAACGGTCCCTCCCAAGGAGAGGATAGCTTGTGCATGCCTTTGGTGTTCTGGATCAGCCGGAGCACGAGATCTCCTTCGCGAAACGCGAGCGGGCGGATTTTCTGGCTGTGGTATCATCGCAGCTGCTGCTGATCTGGCCAAAGCCTGCTCTCGTGCCTCCTCGAGGAGGTCGACACCATCTTCGCGAGCTTCTTTTGCTTGCTTCTCCGTGTACTGGACAACTCTGGGCGCATCGAATTCGATATCAGTGGGCAACACTGCTTCGGCTCCATAGACCAGGAAGAAAGATGTAAAGCCGACAGAACGATTTGGAGTGGTGCGTAGGCTCCAGAGCACTAAGGGTAGCTCTTCGATCCAATAGCCAGCTGAGCGCTCAAGAGGCTCGACCAGCCTTGGTTTGATGCCGGCCAGGATCAACCCATTTGCCTTCTCCACTTGCCCGTTTGTCTGAGGGTGCGCCACTGATGCTAAGTCCAGCCGGATGCCCTTCTTGCCGCAGTACTCAGCGAAGACTCCCTTCGTAAAGTTCGTCCCGTTGTCAGTGATGATGCTGTGGGGAACTCCATATCTTGTGATGATCTCGTTGAAGAACTTGATGGTGGACGAGCCATCGAGCTTTTTGATTGGCTTGGCCTCGATCCACTTGGTGAACTTGTCCACAGCAACCAACAGATGCGTCAAGCCCCCAGGTGCGGTCTTGAATGGTCCTACCATGTCCACGCCCTAGACAACGAACGGCCAGGTGAGCAGGATGGTCTTGAGGGCTGCCGTTGGAGTGTTTCGATGCTTGGAGAAGCGCTGACAGCCGTTGCACTGCTTCACTAGCTGCTCTGCGTCCTTCTGGGCTGTCGGCCAGTAGAAACCATGGTGGAAAGCCTTGGCCACCAAAGCTCTGGAGGATGCGTGGTGTCCGCACTCCCCTTGGTGTATCTCCCTCAGGAGCTCTATCCCTTCTTCTGGCTCGATGCACTTTTGGAAGACTCCTGACACGCTGCGCTTGTACAGCTCACTGTTGATGATCGTGTATGCTCCCGCGCGGCGCTGAAGTCGCCTAGCTTCCACTTCGTCTTGCGGCAAGTCCCTAGTGATGAGGTAGTTGGAGAATGGTTCCGCCCAGGATGGTATCGCCTGAATGTGGAAGACACTGGCGACCAGGGGATCAGCAGCCCCCGGGTCCGTCGTCGTGCCGGCTTCGTCTGATTGGCCGGCTGGGGGAGCTGGCAGCCCCCGAGTCCTTCGTCGAGCCGGCCGCGCTGGGCTGGCCGACTGCTTCCTTCAGCCCCGAAGCGACAGCCCCCGGGTCCGGTGGTGGCACCTGAGCCAGGGCGGGGTCTCCAGGCACGTAGATGGATGGAGATTCTGGCGAGGGCTTGATGGACGGCTTGCGGATGATTTCCAGTGACACCCCAGCTGGGATATCCTGCTTGGTGGAGCCGATCTTGGATAGCCGGTCCGCCTCATCGTTGTTTGCTCTGGGGACGTGGTGGAACTCGCAGCCCTCAAAGAATCCGCTGAGCTGCTGCATGTAGAGGCGGTAGGAGGCCATGTTGGCGTCCTGGGCGTCCCAATCTCCCGAAACCTGGTGCACCACCTGGTCAGAGTCTCCGAAGCAGAGGATCCTCCGGATGCCAATCTCCTTGGCCATCTTGAGCCCATGTACCAGGGCTTCGTACTCGACGACGTTGTTCGACGCACGGAAGTGCATCTGCAGCACGTACTGCAGCTTATCTCCCTTGGGAGAGGTGAGGACGATGCCGACTCCCAAGCCCCCGAGCAACTTGGAGCCATCGAAGTGCATGCGCCAGTGGGTGGAGTCTGGAGCCGGCGGCAGGTACTGGTGCTCTCCCCAGTCAGCGAAGAAATCCGCTATGATCTGCGACTTGATCGTCGTCCTGGGCTTGTACTGAATGGTATGAGCAGCAAGCTCAATCGCCCATTTGGCCACTCTGCCTGACACATCCTTGCACCCGATGATCTCTGAGAGTGGAGTGGTGCTCACCACCGCGATAGGATGCTCCTCGAAGTAGTGCTTCAGCTTCTTGGCCGCCATGTACACGCCGTATGCGACCTTCTGGTAGTGCAGGTAGTTTTGCTTGGAGAGAGTGAGCACCTCACTCAGGTAGTACACCGGGCGCTGAACCGGCAGCTCCTTTCCTTCCTCGGTGCGCTCCACCACGATCACGACGCTGATGACTCGCGGAGTAGCCGCGATGTAGAGCAGCATTGGCTCTCGCGGAGCCGGCGCAGCCAAGATTGGCACGGTAGACAAGGCTCCCTTGAGGTCATTGAAGACATCATCAGCGCGCTGGGACCAAACGAAGTGGTCTGTTTTCTTCATCAGCTAGTATAGCGACATGGCCTTCTCCCCGAGCCGGCTGACGAACCGGCGGAGCGAGGCCAAGCAACCAGCAAACTTCTGCACGTCTCTGAGCTGGGTGGGCGGCTCTAGGGCCTCGATGGCTTTTATCTTCGAGGGGTTAGCCTCGATCCCTCGCTGGGAAACGATATAACCTAGGAGCTGTCCAGCCGGCATGCCAAAGGTGCACTTCTCTAGGTTGAGCTTCATGCGATAGCGCCGCAGGTTGGCAAAGGTCTCCTTGAGGTCGTCCAGGAGTGTGCCGCTCTGCTTGGTCTTCACCACCACATCGTCCACATAAGCATGCATGTTCCTCCCAATCTGCCCTTGCAGACATCGCTGCATGGTTCGCTGGTAAGTGGCTCCAGCGTTCTTTAGGCCAAATGGCATGGTGACGTAGCAGTAGGCTCCATATGGGGTGATGAAGGATGTCTTGATCTGATCCGGCTGGAAGAGCGGGATCTGGTGATAGCCTGAATAGGCATCCAGGAAGGACAGCAGGTCACAACCGGCTGTGGAATCGATTACCTGGTCGATGCGTGGTAGCGCAAAAGGATCCTTGGGGCAAGCCTTGTTGAGGCTGGTGTAGTCGATACACATACGCCAAGTGTTATTCTTCTTCAGAACCAAGACTGGGTTCGCAAGCCAGTCAGGGTAAAATACCTCCATGATAAAGCTGGCTGCAAGGAGCCGGGCAATCTCCTCGCCAATAGCTTTCCTTTTCTCTTCTACAAAACGCCGCAGCGGTTGCTTGACCGGCTTGGCATCCGGCCGGACGTTGAGTGAGTGCTCAGCCAGCTCCCTCAGCACGCCTGGCATGTCCTTTGGAGACCATGCGAAGATGTCCCGATTCTCACGGAGGAAGCTGGTTAGCTTGCCTTCCTATTTGGCAGACAGGCCGGTGCCGATGATGACGTAATTGGTGGGATCACTCTCATCCAGCAGGATCTTCTTGGTGTCGTTGGCCGGCTTGAACTGCTCCACCGGTGACTGGCGAACCGGCACATCTTGCTGGGCGAGCTCCACGCGATGTAGAAGCTGCCACTTCTCCTCGGCGATGACCAGTGCCTCAGCCAGCTGCGAGCTCTCCTTTGCGTAGGCCAGGGACTTCTTGAAGCTTCCCGAGACTGTGATCACACCTCTGGGTCCTAGGAGCTTCATCTTCAAGTAGGCGTAATGTGGCACCGCCATGAACTTGGCCAGGGGTGGACGGCCAAGCAGCGCATGGTAGGGACTGCTGATGTCCACCACCTCGAACCAGATAGGCTCGCGGTGGCTGTTTCCTTTCTTCCCGAAGAGAACCTCTAGCTGTACCCTGCCCAAAGGGGTGCAAGAATGCCCAGGCACGATGCCATGGAAGGTGAGCCGGCTCGGTTTCAGCTAAGCAAGTGGGATGCCCAACTTCTCCAGAGAGCTTTGGTAAAGAAGGTTGATGCTGCTGCCGCCATCGATGAGCACGCGGGAGAACCGGCACATATGCGTATCGGAGCACATAACAGGGTCTAGGACCAGAGCGTATTCTCCAGGGCTGGGCATCAGTCGCGGATGGTCCTCGCGCCCCCAGGTGATGGCCGCCTCAGACCAATGCATGAATTGGGGCTCTGCAGGCATAACCGCGTTCACCTCTGCCTCATGCCAAAGGTCATTCCTTTTATCCTTGCCGGGGGTGGTAAAGATGTGATACTGCTCAACATCCACCGAGAAGTCATCATCTTGATCTGGCTCGCCTCCAGCCGGGTCATGCTGTTGGTCCTCCTGACCTCCAGCCGGCTGTGCTTGCGACGCTCCAGGGATCTGCCGAGCGCGTTGCTCCAGCTCTCTCATGAACCAGCACTGACGCGTGGAGTGGGTCGCTTCCCTGCCCGGGGAGTTGTGGAACTTGCACGGCTGGTCAAGTGCAGCATCGAGGGTGTACTTTCCCTCTTTGCGCCCCTGACCGCTGCCGGCAGCCCCCGGGCCTCCTTGGTCAGAAGCCGCTCGCTTTGAGCTAGCAGATCCTCTGGGGAACGCCTCGACGTGGTCAAGCCACAGGTGGATGTGCAGCGCCGGTGGACGAGCCTGGGACTCTGACCCTAGCGTGGCCTGCCTGCTCCACCACCTTGCTGGGCGCGGCAGCCTCGGGCGTTGCAGCTCGGAGCACGGCCGCCCTATCCGCGCCCTCCGCGGCCTCGGCTTGCCAATGGCGACCGCTGGATCTGGCCAGGGCCCGCGGTGGTGAAGCTGCGCCGTGGGTCATGAGCAAGCTCAGTCGGTGCGTCTCCATGCACGTCGTAGAACTCGCTGAGCGTGGTGCTCGCGCGGCACCGGTTGGCCTCGTCCTCGGCCACCTTGCCGAGGAGGACGAGATGCGTCCGCTCCAGGGGCTCGGCGACCCGGGCGGGGTCGATGACGTGGCTGAGGGGTGCGCGCAGGTCCACCACGGAGATGCCCGGGGCGTCCTGCTCTGGGAGCGGAGCATCCTGCTCCTTTGGAAGAAGGCGTTCGGGCGACGGGCGCTCGGGGCGCGGTGAGTCGCCGCCCTCCCCTTCTCCTAGGGCCATCACCTCGACCCTGGCGCCAAGACTGCTGCTTTCACCGCAGCTCGAGCCTCCATCGCAGAGAGGGTTGAAGACGTCAGTCACCTCCTCTGGGAAGGGCTTGGCGACGTAGAAGCGGTGGCTGCCGACGTCGAGGAAGGAGCCGCTGTTGCCGAAGCCGTTCTCGAAGTGGGCCAAGTTGTCGTTGACGTAGTCGAAGATGCCGAACCTCCAGACAAAGCCAGAGGCGACCTTTTCGCCGAGAGCCGATGAGGGTCCCGGTCGGAACTTGACTCCGCTCGTCGCCGCGCTTTGCCCCACGGTGGGTGCCAACTGTCGTGGGAATTTAGAGACAGTAGCCATGGGGTGGCTTATCGAAGGGGCTCGACGGTGGTGACGATGGGTCCGGCTCGGGATTATGCCAACGGAGACACCTCGGTTTACCTAGGTTCAGGGCCCTCCCGGAAGGAGGTAAAGCCCCTACTTCTTGCCTGCTTCGTATTATCTCGACAGTAGCGATTATAGTGCTCCTTGAGCTGTTCTGGCTAGAGGAGGAAGAAGAAGATTGGATCTCCCTAGATTAAGGGCCCAGACCCCCTTATATAGGAGGGGGTCTGGTTACAGGTTAGGTAGCGATTCAGCCGGCTGCCGGCTCCTCCGTGGCCGCGTCCTCGGCCTGATCCTCTGGCCCTGCTCTGACGATTACGCTTTATAAAGCGCCTTTCCCCTTGGACCGGCATCTGGGAGGCATATGCCCTCCCTTTTTCCTCGGATCCTGTCGTGGGGAAGGCTCCTTGATCCCTGATTGGCTGGGTCCGGTCGTGGTGTTCGTCACTCCCGTCCTTTGCCTCTGTCGCTCTTGTCGGGGCCAGCCCATTTTCGGCGAAATAGCCGTTGGAGGGCTTTTGTCTTCATCGCCCGGCTCTGGCTCTCCTCGGTGGAATCGCCAGCCGGCTGCAGGCGCGGCCGGCCCTTTGGGTGGAGCCGGTCTTCTCATCCTAGAGCCGTGGAGATTCCTGGGACGCCAGCCGGCAGATAGCTCGGCCCGTGGCATGCCCCATAAGTCATCCCCACGATAATAGAATAAATATAATGTGCATATGTCAAGAGGATCACTATGAGATTTACTCTCGGCATTACAACAATATACATAGACCGCCATCCAAATACATCTATGACTAATAATCCACCCACGGGGAATCATCCGAGGACCCCGTGAATATTAAGTTGCGAACAACAGATAACTGCATTAAGCAAAGTGTGTAATGTAAACAAAGCATATGTCCTTGGACATAAGAATATTATTTCCTCCCTAGTGGCAACATCACATCTACAACCTTAGAGGTTTCTGTCACTCCTCCAGATTAAATAGAGGCATGAACCCAACTATCGATCAAGGAGCCTCGATCATGTTGGGCAGCTCACGAGATCTAAACATAAAGCACATGGTGGAGAAGACAACCAACTAGCTACTGCTATGGACCCATAGTCCAAGGTAGACTACTCACTCATCACGCCGGAGGCAAGCATGGCGATGAAGAAGACCTCTGGTGGCGATTCCCCTCTCCGGCAGGGTGCCAGGAAGAGCTTCTGGACCCTCCTGATCTTGGGTCAACGACGGCGGCGGATCGCGATGTGTTTCTGGAAAATTGATCGGGTGTTTAGGTTTTTCCCGTCGGGGGGTCTTTATAGGCGAAGGGGCAGCGTCAGAGGTGGACCAGGTGGCCCTCACCATAGGGCGGCGCGGCCAGGGACTGGGCCGCGCCCCTGGTGGTGAGGCCACCCTCTGGCTTGGCTCCGTCTCCTCTTCGGTCTTCTGGAAGCTTCGTTAAATATCTGGATGTTCGGCTTTTGTTTCGTCCAATTCCGAGAATATTTCCTGTGTAAATTTTCTGAAAAACAAAAACAACAGAAAACAGGAACTGGCACTGTGGCATCTTGTTAATAGGTTAGTTCCAGAAAATGCATAAAAATGCCACGAAGTGTAACGAAACACTAAGCAAATGGTGTAAAAACAAGCATGGAGCATCAAAAATTATAGATATGTTTGAGACGTATCACCCCAATAAATTTCTTTTGGAGGAGATGTACTCGTTTTCATTTGCCAAGAACACTCCGTTTTTCACTCTTATCGTTCAACGAGTGTTCTCTTTTTCTGCTACTGTGTTTAGCTTTCATTTTTTGCCTTGATTTTTATTCAGATCTTGTTTTATCTTTGTATCAAGGTGTATTTTGACCTCTGGTCCATGTTGGTATTCATCAAAAGAGTTGTTTTAAAAAGGTTCGGATGGTGTTGGAAAAAAGAAAAAGTTTCATGCAAAAAAAGTGGTACAAAAAGGAGCTTGTTTAGACTGCGGCTTAGACTTTTTCATGCCATGCTTGATGTCGTTTTGATAGTATGCTTAGTGGTTTGCTGTAGCATGACTTGTCTCAAATGACTGAGATTGCTTAATGAGCCTTTAAAAAAATCATGCGTTGTTTTATTATGTGGAAGCATTTATTTGGTTTTCTTCTTGAAGCTTTATTTGGGTTGACTTGGCACATGCTTACAACATGTTTGACTCACACAAAGTCGCCATAACCCTCTATGATCATTTAGTTTTTGACTTTTGATGCCATTTTATCCTTCTCTTAATGTTGCTTTGTCGCTTTGCATGATTATGGCCATTTTTGCTCTCTTAGTTGGTCGCTCCCAGTCTTTTGCTAGCCCTTGTTTTGTACTGAGTATGAGCTCTACTCGTGCATCCAACTCCTAAAAGCCAAGTTATGCCAATGTGTCCACCATACATATCTATTAGCAATTTGCTATTCCAAGTACATTTGACTTGCTTTTATCTATCCTTCAAATTAAACTCTTACCAGTGTTATGCGAAAATTGGTCAGTAAAGCTCTCACGAACCTGATGGCACACTTTACTTTTCTCGTTTTAATAATTTTGACATTGTGGCTCTTTTATGTTGACGTTATGCTTGCAAGTTGTAAGTTGGAAATTAGCCAAACTATGCCGTCATGGGGTAAGCTTTCAACATTGCACTTCTTATTTGAGTTGATATCGTGATCTTTTTTTTATAGATACTCACGATGTGAAACAAGTTGGGAATCTTGTGGGATTATGGAGTTTTTATATATGTTAGAGAAATGCCTGGGCCGCTAATCTAAGCCATGCATAATTCATGGTGGCAATTTACAGCATGCCTATAGTGGACATTCGACGACGCATCTCAAAATAAAAAGCTATACCAATGGTAAATAAAAGAGATACCGAGGTGTTCATTGTCTGTTTGTCCTGTCATTTTGATGTGGGCTTGTTCCATGTCATCGGACACGGAGGTACCCCGTTGGCGGTTCTCGATGATACGCATATACTTACAATGACAAGAGCTTGCTTGGGACCCTAAGTCGAGTAGCATGAGGTTTGGGTATTCGTACTTCACGGGACACAAGGTTTTCAACTTATGATTTGTCAAGCATATGCTCATAAACGTTCTTGTATTTACCTTAACCATTCAAGATGCCTATGATGGGGCATTGAGAGCTCAAAGCTAGTAAGTACCATAATTTTTGAAGGTTTATAAAACTTGCAATCACTGCTTCCCTCTGCGAAGGATCTTTCTTTTACTTTTATGTTGAGTCACCACCTTCTACCTTTATGCACCATCTAAGAGAGCATAGTTGCCATTCTGAGTATAATGTGCATTGTCCCAAAGTTTTCATTGATTGATTCATTATTTTGGTTTTACTTGTTCTTAAATTATTTGTATCTAGTCGCCCTCTTAAACTTGAAGGTGTCCTATGTATTTATGTTTTGCTATTCCATGAGGGACAAGCTAAAAACTATTTGCTATGTTTTTCATATGATTTGAACACACGTCTGACTTTCATTGTTTCATTATTCATGATCTTTCGTTTGTGTTCTTTTTCATGTTATAACATGGTTGCTAAGTTTCTTATTATCAAGATTATGTCTTTCATGCCCATGTTTTAAGTTCTTTTGATCCCAGCACTCAATGCTTACTTTGATGATCAAGATTGTGATGGTGCATGTCACCTTAAAAATTATTCTTTTGTTATCACTTACCTACTCGAGGACGAGCAGGAGTTAAGCTTGGGGATGCTTGATACGTCTCAAACGTATCTATAATTTTTTATGCTCCATGCTTGTTCTTTCACCATTTGCTTAGAGTTTTGTTACACTTCGTGGCGTTTTTATGCATTTTCTGGAACTAACCTATTAACAAGATGCCACAGTGCTAGTTCCCTGTTTTCTGCTATTTTTGTGTTTCAGAAAAGTTACACAGGAAATATTCTCGAAATTGGACAAAACAAAAGCCGAACCTCCTATTTTTACCGAAGCTTCCAGAAGACCGAAGATGACATGGAGAGGAGCCAGAGGCTGGCCACACCACAGGGGGGCGCGGCCTAGCACCTGGCCGCGCCCACCCATGGTGAGCCCACCTGGAACACCTCCTGACGATGCCCCTTCGCCTATAAAGACCCCTCGTCGGGAAAAACCTAAGGTAAGGATCGCTTTTCCCAGAAACATACTGCAAGCCGCCGCCATCATTGAATCGAGATCGGGAGGATCCGGGAGCTCTTCTGATAAGGGGTGTCCTGATCTTCTCAGCGAGCGTGATGTAGATGGCGATGATGGTGATGAAGATAACTCGAGTGTCGCTGTAAACTCTCCGGCTAATCCCTGCTGCCAGCGCAACAGCTCTCAACCCTTTGGATATTCGCAACGTCACACGCTTGCGCACGTAGCCGCCGACCATGAAGCGGTGATGCAATATACTAATTCCCAATGGAACAGCAGATTACACTCAGACTTTCAGAAGAACGAACACCAGATCGATACGAATTGGTGTGAATAATTTCAGAGGAACACTTGGTTCTGTCTAGAAACTAGGGTTTTGTTTAAACGTGGTCTAAGAGACTTGAGGGGGCGCCCCTGGCTACTTAAGGGAGGCTGGGGCGTCCTCAACATGGACCTGGCCCAAAACTAACCTGGTTTGGGCCCAAACTGACTCGGTTCGACTCAAACGAGTACATACCGACCCATACATGGGTTCGGCCTGTTTCTGGCACGCATGCCATGAGTGTGGCGCGCCTTAGACGTGTAGACATCGTGTCGTAGGCTGTCCTAGTGCGCCATCACGGACTCTCTCATGTTGACTTGACGTTCTGGTGATCTCCTGGTGCGCCTGCCTCCCTCTCCTCCCTCGCGCACTTGATCATCAAGTCTTGCTCTTCTTGCTGCGACTCATCTCCTCCTCGTGCAACGCTCATGTTATCAACAAACCTGATCATACATAGATGCATAGACTTAGGCAGTATAAAGTTCTCATTAAATAAAAGATCAGGTTTAATTAAGAGTGAGTTCACCTGTTGTTCCAATAGCTTTGCACGTGCTCTTGTAATTGGTCCAATCCTAATCTCATTGGACTTCTTCGCAGCAACATCTTCATCAAAAGGAGTAGGAGATAATGGTGGTGTAATAGGGATGTCATCATCATCCTCCCCCCTTCGAAAGGCGTCGACCTCGACGCTGCAAGGTCTTCACCTTCATACGGTGTCAAATCAGCAACGTTGAAACTATTGCTGACGCCATACTCAGCTGTAGGAAGATCTATCTTGTAGGCATTATCATTGATCTTGGCAAGAACCTTGTAAGGACCAGCACCACGGGGTAGCAACTTGGACTTACGTAGCTGTGGAAATCTATCCTTGCGAAAGTGAACCCAAACCATATCACCAGGCTGAAACAATACCTCCTTCCGCTTCTTGTTTGCATGATCTGCAGTATACTTGCCTTTCTTCTCAATAGCCTCTTTAGTCTTCACATCTATCTTCCTCACAAAATCTGCCCTCTTTGATGCCTCCATATTGACTCGCTCTTGAATAGGAAGAGGCAACAAATCAAGTGGCGTAATGGGTTTGAAACCATAGACCACCTCAAAAGGACATAGCTGCGTGGTAGAGTGAACCACCCTGTTATATGCAAACTCCACATGCGGCAAACAATATTCCCACTCACGCAGGTTCTTCTTGATCATGCATCGCAGCACTGTGGAAAGTGTGCGATTTACCACCTCCGTTTGACCATCAGTTTGGGGATGACATGTAGTGCTGAAAAGTAACTTTGTGCCCAGCTTTCCCCAAAGTGTCTTCCAGAAGTAGCTCATAAACTTCACATCACAATCAGAGACAATTGTCTTGGGTACTCCATGCAAACGTACAATGTCCCTGAAAAACAGATTAGCAATATGCGACGCATCGTCGCTTTTGTGGCAGGCAATAAAATGAGCCATTTTAGAAAATCTGTCCACTACCACAAATATAGAATCATGGCCTCTTTTAGTCCTAGGCAAACCTAATACAAAATCCATGCTAATGTCCTCCCATGGTGTAGTAGGTGCAGGTAATGGAGTATACAAACCGTGAGGCTTCAGTTTGAACTTCGACTTGTTGCATGTAATGCAGCGCTTGACGAACCTGTCCACATCACACCTCATCCTAGGCCAATAAAAGTGATCAGCGAGCATGAGTAGCGTCTTCTCACGCCGAAAGTGACCCATCAAACCGCCGGCATGTGATTCCTGCAACAATAGCAAACGCACGGACGAGTCTGGAACACATAGTTTGTTAGCACGAAACAAAAACCCATCATGGATGTGATATTTATCCCATGCTTTCCCACCAGTACATATACTATATGGCGCTGAAAAATCATGATCAGTAGCATATAAATCACACAAGCTCTCTAAACCAGGAACCTTGATGTCTAACTGTGTCAACAACATGTTCTTCCGAGATAGAGCATCAGCAACCACATTGTCTTTACCCTTTTTATGTTTAATTATGTAAGGAAAAGACTCAATAAACTCAACCCACTTAGCAAGACGCCCATGCAAATTAGATTGAGCTTTCAGATATTTCAAAGCTTCATGATCAGAATGTATGATAAATTCTTTTGGCCACAAATAATGTTGCCAAACCTCAAGAACTCTAACAAGCGCATACAATTCTTTGTCATAAACAGGATAGTTCAACCTCGCACCACAAAGTTTTTCAGAAAAATAGGCAATAGGCCGACCCTCTTGCATCAACACACCACCAATACCAATGCCACTAGCATCACATTCAATCTCAAATTGCTTATTAAAATCTGGTAGTGCAAGCAATGGTGCAGAAGTTAATAAACGTTTCAGTTCATCAAAAGCATGATCTTGGGCTGCGCCCCATACAAATTCAACACCTTTTTTAGTTAACTCATTTAAAGGTGCAGCAACAGTACTAAAGTCTTTCACAAAACGGCGATAAAAACCAGCAAGACCATGAAAACTTCGTACTTGACTAACATTCATGGGAGTAGGCCAATTTTGAATAGCTTCAATTTTAGATGCATCGACTTCTACTCCATTTTTAGAAACAACATATCCAAGGAAGATGACCTTATCTTTGCAAAATGTGCACTTTTCAAGATTACCATAAAGCTGAGAATCACGCAACACTTGCAAAACTTGTCTAATATGATCACTATGTTCAGATTCATTGCGGCTGTAGATTAAAATATCATCAAAATACACAACCACAAACTTGCCAATAAAATTACGCAAAGCATGGTTCATTAATCTCATGAAGGTACTAGGTGCATTAGTTAACCCAAATGGCATGACTAACCACTCATATAAACCAAAATTTGTTTTAAAGGCTGTTTTCCACTCATCCCCTTCTTTCATCCTAATCTGATAGTAACCACTACGCAAATCAATCTTAGAGAAAACAGCAGCACCACTCAACTCATCAAGCATATCATCCAAGCGCGGAATAGGGTGACGATATCGAATAGTGATGTTATTAATAGCTCTACAATCTACACACATGCGCCAAGTACCATCTTTCTTAGGAACTAGAATAACAGGAACAGCACAAGGGCTTAAGCTCACACGAATATAACCTTTGTCGAGTAGCGCTTGCACTTGTTTCTGAATCTCCTTATTTTCTTCGGGGTTGGTGCGGTAAGGAGCGCGGTTTGGCAAGGTGGCACCAGGGATGAAATCAATCTGGTGCTCAATGCCACGCAAAGGAGGCAAACCAGCGGGGACCTCCTCTGGAAACACATCATCAAATTCCTGCAAGACACTAGAAACACCAAAAGGAAGAGGAGTCATGTCGTTAGAAACCAAAATCTCACCCTTGTACATAAGCACAAGTGGCATGGCTGTAGGATCCTCTCTAAATTCTCTCATATCTTCTTTGGTGGCTAGCAGGACTAGAGAATTCACTCGCTCACTTTGGTGTGGCTCTCTCGATGTGGCTGGGCGGCTCTCACTCACCGAGGTAATAGTCTCTCGTCTAGCTACTCTCTCATTCTCATGTTCTAAGTTCACTTCAGTTTTCTGACGAGATTCATTTATAATATGTTGTGGAGACATAGGCTGCAAGTTAATTTTTCTGCCCTTGAACTCCAAATGATATGTGTTGGTGCGGCCATTGTGTAACACGTTGCGATCAAACTGCCATGGGCGGCCCAACAAGAGGTGACAAACCGTCATAGGAACCACATCAAACTCAATGGAGTCCTTGTATGGTCCAATCTCGAAATCAACTCGCACCATGTGGCTGACCTTCATCTCTCCATTGTCGCTGAGCCACTGGATATAATATGGATGCGGGTGCGGGATGTATTTCAGTTTTAGCTTTGCACACAACTCTTTGCTAGCAAGGTTGCGGCAACTACCACCATCGATGATGAGTTTGCAAGCTTTGTCCGGTCCAACAAGTGCTTTAGTTTGGAACAAATTGCACCGCTGACTTTCAGATGTAGGAGACACATTGAGCACATGCTGCGAGCAAACTATGTTATTGGCGGTGGAAGGATAGGCATCAACACCGTCATGACCAAAGTCATCATCATCGGAACCATCCGGATCAGCATCATCACCTGTCTCGTACTCATTGGTGTCCTCATTAACAATCATCACTTTTCGATTGGGGCAATCCCGTTTAAAATGACCCTTTCCACCACAAGTATGACACTCCATATCACGATTACGTGCTGTAGACATGTTCGAACCTGTACCACTAGCAGCAGGTGCGGATTTCTTTGCATTGGCATCAGATCGCGACGACGAAGGAGCACGGAAATCTGAACGAGAACTTGGTGTGGGTGCAGCAGGCCTGGGTGTGAAACGGCTGCCTGAAGTAGTACGAGCTTTAAACTGAGCTTCTTCGGCAAACTGTGCTTCAGCTTCACGTGCATGATGTAGCAGCTCATTCATATCACAATACCGATGATGCCGAACAATGCTCTTGATATTATACTTCAAACCATGGAGAAAACGCTGCAAGGTCTGCTCAAGAGGCTCACGAACGCGAGCTCGTTGTAGAAGCATCTCCATCTCCATATAATACTCATTAACGGACAGCGAGCCTTGCTTCAATTGCTGTAACTTATCAAAAACTGAGCGGAGGTAGTTATGCGGAACAAAACGAGCCCGCATCACTTCCTTCATATGGCGCCAAGTTATAATGGGCAGCTCATTGTTTTCTTGACGTGTTTGCACAACGCTGTCCCACCATCGCAAAGCATAGCCATCAAACTCTGAAGAAGCAAGCTTGATTTTCTTGTCCTCCGTATAATCATGAAGACGCCACAACTTCTCTATCTTCAACTCCCATGTGAGGTACTCTTCAACATCAGTACCACCCTCGAATTTGGGAATAAAAAACTTTGGCTTACCCAATCCATCATCCTACTGAAAAGGAACTCGCTGGGCACCAAGGGGAACGAAACCATGGCCACGAAAAGGAGGACCATTGCCTCGGCCATTACCACGACCGGCTGCAGCAAAATCCTCATTGTCGCCATGAGCACTCTCATCATCAGCATCAGCATGTGGTAGGGGTCGCTGCTCAACAGTAAGACGCAGCGCATTGACAGATTGTGTCAACGCCTGGATGCTAGTTTGGAGATCATTGACTTGCACTTACATATTATTAACAGTAGCATCAGTGGCTTCTACTTTCATTTGGACAGCTTGAACATCAGAATCAATAGCGTCAGTTGTTCGTGTTATTATTCTTTCCAAAAGATCACGAAGAGCTTCATACTCCCTCCATATGACAGGAGTATCATCAGGTTTTTTCTGCATCACATCAACATCACTAGCAGACATGATTAGTAGGTTAGTGCACAAACAATAAACGGGTGGTGGTTACGCTCACAACTCACTCAAAACTGGAAGAAAGAGGTATCTTACCGTTCCAAAGTGAATAATAAATGCTTACCACTCGTAGAGACTGAAACGTGCACGGATGTGATGAAGCGAATACCGAGGGTATAAGAAACTATCACACGACAAACCAGGGTATATGGTGGGGCTTGGTATGGATACCTAACTACACCGAAATACAAGTCCTAGTGCTGATCGTATGACAAAG
The DNA here is from genome assembly GCA_007115705.1 of Dactylis glomerata. Lineage (NCBI taxonomy): Eukaryota > Viridiplantae > Streptophyta > Magnoliopsida > Poales > Poaceae > Dactylis > Dactylis glomerata. The sequence goes on along the minus strand of QXEO01000440.1, from coordinate 345,517 downwards.
ACCCACAGAAACACACACGGTGGAGATAAACGGGGCAAAGCAACTCTGAAAAGTGAGCTCAAAAAGATATAAGTGACAACGCACAGTAGCTCGTGTTGCAATGCACATGAGAGACGCTAACACTGGCTCGACGAACAGGCACAAGATTGCGCACACGGCAGCAGCCTGATAAGCACGAAGTAGCTAGTCTCGTATAGGTAAGCTCCTAACACGATGCTGTAGACAGGCTGTAGCTAAAGCGATCAAAATCATGTAGAAAGAACGCTATGTGGACACAGTGGTAACACGTTGTCACGGCATAGAAACCGACGAGAAACGTGCCACGGCAGAGATATACGACGCCGGATACGCACGACAGTGCGACGGCGACGCGAAACGGACAAAGTAGTATGTCTTATATATATATATATATAGGTGCGGCGTGTGCAGGCACGTCCCCTTTTTTCTATTTTTTTTTACCTAATCAAACTGGGCCAACAAACTTGGGCCTGTCTGGCGCTAGAGGCCAGACAGCCTCTGCGCTATGGCGCCCCGCGCAGCGCCAGGGGGCATCGTGCCCCGCGCCTGGGCGTGGCTGGAGTCGCCCGCCCCCAGACGATCTCCGTCCTGGGGCGACGGGCGGGCAGGCTTCTTTTTTTTTTGATTTTGACTAGCGATCGGTTCTGGTACTTGTACGGGAAAAACGATCAAGCGATCGATCTGGCCAACGTAGGCAGCCCGGCCTCTCGTTGCTTTTTTTTTGATATTGATCGGATCTGGGCGTGCTCAATCGGATCTGATGATGCGTAACCGAGAAAGAACAAGCCGCAGGAACCTAGCACAAGGCGATGATCAAGGATACTTCAAACAAGATCCAAACTCGAAACTAATATGCAGAAAAGATCGGTGAACCTAAACTCCTACAAATTGGAAGAAAAGATACGCGAAAAGACGATCAGCGACTAAAACGAATACTTCGATGCAATCTAGGCTATGGCAAAAACTAAGAACCCTAATTTTTTGTGTGGCTTTTTCTGGATAGGACAAAAACAAAAACGAATTTATGGGGATGAATTTGTGGATGCTCACCGAGTAAACGCTGGAATCTGATACCAAGATGATAAGGGGTGTCCCGATCTTCTCAGCGAGCGTGATGTAGATGGCGATGATGGTGATGAAGATAACTCGAGTGTCGCTGTAAACTCTCCGGCTAATCCCTGCTGCCAGCGCAACAGCTCTCAACCCTTTGGATATTCGCAACGTCACACGCTTGCGCACGTAGCCGCCGACCATGAAGCGGTGATGCAATATACTAATTCCCAATGGAACAGCAGATTACACTCAGACTTTCAGAAGAACGAACACCAGATCGATACGAATTGGTGTGAATAATTTTAGAGGAACACTTGGTTCTGTCTAGAAACTAGGGTTTTGTTTAAACGTGGTCTAAGAGACTTGAGGGGGCGCCCCTGGCTACTTAAGGGAGGCTGGGGCGTCCTCAACATGGACCTGGCCCAAAACCAACCTGGTTTGGGCCCAAACTGACTCGGTTCAACTCAAACGAGTACATACCGACCCATACATGGGTTCGGCATGTTTCTGGCACGCAGGCCATGAGTGTGGCGCGCCTTAGACGTGTAGACATCGTGTCGTAGGCTGTCCTAGTGCGCCATCACGGACTCTCTCATATTGACTTGACGTTCTGGTGATCTCCTGGTGCGCCTGCCTCCCTCTCCTCCCTCGCGCACTTGATCATCAAGTCTTGCTCTTCTTGCTGTGACTCATCTCCTCCTCGTGCAACGCTCATGTTATCAACAAACCTGATCATACATAGATGCATAGACTTAGGCAGTATAAAGTTCTCATTAAATAAAAGATCAGGTTTAATTAAGAGTGAGTTCACCTGTTGTTCCAATAGCTTTGCACGTGCTCTTGTAATTGGTCCAATCCTAATCTCATTGGACTTCTTCGCAGCAACATCTTCATCAAAAGGAGTAGGAGATAATGGTGGTGTAATAGGGATGTCCTCATCATCTTCCCGGCACCCTGCCGGAGAGGGGAATCACTGCCGGAGGCCTTCTACACCACCATGGTCACATCCGGAGTGATGTATGAGTAGTCTACCTTGGACTATGGGTCCATAGCAGTAGCTAGATGGTTGTCTTCTCCACCATGTACTTCATGTTTAGATCTTGTGAGCTGCCCTACATGATCAGGATCATCTTTATGTAAAAATACATGTTGTGTTTATTGGGATCCGATGAGTATTGGTACTATGTCAAGTTGATATGCTGAATATTATCTTATATTATCTCTATGTTGTTTATGATCTTGCATGCTTTCTGTTGCTAGTAGCTATCTTGGCCGAGTAGATGCTAGTAACTCCAAGAGGGAGTATTTATGCTCGATAGTTGGGTTCATGCCTCTATTTAATCTGGGGGAGTGACAGTTTCCTCTAAGGTTGTAGATGTGTTGTTGCCACTAGGGAGAAAACAACATTATTATGTCTAAGGACATTTGCTTTGTTTACATTACGCACTTTGCTTAATGCGATTATCTGTTGTTCGCAACTTAATACTCGAGGGGTGTTCGGATGATATCCCCGCGAGTGAATTTTTAGTTATAGATGCAGTTGGATTACGGTCTATGTATTTTGTCGTAATGCCCAGAGTAAGCCTTATAGTGATTCTCGTGATGTATGTACGTTATCTTTACTCTATCAATTGCCCAACTGTAATTTGTTTACCCAGCATGTGCTTTTTATCTTATAGAGAGACACCACTAGTGAACTGTGGACCCCGGTCCAATTTCCTTTACATTGTTACACCGTTTTACCTTTACTCGCACTGTTTACTTTACTTGCAAACTATTATCCAATTACCACTCGATACGCTCATTCTTTTGTTTACAGCAAACCGGTGAGATTGACAACCTTATTGTAAGTTGGGGACAAAGTATTTGTTTGTGTTGTGTGTAGGTTTCGCGTTGCTGCTAGGTGAAGATACACCAACAAGCAGTCTGGCATCGTTGGAGTGTCACTAAGCTAGCAAGCATCACCTTCTTAAGTTTGGCTTTCTCCTACTAGATTGATTACCTTGGTTTCACAACTGAGGGAAGACTTGTTGCTGTGCTCATCATACCTTCTCTTGGGGTTCCCAACTGGTCGGTTATTTACATCATCAACACCGCACCATCAGGGGTTCATGACCTTGAGGTCAAAAACTCAGCCTTACTGGGTAAATGGCTTTTTAAGCTTCTTACTGAAGACGGTGTCTGGCAAACCCTCCTTAAGAGAAAGTACATTAGCACGAAAGCACTGTCCCAAGTGTTTTGGAAACCTGGGGATTCATATTTCTGGGCCGTCCTGATGGCTACGAAGAAATTTTTCTTCCGGCATGGTACTCTTTCGATAAAAGATGGATTGCAAATTCGTTTTTGGGAGGACTCTTGGCTAGGGAATAGTCCTCTCAGTGAACAGTATCCATCGCTATATAGTATATTCCGTTGTAAAAGTGATACCATTGCTTTAGTAAGGGCCATCTCACCTCCGGACGTGACTTTAGACGTGATTTAATTGGTCCTAGATTACTGGTATGGAATGCCTTATTTCAACGTTTGGATTCCATCCAACTTCCGGCAGAACCTGATGAATTTCATTGGAACTTGCATCCTAATGGGAAATTTTCTGTAGGTTCGCTATACAAAGCGATTATCTAGTCTGATATTCCAGTGAATAATAACAAGAAAATTTGAAAGATGAAAATACCATTAAAAACCAAGTTTTTTGGTTGATACTTGCGTCGAGGGGTCATCCTAACCAAAGACAATCTTGTTAAGTGAAACTGGCATGGAAGTACTCAGTGTGTTTCATCAGGATGAGACAATCAACCACTTATTCTTTCATTGTCGCTTTGCCAGATCTATATGGTCACTCATCTAAGTAGCTTCCAACTTGTATCCTCCGACTAGTGTTGTCAATATTTTTGCAAATTGGCTTCATGGTATTGATCTAAGGGGAGGACGCTTATTAGGATGGGAACGCTTGCCGTGGTATGGTCGCTATGGCTGTGTAGGAATGACAAAAAAATTAATGATAAAAATTGTTCTATTTTGCAGGTTATCTACAGGTGTATCGGTATTCTCCGTTTGTGGTCACCTTTTCAGCGGATGGAGCATCACGACCTATTTACGAAGGTCTGTACACGGTTGGAGACTACATCGAGGGATACTTTTTTTCCCTACATGGGTGACCGCATAATCTGCGGATTGGTCCTCCATCTTCACCTTAGGCGATCTATAATTGCTCATTTTGATATGTATTTCGCCTTTTTTTATTTTGATACTTGAGACTTTTAGACGGCTGTGTGCATCTTAGTTATGCAGAGGCCAAGTATAATTGCTTGTTTAAGTAATGAAAGCGCCTATTTTCGAAAAAGATGTTGAAAATTGTATATGGAGCCAGGTGACTCGGAACTCTGAAGAAATTTCATATACAATCTTTATGGGCCTTCATTGTGATGCATACCAGTTGATGGCCTTCCGGTGGCTCTCCTAGCGGCTACCTGACATTTGCACTTGGGTTGAGATAAGTTGAGTTGTCGATATTGTAGAAGCATCACCGAGCTTAAACTCCATGTGTCTACAGTGTTAAACCTGGGTAGCAGCAACAAAAGCATAGCCATCCGCCTCCCGCAAATACACCTGAGCAGAAAAAAGATATCACCTTCATCTTGACATGAAGGAAAACATTGCGCAACCACAAACTCGTAAGACCATCCGCCCACTAACAGAGGCAACACACGTCCTGAAGCTCCAGCCGAGACCTGACCAGAAGGCTTGTTGACGACAAGCAAGAACGTGGCCCCAACCAGCTCGGTGGAGGAAGAACCGGACCAAAAGGAACTTCCGAAGGGTCTGGAGACACCACTGACGCCAGAAGGTGGTCCTTCTCCTTGCACACAAGAGGCACATCACCAGGGAATGAACAAGGGGAACAAAAACTAACGAACTGAGCACAAGCTCCTCCCTCAAGCAAACTTCCTCAAATCAAAAAAGGATTAGATGTGAAGTTCTAGAATGCCGGAACTGAGATTTGGAAGATGAAAGCCAACAAACAGACATAACTTGATGGATTTATAGAAATAGAACAACGATAGCCGTTATTTGAGGGCAGAGCTTCGGACCCAGCCATGCCATGACTGACGAAAAGAAGAACCCGAGGTGAAGGAGGTTCGCCAGCTCCGCCAGTAAACCAGGACATGCCATGAAATAGTGGATCTACATTGGAGTGGGGCGCCAAGACCCTCTCCCTCCCATCTCCGGCCAGACAAGCCAGCAGAGGAAGCGTCGGGAGTGGGGCTTGGGGAGGGGGCATAAACGGCCGATGCACATGCAGATATTTCGAAACTTGTCACTATAAACATACAATCGGAGACCAGCTGTTGAATCCACACACCAATACGAATGATAAGCCGCATGGACTGGACGAATTACGTATATATGGTCCCTTTGAAAAATCTGCATGGCCATGACATATTATTTTAAACATTCAGATTTCCAGACAAACCCATCCCCCATCACGCTTGGCCTGAACCACCTGCGCCTTTCAACACCTCGTGCACCGCCGAAAAATCCAGGTCCCCTAGTCCCAAACTTCGTGCTTTCTTGAATGCCTGGATCCAGAGTGTAGTCATATGTTTATTATATTAGCTTTGCTGCCATATTTCAAAGGTAAGGGTCGAAACGGGAGAAAAAAGGCACACCTCATTCGCAGCAGCCGCGACAGGCATGGCCACAGCATTTTCATCTCCTAGGGAAAGAGCCAACCGCATATCCTTCTGCTGATGCTTGAGGGGAAATGCAGGATTGTAGCTGCCCTGCAGCATTGAAGGCCCTTTCATCTTGAACATCGGATTTGCGACAGCGCCGAGATCCTGTAAGACAAAACATAAACCGTGATTATCAGATGGCAAGGGAAGTATGAGCAGCAGTGTTGAAATAACCAAGCGCCATACAAGGACATCAAGAAGTGTCTGGGGGCTCAATCCACTTTTGTCAGCCAAACAGAGTCCCTCAGAAAAAGCATTCATCATGCTGCAGCAAGAAAACATGTCAGTGATGCATTATTGCAGTCGACAAACTTAAAAAGGTAGAGAGATGATGCAACTGGAAGAGTTTGTGGATTTCCAAATGTGAACAACTATAATTAAAACGAAAATCTTATTTACAAGAGAGCTACAAATCCCTATCTGCAAACATAGGAGCAAAATTTTGATCCGTGATAGGTTTGCTGACTATATATGTAAAGATCATCAGAGGGATTTGCTGTTCTGCATAGATGGAGATGCAAATTTGCATTAGAAAACCGTAACCGTATTTACTGTGCAACTACTAACAAATCAGAACAATACTTTTCTACCAAATTGTAAAGTATCAGTGGTATGCTGCATACCAATATTCCAGATACCCTGGATATAAGATTAGTGCACAGAGACAGGTTAATACATGATACGGAAATGTAATGGTGACTGCAGTTGCTATACTTTGCTTTGTAGATGTGTATAAATAGATAGTCACCTTCCCATGATCATGTTGACCACCAGTTTCATCTTTGCTCCATTTCCAATCTCCCCCAAAAAGAATGACTTTTTCCCAAGTACATCAAAAGCAGGGACCATGTCATCATATAGTGCCTGAAACATTGAAGGTGGATCCAGTCAAGCAACCAGGAAATCTTAAGATTGGAAACATTAAAAGGTGGATCCAGTCAAGCAACCAGAAAATCACATAGTGCAGTTCCAATGGGTTATTTTCTCATGTATATGCATTGAACATTATGTATGGATCCAAACGTAATACTTAAGCTGGGTAACTCCACCAATTTACCATGATCTTAACCCCTAGGTATGACTGTTGGATCCAAATAATATTCGGTCCAGATCATCATGTTTCAATTAGAAACCTGCACATTGTAAAACGCAACACGCAGTACACCCTCTCTCTTCGACATCCATCAACCCATGCATTTTTTTTTTGTACAAACTGAGAAAGGCGGGAAGTCAATATCACTCCCGGGCGTATGCCCCCTTCACCAAAAATAAACATTTCAAATTGTCGAAAATTCTATTAAAAAAGTTCGAGAACATCTCCAGTCTATGTGAGTACATAAAGTTTCGTGAAAAACCGACATTTTTTGTGGTATGTGTAAAGAAGACAAACAAATGTCTGAAAAGCCTGATTTTAGCACCGAATTTTATCTTTGTTACACAGGCCACAAGACTAGCAATTTTTCATGGAACGACTTTGTGTGCACGTAACATGTGAAGATGTACGCGCAAATTTTTTGTTTGGATTTTTTGACATCACAAAATCATCTAAGATATATTTCAAATAAAGGGAGACCATTCCCAAAGGCGGACCATATATTTTAAACCATATGTCCGGTTCGGGATCCGTTTTACTCACCACCATCATGACATCATCTTGAATAGATCTTTCAGACAAGAGCCAGACCAATGTTGAACATGCTTTTGAAATTTAGAATTCCACTAACACATTGATGTAATTTCAAAACCACTTATTTCATTGACGCAGGTTCCATATGGCTTTTAATGAACTTTGCTGTGATTTCATATAGGTTGGGTACATGTTCCAGTGGAGTTTCAGAGTGGTTCATGTTTCACTCAAGTTATTACTGTAGGTTCCATATATGGATTCCTGTGAGTTTCGATGTATTTTCATTATTTTATATATCTTCCGTATGCAGTTTCAATGTAGTTTCCTAAGGCCTTCCACAATGCAAGTTTCTTAGCACGGTATCATAGGCAAAATGTTGATGTGGCACCCTATTAATTGAGAAAAGAGAGTGTTAGTTGTATCTTAGCTAAGCTACAACCTTTGCACGAAGTCATAGGCAAAAAGTATTGTTAGCCCAATCACTTGCATGCATAAGACCATAATCATTAAATTTAGATGCAATCTTAAGATACAATGCATTGTGGTGGATGTCTCTTAGAATAAACAGCTACCTAGGATAACATGCTAAGAGCCAATGCATTGTGAAAGGCCTAATGGTTCGATTTTCACTTGGTTCTATCAAACCTCATCTTAATCTTTTTAAAAACTAAAGGAAACCTCAGTGAGGAAGAAGCGAAGATATGCACTGCGCCAAATATTTTAATTCAACGGTCTATATCTTGGTTTCCATGTTTCTACTGGAAACTGGTTTCGTAGGATAATTTCTTCTATATCCACACCATATCTCCTAGTACATTGCAAAAAAATTATAGTGATTGAAAAGTCCATCCAATATAAGCAGAACAGTTATATCGTCTCTGGCAAGTGCTAAACTACCTACACCGTGTCACTGACACTGTTATTCTGTTTTGCTAACACTTGGCAGAAATGAAGGAAAAACCTGTAGCTCCATAATCAAACAGGTACATAGGCCCAACAAATATTATGGCCAATAGAAGGGTTAACGTACTGCAGTTTTACTTTTTCAGGAAAATATTATGATCATGATATTGTGTGCCAGTCACCACAAGCACTTAACTGCACGCAGAGAGCTGAAGACATTCAACCTTTCAAAATCAGTAAGGAAGTTGCTTAGAAAAATACCACTTCTAAGCAATCTGATGAGTAAAATTGGCTTTGCAATAACGCTTGCAAGTCATCAGACACAGTGAGTTACCTTGTCCCCTGCAGCAAGAATGACCAACTGACCATCTTCAGCTGGCTTCTTGCTCCCTGAAACTGGAGCTTCAACAAAAGCTCCACCTTTTTGTTTAACTGCCTGCAAACATTTAATTAAGGGACGTTAATTCCAGACAAAGATTGATCCATATTACCAATGAAGGTAACCAATCGGAGGAAAACTTTTTTTTGAAACTTCAGAAGAAAACTATTTCGACAACAAAGGGTCAAACAAGAAGGGGCAAAATTGCATGTTAATGGGTGAGGACAAGAATACTTGCTCATAGTGTGCTACGTAGATACTGTCAACAAACAACAACTAAGACTTAGTATTTGGTAGAAACGTAAGTTAAGCCAGCTGCTGCAGCAGTATGATCATCTTCTTGTGCATCTGTTGTCATTTACTGAGACAACATTTCCGTAGTATAGTTGTCCGTCAACTCAGTTAAACACCTATGGATAAAGCATATCGAGGTTGATGCCATTTTTTCTGCTAGAAAAAAGGTGAGTCTATCAACTTCCAAGTTTGCAGACATGTCCACAAACGGATTGAACACGTCCCTGTTTGCACCCTCACAGGTGTGATCCGACTAAATAGAATCCACAGCCTCACTTTGTTTGCTGTCACTAATCTTCCACATATTATCCACCATTCCCTGCCCCCTCAGCCAACTTCATTCACACATCCTTATCATGGGGCTCGACGTCTTCTCTTCTTCTTCTTTTTGTGGGTAAAAGCAGATACATTAAACCACAGGGATTACAAGAAGGTCATGATCCAATTCCTGGGATAGGCCCTCAGGTACTGAACCAAGCCAAAGGGCAGTGCTGGCTTAATTGTTTGTGTCTATTATCACTAGCTAAAACTCTAATCTCTGCGATGAGATGTGCAAGCGGTGATCTATCCGGGCTCTTCTCCTTAATCGCCCCAACTAACACCGAGCAGTCTAGCTCGACTGCCATCGGTTTATTACTCCATTGCTAAGCCAGCCTGAGACCTTCTTCACATGCCCTACTCTCTTTAAATACAGTGACACAAACATTGGGATTTACTATTTTGATCTCTGCTCTCTTTAATTCACAAATCACAAGTAGATAAACTTAAAATGCAGCTCACCTATCTGAAACATAACTTGACACACCCTGCCCTCTATTATTCACAAATCACAAGTACTAGATAAACTTAAAATGCAGCTCACCTATCTGAAATATAACTTGACACTCTGCTCTCTAATTAACATGTCATGAATGACGCAAAAGGTGGATGATGAGTTTGCAACAACTCAATTAGTACTTGAGACTAGCCAATATACATAAGCTAGTACTGAAAGCCATAACGGATATATACCTCGCTTATCTTGCAGGAAGTTGCGGCGTCAACAGTGGACATGTCCACATAGCCCTTCCCCTCTCCGATCTGCTCGAGCACACCATCTTTGTCGAAGACAACCTAGATGTTTTTTTTTACAAACCAACAAACGGATGTCAGCAAATCCTGCGGTGCTAGAGTGCTAGAATAAGAACAAAAAAGGGTGTCTGCAGCGTCTCTTAACGGATAGCGCGGCGCTGGGATCGGAGAGCATGGCGATGGTGTACTTGCACTTGGCGACGACGTCCGCCGGCGTCTCCCCGACGGTGGCGCCCATCGCGGCGAGCTCGTCGCACTGCCAGAAGAGCCCACAGGTTCCCAAAATTAGTATCAGATAAGAGCAGAAGGACCAAGTACTGAATCAATCTAGCTAGTAGGCTATTCTTCATATCTTTGCATATGAATCGACCGATCGGCCTCGCTCTAACAGCCTACTGGGGGTGGGGGTACCAATCGGCCGGACGGATCGGCGAATCGGGTGCGCGACAGATCGAGCCCTACCTTGGATAGGGTCCGGTTCCAGACGGTGACGCGGAAGCCGTGGCGGAGCAGGTTGGCCGCCATTGCCTTCCCCATGATGCCCAGCCCCAGGAATCCGACCTCCATCTCCGCCGTCCCTCTACTTTTCCCTGCTCCTCTTCTTCGTCTTCCTCGCACCTCTCCGTCTCTCGTCCCCTCTCCCCTGACTGACTGATGCACACGCGCCCGCCGCAAGCGACTCACAATTGTGCTCCTTTCAGTGCGCAGCCACGCCGATCCCCTCGATTTTTGTTTATCTTTGTCGTTCGTCCCCTTTATCCGAGAAATTGCTGTCGCGCTCAGGATCGCCGTTCGTTGGAGCGACGGACGGGCAGGATGCGTCGGAGCTAAAGCACAGGTGGTGCTACCTACGCCCGGAGCGAATCGTTGTGGTCCTCTCCTCGTCGTTCGCCACCCGTACCTGCCGGCCGATGCATCAGCTCCGCTCGGCCGAACAGCAAACAGCAGCTCAAGGGCAAGAGGAGCTGTTAGAGCGGGCCAAGAGTCATTTGCGGGCTTCCTGGCCCAGCAGGTCCAAACAGTACGATCAAGCCCGCTGGGACATAGTATAAGGCCATGTTTCTACCCGCCGATCGGAAATAATTGTCGATTATTTTTTGTACTAATTTAGTACTCTCTTCGACCTATATTGCGTGTCTCTAATATGGATATATCTAGGTATTAAGACAACAAGTCTGCAATCTCATTGTGCAAGAATCCGGTGCATCATGATAGGAGTAAGCATATTGATACGAAGTATCACTACATACGGGAGTGTGTAGAGGAGAGCAAGATTGAAGTCAACTATATTTGCACCGATGATCAGCTTGCCGATATTCTGACCAAGTCTTTGGGTCGACTGAAGTTCTTGGAAATGCGAGAAAGGATCGGCGTTTAAGCTGTGAAGACGAGCACATCGTACTTAGAGGGGTGATTGTTAGTAATACTAATCACTCGAGGGACATCGGCATGACGTCATGTGCTCGTATAATTTCGTAGTTCCTAGTTCTAGTCTAAACCGGATTTGTTTTCGGATCGGCGTCGTGTTGTACGTAGTCCTATGTAGAGTTGGACGCTGAATACTTCACCGAGTAGGAGTCCAACTGGGCGTGTATATATACATGAGGAGCCGGCTCTTGTAACACCACCGTGAGTTGATCAATCAATAAAGCTAAGAACCGATACGGTCCTGTGGCGATACATCGATTATTGCGTGCGTTGTGCTGATGCAAAGTAGGCTAGCTAAATCGATCAAGGAGTTAGGCAGCTGCTTAGCTATTTTGATACATACGTGCATCGCGACGGAGTATACTGTGTATATGTACGTGCGTGACGTCTCGCCGGAACTCGTCGTCGGTCGGTCGCTGGACTGTACTCGGCGACAAGGGGCTGGTCCAATATGTGACACCTCCAAATCAATGTAAAATTTTGTATGACTTGTACACTGACACCTGGTTGTTTTGCTTAGGTCCCTGAGCTACACGGCGCTTAACACGGCCCGACGCCTGGTGCATTGTGCTGGAGGAAGTGGAAGTGCAACAATTCAACTATTCAAGCCGCCCAAGAGCGAACTATCGGTCGGAAGCGTGGATAGACTGTAGACAACCAGTGGGCAACGGCACTAGGACACCAATCGCGCTCGTGATGGCCCGAGCGAAAACACGCAAGACAATGACGACATGGGTGGGCGCCAAGCTCAAGCATAGCACGACCGAGCAGCACCCTAGCATGGTCTGCTGCAGCGGCGCCGGCCGAGCACCTCCACCTCCACACCCAAACCCCGCGTCCACCAATTTTGTAGCTAATTAAGCTGGAATTCACGAGAGGGGAGCAGCAGCGAAGAGCCACGTAAGCCACGATGTTGCAGCAGACTGGATAGAAATTTCTAAAAAGACTAGAGCGTTCCTGCTCCTCATCACCGTTCTGTCGCATTTTTGAACTACGAACATCACGTCATCACTGACGCCGACGCGCAGCACTGTGATGGAAGCGAAGGTTCCTCCGTTGAAGCTATTTCCTCGTCTCAAACAGAAACAGAAACAGAAACAGAGCATATCATGTGCACACAATGCTCTAGTCTTCTTTCGAAGGCCAATGCATGTGCACGCCATTGGCCAACACGGCTACTACTACATGGCTAACTCCAGATATTAGAGCTACTTACGAGCCTTTTTCCTTTGAGAATCTTCAGCCACTCATATTATCTGTAGATGTTTAGAGACTGCACTAATAGTTTATCATCAGAAAACTGCAAAACGTTTTATAAAGAAAACGTTCATCCCCATCCCTGATGATATATAGGCATGAGCAGACAGCCCAGTTGATTACATGGGATAATTTACCCTATAATCTAGAAAACCCTAGAGATTCAAGTGAGTCAACATTAGATATCCTCTACCCTTTTTAGTTTAATAAAATGAACTAACTTTTTCAGTGACATCTTTTCAATGTCTTAACTCCTGCATATTTAGGTAAGGGTATCTCCAAAAGGCCGGCCTTTTTTCGGACACCATAAGTGTCTGCAATGTTCTGTTTGGGGCATCCTACAGACATGCGAGAGGCCCACGATCCTCTCCTGGTCAGTTTGGGGTGGGAGACCCAATTAGAAAAACAATGTTGACTCAAAATTAATTAAACATAGGCATGAAAAAACTTGGATTCCACATAGTAAAACAAAAATATGTAGTAGTAATGAAAAACTATGCCGTCGGTGGCCAAGTCATTGTCGTTCTCGGTCTTGATGACTGCGGGCCAGGGAAGCAGGGCAGACTCATACGCTACCCAGAACGTGTGCGGCCGCCACCGAGACGTTGGTGTGGTCCCTGTTGCGCGCTTGCGGGGATGGCAGCGCGAGGTCGCGGTGGTGTCCATAGGCCGAGGACGACCTGGTCTCATGGTCGTGGTGCCCACCCTTCAACAATACCTTCATCATTGCCGATGCATGGGATTGTGGTTTAACTAGGGTTTCCGGGAGTGGGGACATGTGGCAGTGGGGATGGGGACACCGTCGATCCCCATTAAAAAGGACCAAGGCTCGTTGGATGAGACAGGACACGCCATCGGTTCGTCTTTGTCCGTATGGATCGCGTTTTCAATCCAAGTTTAGGCTGAAAATGCGGCCACGCGGACAGGTCCACTTCGCTTGGTCCGTTTAGTCGCCTCGTTGGGCCATGCCCCATATCTGTTTGGATATAAATAGATAACCACGATCTGTTTGGGTCACACCATTATAGTTGCCCTAAGTCGCCTAGTTTTGTCATTTTATTTTTAAGAGATATAGTTTGGCATTATGGAATCCCAAAACTACACGTAAAAAAGGTTTCGGGAATACAGTAGAAGTGCTCACATGTAATGTAAATGGCCCCAACTGCAATGGTGAGTCAGCTACCCTGTGCACTTACCCAACCACCCCGTGCGCACTAGGCACTTAACAATCATTTGTAGCTGCATGCCTGACGAGACTGACCGTATATGCAGCCGTTAGTCAACCACGCAGGTCCGTGTGTACCGGATGCACCCTCACCGGTTAACATTGGATGACGAACCACTCTTCCTGGCGCCATCCTACCCATACCAGGTGCATGGTGGCTAATGACCAATTCATTCCTACTTTTAAAGTACGTACACGGTTTGGTAGTAGATAAAGTCTTCCTTAATTCAGGGATTGAAGCTACAGAAAAGATTAAGACTACTCACAATGAAAATATCATAGGTAGTATCATGCATGCCATGTTTGTAAAAAGCTGTTGTGGCACAATAATCAATAAAGAGAGAGGTGAGAGTGGTATCATAATATGATACAGTATCATAACACGTAAAACTAGAAAAACTAATACTCCCTCCGATCCGTATTACCCTTCGCTAATACGGATGTATCAACCACTAAAATGTGTCTAGATATATCTATATTAGCGAAGAGTATTATGGGTCAGAGGGAGTAGCAAATACATCATGTACGCACATTTACATCGAGATACTACAAAACATTAAATATAATGTAACTATGATACCACTAGATGATACTATGTATTATAGAGGTAGTATCTTAAGCTAGTATGATATGTATGATACTATAATATGATACTTTGCATTGTGACTAATCTAAGGGCATGCTAGTTTGGTTAGTCCGTGTATTTTGTTACGGTTTACCACCAGTCATTAAGAACACATTTCCTTGTCAACGGACAATGGTACATGCATGCGTTTTACATGGCGTCGTAGAATGCACACAATTAAAGTAACTCTAAATATTGATATAAGTAGGTTATCTAGATTGGTGAATTGGTCGAATGAAATATACAGATATGTCATGAGAACATTTTAAATTCGTGTAAAAATACTAGCATATTCGATATATATTGCCCGAGTTTAACCTGAAATTAAAACTATGATTATACTATCTAGAAGATCGTGCACATTGAAACGGATAAAGCATCGTGTCGACCACGAGTCCACATGTAAGAACCCTCATGTCCCCTCGCGTCTCCCCCGCCTGGCGTGATCGAGGGAAACCCTATATTGCCGGGGCAGCGTCCTCCTCCTCCCTAGCCAGCCGCCGCCAAAGGGCACGGAAGGGCAAAGCCTGGCTGGCGCCAGCAGGCTCCCTTCGCCTCATTGTCCTTGGACGAAGTCAATACGGGTCGGCGTTCAAGGGCTCGGCCATGGTGCAGCCGGGCGTCACAACGCGGTTGCTCCGGCGATGGCACGACAAATGACATCAAAGCATAATGCACCTGATTGGCTTCGTCCTCCGGGTGGCAAGGGTGGCAGGCGGTGCATGCATGAGGCCGTCTCACGACGCCCATGGTCTCTGTGGCAGCAAGGCTTCGTTGTGCGCCTAGAATCGATGTGCATGTCCTCCGGTTCTTGGTGGATGCATCACAGACCAAGCAGTGGGGGCGCGAGGCTTCCAATAAAAATTGAGCCGACTCCGGTCATGGTGAACGATGGCGGTGGCTTGTGCATCCTTTCCTTGTCTAAGGCATCGTTAATGCAGTTCTGCCAGCTTGCTCGGGCTACCCTGGAAAAGCCCTAGATGTGGGTCTGCCAGATCGGACGATAGCTATGCTACGCAGAGTAGCTACTGGGCGAAGAGGGGAGAAGGTGGAGTGGCATGGCTTATAGCGCTTCGACATTGTCGAGTTTTGACAGCATGGTGCAATGGGGTCTCAGCGGCGGTTGCGTGACGATGGATGCGCGCATGCAGGTGGCAACGTCTGGCGCCGTGGTGGTGTCGACGGCAGGCCAAGTGAAGAATGTGCAAATCCTTGCCCCGAAGATTGCTCGGTGGTTCAACGGCGATGATGACTTCTGCAACGTGCGCATGACGTGCTCGTTAAGAGTCTGTATACCGGATAAGCACTCCAGTTTTGCCTAGAGGGTGTCTCGAGGTATGTGGATTTTACCGATCAGGACGCACGCTGGGCTAGAACTGCACGCTTTTTTATAGATAAAAGGCACGCCTGCGCCCGACTTTAAATTAATAAAGCCCCACACAGAGCAATGTTTTACAGCACCAACACAAATTGTTCTGTACGATTAAACCGCCACAAACTTCGGCGATCACGCCACCCTGGCTAGACCACAGACAGAGTTTAAGACTTACAACCAAACGACAGCACGCAGGCTGGTAATTAGGGTGAGATAGATAGATAGCTATTAAGCGGTTGCTGGAACTGGATGTTGGTTGGATGTCGCTGGTGGAGGAGAGTAGGAGCTGGCGAAGAACGATCTTGACATCGCCACCAGTTCGTCCAACAGCACCCGGTCCTTTGGTTTTTGAATTTGGCGCCAAAGCTGCAAAGACAAGATAATTTTAAAGATACAATCAGCAGGTTGTCGAGGGAACTTGCCCTCAATCGTAAATTTGTTTCTAGTAGTCCACAAAGACCAACACTGGGCAGCAAAAAACGTCCAAAGCAACCTGCGGGGTTTGACAGCCAAAGAATTCAAAATATTGATCCACTCTTGTCTAGACCTGGGGTTCCAGTTCACACTGAACATCACCCGAACCCCACTCCACAAAAATTTTGCTAGATGACATTGGAAGAAGATATGATCAACATTCTCAGGCTTCCCACAGAGAACACAATTGCCATCCGAGGAACCTCCCCAGGCATGGATGTGATCACTGGACGGCAAACGCCCCTTAAGTAACTGCCAAGTAAAAATCTTGATCTTGAGAGGCAACTGACAATTCCAAATAATTTTGGTAAGTGGCACATCTGGTGCCTTGCACAGCGAGAGGTACAGGGATTTCGTTGTAAATTTCCCAGACGGAGTAAGTCTCCATGTGATTGTGGTGGGTACATCATCCAGCTCGATTTCCTCCACCAGGACCCTCAGCTCTGACCAAGCCTATAGATCACCTTGATCAAGAGCCCTCCGGAAGAAAATGCGCCACCCTTCCTCAGAATAAGCTTGCACCATGGTGAGGTCAGTATCTGAACTCTTAGCAAACAGGGTAGGGAACCTTGAGAATAGTGGCACTTCCCCAATCCACACATCTTTCCAAAAACTGATGCTAGAGTTTTTACCAGGACAAAATCTTACTCCCATTCTAAAGTACTCTTTTACTTTGTGAATGTTGCGCCAAAAGGGAGAACAACTATTGGGGGTGTATGAAAAGATCTCTGAAGTTCTGTACTTCGCTCTCAACAGTCTCAGCCAAAGGAGTTCAGAGTTTTCATCACTGTAAATCCTCCAAATCCACTTAGCCATCAATGCAATATTCATCAGTTTTGTGTTCATCACCCCCAAGCCACCCTGGCTTTTGGGTTGGCAAATAGTCTTCCAGCTTACCATATGGAACTTCTTCGCTGCACTTTGCCCCTCCCAGAAAAATCTATTCCTGTGTCTGTCCATCGTACATGGGTTCCATCTGCCAGCAAAAAGAGGCCCATTGTGTGGAGCGGAAGGTTTGAAAGGCAAGCATCAATCATCGTCAGGCAAGCAGCAGAGGACATAAATCTACCTTGCCACGGAGCAGCACGCTTGCCCACCGAGGCCACCAGGGGCTCTACATCAGCCATAGTCAGCTTGTGATCGCTCATGGTAAAGCCCAGGTAGGTAAAAGGGAACTTGCCCTATTTACAGTTGAGCAATCTGGCTACCCTAGCCTGCTCTGCATCCTCAACTCCCATTACAATAACTTCGCTTTTGTGAAAATTGATTTTCATATCTGATAAGAGTTCGAAGCACAACAACAAGAATTTGAGATTGATCAAACCTTCCTGGGAATTTTGAATCAAAATCATCGTGTCGTCTGTATATTGCAGGTGGGACACTCCCCCTGGAATCAGATGTGGAACCACACCCTGAATATGACCTGCCACTTTGGCTCTATCCAGGATCGCTGCGAAGGCATTAGCAACAAAATTAAAAAGCAGCGGGGAGATTGGGTCACCCTGGCGCACCCCCCTCTTGTTCCGAAAATAGGGTCCAACCTCTCCATTGATCGAGATAGCGGTCTGGCCCCCAGAAAATAACTGCATAAGCCGATGAACAAAAGCCAGCTCAAACCCTTTGGTCAGTAAAACATCTCTTAAAAACTGCGAGTTGACTCTGTCATACGCCTTCTCAAAGTCCAGTTTGAGTAAAACTGCAGGGAGGTTCTTAGATTTCAGCTCATGAATTATTTCATGCAGAGCAAGGGGTCCATCCTGGATGAATCTGCCTTTAATAAAGGCAGTTTGTGATTGGCTGATAACCCTGTGAGCCACTGGGGATAATCTGCAAGCGAAGGCCTTGGATACCAGCTTGAAGATCACGTTGATCAGAGCAATTGGCATATACTGCTTGATATTGTCCGCCCCTGGGACTTTGGGTAACAGAGAAAGGATCCCAAAATTGAGCCTGGCAATGTCCACTCTGCCAAGAGCAAACCCATTCAGGATTTCCATGACTGCATGCTTGAGAGAAGGCCAAAACTTTTTGTAGAACAACACTGGGAGACCATCAGGGCCTGGAGCTGTGTCAGTCTTAGTCTCATGCAAAACGGCATCCAGTTCCTCTGCTATGAAAGTTCTCGTTAAATCATCATTTTCTTGGGAGGAAACCATCTGTTGAGGGGACCACAAGCCTGGTCCGATGCTGAGAAGCTTTGGTTCCTCTGCCCCCATGAGATTACAATAAAAAGAGTAGATGAGTTCTTGAATAGCCTCTTTCTCCGTGACAACACCCTGGTCAGAAGACAGGGAGTGAATAGCACACTTTCTTTTCCTCCCATTTGCAAAAGCATGAAAGAATTTGGTGTTGGCGTCCCCTTGAAGGATCCATTGTTGCCTCCCACGCTGTCTCCAGTATTCCTCTTCTGAACTCAACAACTCCATCATTTGATCCTCTAGGTGATACCTGAGTGCCCACCCATCTTCATCAAGGCCCATCCCATCTGCCGCAGAATCCAGCTTTTGGATTTTGGCCAGCAGATTTGCTTTGGCCACTCTGGAATGCTTGCCTAGATTAGCTCCCCACCCTTTAAGGAATTGTCTGATATCACTGGACTGTGTCTGCCACCAGTCAATTGGCCCCCTGCACCTTCTTATTTGGTAGGCCTGATCTTGCCAGCGCTTCACCACCATCTCTGAAAATCCAGGGATATGAAACCAACTGGTCTCAAAGAAGAACCTGGTTGATTTCCTCGGGCACTCGCTCCCAGAGTCCAACACCAGGGGAGTGTGATCAGAACCTAAACACGTAGCGCCACGTAAGGACAGCAGAGGAAACTGCAACTCCCACTCAGGGGACACCAGAACCCTATCAAGAACACATCTGACAGGATTTCTTTGTCTGTTAGACCACGTAAACCGAGCGCCTGCACGCGCTACTTCTCTGAGAGCCATCCTTGTGATGGCATCGTTAAATGCATTAACTCGTGGCCAGTTGATATTTGAATTGTTCTTGTCATGGGCACCACTGATAAGGTTGAAATCCCCAAACACCACAACTGGCATGGAGGATCTCTGGACTTTAGCTTCTAAATCCATCAGAAACTGGGCTGATTTGGAGTGATCGGCTGGGCCATAGACACCAATGGCTTCAAACTTGAACTTGGAAACCCTGTGATAGACATCAGCACTTAGGAAATAAGGTCCTTGATCAATAGCACTAACTTCAAAAGACTCATCTTTCACCCCTAGCAGCATACCACCAGAGCGGCCCACAGCCGGGCGCCAATGCCAGTGAAAAAGCTCTCCATTCACTAAGCCTCCGAGCTCTTGATCCGTAAAGTCTTGACGCATAGTTTCTTGGAGGAAAATAATATCTAGGACTTCCTTCTTGATAAAATCCTTGAGTTGGGTTTTGCGGCCACTCCGGCCAAACCTACGCAGATTCCAACCCGCGACTTTCATTGGGTTCCATTCAGTAGGGCTCGTGCTTGTCGAGCCGGAGTAGAACGCAAGTTGGTCCTAGGAGGGAGCTTTACCGTTGACCCCTTCTGTTTTCTCTTCTTGGAGAGCGACGCAACCGTAATGGTCTCTGGATCACCAATCTCTCCCGCCAGGCACTCTGCCTGCGGTTGAACCGGAGGGGAAGTCCCCACACTGGTGGACTCCTCCTGCACTACCTGCTGCGATGCTTCTGTTGCCCTAGCAGCTTCTCTGGAGGCGGCACAGTCGATAGCCTCGACCAGCTTTGCTTGCGCAACTTCCCTGGAATGAACAACCGAAAGAGCAGCCACAGCGGACATAGAGGAATTCCCCAAAACTATCCCACAATCACCCGCAAGCCCCATGAAATGAAGATCGGGAAACGCAGAGAGCGCAATGTAAGCTGGATTGGGAGAGTTAGAGGTTGAGGGAGATGTACCTGCTTTCACGGCCGCGCGGTTGACTGCCCGCTGCAGAATAGGAATCGCCTCTGACCCCTTCCCCCTAGCACTAGAACGAGTGCTAGAGACAGGGGAGACGACCGCGGCAGATCGCCTGGCCTTGGCCACTGGAGTTGAGGACGCCGCTTCCTTCGCCAGATCAAGATTACGGGGAGAAGCTAGAGAGTTGTGAACTTCACCATCATGTTTCTTCTTGAGCTTGGCGATCTTCTGAGCAATGGTCTCGTTGTCATACTCCCAGTCCTCCGGGCTCTCCCACCCAATATCCGCCCGATCAGCACTGCTAAGCTTGGAGCACTTGAGAATTTCTGGATCCACAGGGGAATCCGAGTCTGGGGCAGAATCGTCGTCGAGGATGATCGTCATGGAGATTGTCTGAGGCTAGAGAATGGGTTCTGAGGAGAGCAAGGGGTCGAACGTCAGGTTGGAACCATACTGGTTGAACGGAATGGGCTGGACTTTGAATTTTGCCGGGGCAGAGGCAGGCTTGGTAGCAGAGTGATCTTTAGCTGATGGGGGTGGCACGCTGCTGCTGCCCACCGAGGATTTAGTGCCCGGTTTCTTCATCAACTTCTTCTTGAAAACACTATGGAGGGCAAGCTGTGGACCCAAGTGAATAGCAGCCGGGATCGTCGCACGCGGAGGGGAAGCCGCATTCTCCTTGGTAGCACCAGATGTGGGGTCACTAGAAGCCCCCACCTCCTTGCCTTTCTCCTTGTCCTCAGAGCTCCTTCTCTTCCAGTGGCAATCGGACTGGCTTTGTTCTTCAGTCTGCTCCTGGTCCTTGGATGGATCGTCATCACCACCCTTGTGATTTTCCTCAGAGCTGGGAGGTCTGGGACTCACGCCCTTGGCCAATTCCACAGCCACCCCAATCCGAAATCCCTGCAAGCTGGCAAAGAGGGTGACAGATCTGGGCAGGCGATCCGGAGTAGGAGTGTGGAAGAGCATGCGCACGGGACCCTCTGCAGCTGCCAAAGATTCCTCGTCCACCAATCTGGGTCTCCCAAGCATCTTTGTGCCCTCCATCAACAGATCAGCACGACGCAGACATGGAGGCACATCGGACAAAGCCACCCAAACCTTGGAGAGGAAAGCAGACGCCCTTAAGTGAGGGAGTGGGTCAGCGAACAAGACAGAAACCTTGCTGACTGGGAGCGCAATGCCGCCGGCGTTCTTGCACAGGTTCTTGCAGAGGGTCAAACTGGCCTTAGTTGGGCAAACCACGGAGAAATCAGTATCGCTGATGCGACGCACCTTCCAGTCACAGTTATCTTCTATCAAAGCTTTGAGGTCCTACGTACGAAGCTCACACGTCAACCTATTCTCTGCCGCAATCACCGTTGCTTTATTCTCACTGGCCGCCGGATTTGTCACCAGGCCCGCATCGTCCACCTCCAGGCAGTGAAAGCTCACCCCATCAACCGCGTAGCCGTAAATTACCACGTTCGACAGTTTGGGAGTGCCCCACCCCACGTCTCCGCGGTGACTTTGATTTTGTACACGCCGCGTCACAGATCGCATCTGAAAAACAAGTGCATTAATTGTTGTTGGGAATGCGATCCATGTCGTACTTCTCACTTAGAGATTAAGCTGAAATAATTCTACCTGTCAGCAAAAAAAATGCTAAAATAAGCGTTAGACTTGGACTATCGTGAGCTTCGAAGAGGTCTAGTTCACATCATTCGACGAGCTCGATCTGCTTTTCACCAAGTAGCACCTGAGCTAGTTGGTATTGTCATCATATATATAAAAGATGGTTTCTCACCAATTTGCTTGCTTGCCCGTTGAATTGCCCATGTTTTGCCAAGGTTAGGTATGAATGAAGATGGAACCTTACAAAAATTTGGCAGCAGCTTTTTGCCCATACGGACAATGGCCTGGTTCCACTACTTTTCAGTGACAAAACAGGGTGCAACCAGTTCGATGACAGGTTTAAGCTGTACTCCTGCAAAGAAGTAAACATTCCTGCATATGGGATCATTGGCTACTGCCTCAAAGCAAAGAAGTAAACATTCCTGCATGCAACCTAGCCGAACCAAGAGCCACACTATGACAGCACAATTTTTTGGCAACAAGCTAACCAAACAAAGACCAAATCGTTTCAAGTTACCAAACTTGGTAATACATGGTTGGGGTTACACATGGGCATCATACCGAACACCGCAAAGTGGACAACTATTTGAGTTCCAAGTTTCCAGTTAAGGTATAGAGGTCTAGACTCATATGGCACATGTTAGTGGAACTATCCAGGAAGCCAACGGGTTGTTATTGCTCTTATTTTTCGCATCCAGGTTAATGTGCCAAGTCAATTCGTGAGACCACAAAATGTTTGTTGAGGACCATGTCAGTTAATTCGCCTCTATAAGTCGATCAAGAACAGCTGCTTGCCACTTCATTCAGATGAACGCCGGCCTTTTTTGACGCTGTCGACGAACAACCAACAGAGTAGCGGTGTGATCTTGACCAATCTTGTGGCACCATGGCCGGAGGAGGAGGGAAAGCCAGGCCGCTGGAGTTCACGCCGACCTGGATCGTCGCCTCCGTCTGCTCCATCATCGTCATCATCTCCTTCATCTTCGAGCGCTTGCTCCACCGCCTAGGCAAGGTACGTGCGTCACTACTTCCTCCGTCCTGCAGCCATGGGACACCTGATCATGGAGCTTCCATTTCTGTCCACTGCATTGATCACCCGCTGACTGTTAATTCGCACGCAGAGGCTGATGAGGAGCCGGAAGAAGCCACTGTACGAGGCACTCCTCAAGGTGAAGGAGGAGCTGATGCTGCTGGGGTTCATATCTCTACTGCTCAACGTCTTGCAGGGCCCCATGGGGAGGTGGTGCGTGAGCCCGGACCTCATGCGCCATCTGCTGCCCTGCAAGCCACCGCCGCGCGAGTCGCACAAGACTGAGCACGTCGGCGATGCCGTGTTCGCCGGCGTGATGGGCGGGGCGAGGCGGCTCCTGGCTGGAGGAGACGACTCCGAAGGCTACTGCATGGAAAAGGTAGCTTGATTTGGTCTTTGATGCACCTTTTGTTTGCTAGTACTTTAATTTCCTACTTTTGATTCTTATCTAGCGATTCGTTTGGTGTCATTTGGCATGCGCAGGGCAAAGTTCCACTACTTTCGGCTGAAGCTATTCACCAGCTACACATATTTATCTTTGTGCTGGCGGTCACTCATTTCGTTCTTAGTGCTATTACAGTTCTTCTAGGAATTGCGCAGGTACTAACTAAACTCAAATTAGATGTTTATTATTAGTAATTAATTAATCTATCATACTTCTCCTAAAAAAATTACCTATTGTGTAGACGAGAAATTGGCGACATTGGGAGACCAAAATCCAAGAAAATGATGTTAATGGTAAGATACACCACACTTTCCAAAGTTAGCGAGGGATGCGTTACAGAAATTCTTCATAATGAAGTTATGTCATATTTGCTGCTTATGGATGTTGGGCCGTAACTTGCAGCCCCTCAAATGATCAAGCATGTTCAAGAATTCAAATTTATTCAAGATCACTTTAAAGGTCATAGAAAACGGTGGAGGACAGTTGGCTGGATGGTATGTTTTTCTATTGTGTTCTAAATGTCCATACAAAATCCACCTTGCATTTTGTTCTTGTTATTATAAATAGGAAAATAAGATAATTCAACATCATTTTAGCGTTCCTTCTTCAAACAATTCTATGGATCCGTCACGAAGGAGGATTACACAACAATGCGGCTTGGTTTCATCATGGTATTCATTGTCATCAATAGAAGTATTTACTCCTATATGCTTTCAAGTATGCCATTTTAGAGCAAGAAATTCATATGTGCTCCTTCCATGTTCACAGAAACATTGTAGTGGGAACCCAAAATTCAACTTTTACAATTACATGATTAGAGCATTGGAGGTTGATTTCAAGAAGGTCGTTGGTATCAGGTACATAATCAATTCTACTTTTACAAATGCATGACATATATCAATATGGAAGGTAGCTAATTAGCGTGCATGTTGTTCTAATGCAGTTGGTACCTTTGGGCTATGCTTATGATATTCTTATTGCTGAATGTTCAAGGTATGTATCACTAGAAATATTAAGTTATTACCCAGTAAATTAATTACTTTTGTGGAACTAACATCAAAGTTCTTTATAATTATGTGTTTGGTTAGTTCACTATACAATATTTAGTTAATTTATGTGAAACATAACTTCAACGTTTGTTACCGTTATTGTAGGATGGTATGTCTACATTTGGATATCATTGGCTCCATTCATCGTAAGTAACCGTGATATACATTAATACAAAAAAACATGGAGACTAAACTTCTTCTCTATGTATATATACATGTTTTAGAGCTTTATAATATTATTTTTATGTGAGACGAGAAATCAACATAATTATGTGGCCTTCAAGAGCTGCAAAAAGAAATCATGAAATTAATCTATACATTTGTTTTGGCAGATGCTACTTGTGGTAGGAAGTAAGATGGAGCACATTATCACAGAACTGGCATATGAGGTTGCGCAGAACCACACGGCTATTGAAGGGGATTTAGTAGTAGCTCCTTCAGATGATTTCTTTTGGTTCCGGCGGCCTAAATTAGTCCTCCTGTTGATCCACATCGTCCTATTCCAAAATGCATTCGAAATTGCATTTTTCTTTTGGCTCTTGGTAAGAATAATAATTTAATTGGTCGATCATCAGCCAAAATTAGTTCTAGTTTATTTATCATAAAAATGATGCATATGTATGGACTATAAGTTCCATACTTGATAGTCCCAAATTATAATATAGTAAGTACAAGTAGAACTAACTTTTGTAATCATGAACATTGCAGGTAACATACGGCTTCAAATCATGCATCATTGGAAAACCAGCATATGTTATTACTCGACTTGTCATAAGGTAGAAGAAAAATCACTACACTGCAATGACATATCAACACATCTTGAGAATGCACTCATTGCTCTTCTTCTTTCAGCGTCGTTAGCCAATTTCTTTGTGGCTACAGCACCCTACCGCTTTATGCCATCGTATCTCATGTGAGTTCACCTCCTGAAAAGCATAATATTTTAGCCTTTTTTGTTGGGATTTCTGAGAACTAATTTTAATTCGACTTACAAATAGCTAACACTTGAGATGTACAAAGTTTGTTTTCACACTATAATGCCATAATATAGGTATTAATTAACATGGTCTAACTACTACCTTTTAATGTATATATTTGTATTCTAATGTCATCTCCTTATTGGTGAAGATGGGAACTTCATTCAAGAAATCCATATTTGATGACAATGTGACCGAAGGTCTTGTCAACTGGGCAGAGAAGGCTAGGAGACGCAAAAGAATCCCAAACAGAACAACTATATATGCAACAAATTCACCGATTGAGGGGGAGAATAGTGGAGAAATTCAAATGCAAAATACACGTGACACCTCATCGGTGTAGCAACGGACTGCTAGGCTAGTATAATCGTATACGTACATTTGCCAATGTGAAGGGTTCTGCAGTATACCATTTGGTAAATTGTACAGTTATTTCACTTTTGCAATAGAAATTTACTTGTATTGCAAAGGTTATCCGTTGGTAGCAGTAGCTCTTGATGTTCTCAGTATCGAAATCAAATTAAACTGTATGTGTACAAAAGTAGAAGAATCCACAACAGTTTGGTGTTCTGTTTGTATTACAGGCAATGTTATTTTTAGAATTGTAGATCACACACCCGTCTTCTCATTATTCAAGATATATTGACAAGAAACCGCAAACCTTGCATACAAGGGCATTCATACGATTTTTTGTGTCATGGTAGGCAGCATGGGGGACCCTATAATCACACTTCAGAGGTATCAAGGGAAACAAAAAAGACACGATGTACCTATACTCAGGGCCTCATGGTGGGTAAAAGCCATACACATGCCTTGTAGTCTATATTATCTCGAGGATTAGAACGTTATAATGGATCTAATCAAGATGATATGTATACTAGCTAGATGGCGACGATGCTCCTCAGGATAGTAGGGTTGCATCTCTTTGTATTGCTTGTAGCTCGAACTTATCCTCTTGTTGCAAGGGTCACCAAGTCCTTTATATCTACGCAGATACCTACAAATGTAGAGGATCAAATGTGACTTCCTTGGGAAGTTTTTTATTCATTTTTTTTCGAGAGTAACGGGGGGGGGGGGGGGGGGGGGGGTGGTATTCAAATTTTCATTCGACGCAGTGGAACCAAACTAATTACTAGTATGTTTTAACAACTCGGGCATCATTGTCAACCACACGAGCAATGGGAACTAACTTCCTATAAATTGTTAGTAGGCAAATAAGTGGACATTTCAACTGTGAGTATAATTATAGAAAACTACATGAAATTGGGGTCTCTAACGGTTATAGTTATGAAGGATGAAGTTTCACCACAAAACCCGACAACAATAGTATTGGTCCACCCAATTAATACAAATGGTCATTTAATGGGCCATGCATTTATGACATATCAGGTTCATCACATAAAATACGCCATTTCGGATAGAGGGAGGCTTACGAGGCCAAAGGTATAATCCTACATGGCGCCATGTCACCTAATTTACGGAATACCGCTCTTCTATGACAACAGATGGGTCATGACAGGTAAACATATTTTTAGTAGTGAAGGATTATTCACCAAATATTGATGATATGCTGGCAACAAAATATTTATGCCTGAGTTGTATCTTTGTATTATGCTATTATCATTTTTTGATCTAATTGGCACTCATCCGTGGGCATGTTAATTTCACAGAATCTCGGTCTCTCTGTTTTTTGTTCAGTTCTTAGTTTGGCATTTCTAAAATCCAAGTAAATAATGTGCTTTATTTTTTTGTTTACAAAAATAAAAGAGATCGAAAATTTGAAAATGGAAGTTCTGAATTCAGATAAGTTCCAATTGGGGAAGCTTAAAATTAGTGAAGGTTAATATAATATGAAGTTCCATTTTATGAAATTTCGAAAATCAAAATGTTTGAATTGTCAAAAAAAGAACATTTTTTAAAACAAGACAAAAGAGTTGCCATTTTCATTGATTACGGAAGTTGCCAAGAAGGAAAAGTACATGCCAAGACAGGAAGACATCTGGTCTGATATTCACCCGTGGGCACAGGTGACCGTTATCAAGGACAAGCTTGGCATACATCGATAGTGGTGGTGGACCGAAGACTGTTTCCACAAACAAACTAAGAAAGCGCACATAGTAATCTTGTTCATATCATCTTTTTGCAGGGGAGCACACATTGTAATCAACGTTACCAGTTTCTAGCTCTTGTTCTTTTGTGTCGATTAAACCATGCTTTGGAATATAAATTGATCTGTCGTGCCATCATTATCTTATTAAGGACCATGTAATACAATTATAAATCGATAGAGCAGGGATTCATTGGGATGAACACCAGCACTTTTGTTCAGGTTGTTTTGGAATAACTAACAAGGGGACTGTGTGACCTACTGACCTCCATGGCCGGCGGAGCAGAGGGCAAACCCAAGCCGCTCGAGTTCACGCCGACATGGATCGTGGCGTCCATTTGCTCCGTCATCATCGTCATCTCCCTGCTGTTCGAGCGGTGCCTTCACCTCCTAGGCAAGGTACGCCACGATCCAGGTCTTAGTTTCTGCTTGATCATCACCGGCTGAGCTTAATTCAGTGACTGATCAATTGTTTCTCTGCGGTTGCGTTTGGGCACGCGTACGTTTGCAGAGGCTGATGAGGAGCCGCAAGAAGCCGCTGTACGAGGCCCTCCTCAGGGTGAAGGAGGAGCTGATGGTGCTGGGGTTCATATCGCTGCTGCTCACTGTGTTCCAAGGCGCCATGGGGAGGCTGTGCGTCCGACGGAGCGTCATGCGCCACCTGCTGCCCTGCAAGCCGCCACCGCTAGATGCCACCGCCGAGAATGCTCACTTTGGTGACGCCGTGTTCTCCGGCGTGCTGGGTGGGGCGAGGCGGCTTCTGGCTGCTGGAGACGCCTCCGATGACTACTGCATAAAAAAGGTAGAACAAGGTGCTGTAGCTGAGATTTAGGAATATTCCAGACAACTTGTGAATACTCAACTCGTCACTGCTCCTCTAATTCTGAAAACCAATTATCTGAATTTGATTGTTTTTCAGCTTTGATGCATTCCCCCTTTTTCATATATAATGATTCATCCATGTTAATCGTCATGTAGGGCAAAGTTCCAGTATTATCTGCTGAAGCTATTCATCAGCTGCACATATTTATCTTCGTCTTGGCGGTCACTCATTTTATTCTCAGTGCTATCACGGTTCTGCTTGGAGTTGCGCAGGTACTAGAACTTAGAAAACATGTGTATTAACAAGTATCAATCATGATCTCCCTGAAGGATTTTTTTCAATTTTCATTTAGACTAGAAACTGGAGGCAATGGGAGAGCAAGATTCGTACAAACAATGATAACGGTATTATACATACATTTGAAAATTTGGACAATGCTGGCTTCAGAGTTGTTCTCAACATAAAGTTATGTGCTATTATTAACTTATGAACATTGGGACACAATTTCAGCTCCTGAAAAGTTCAAACATATTCAAGAATTCACATTTATTCAGGATCACTTCAAAGGTGATAGAAAACGCTGGAGGATATTTGGCTGGATGGTATACTTTTTGGATATTACATTTGATAATACATAACTCATAACATTTTTTCTTACTTACTCTTGTAGTAAAGCTAATACAAATTTTACTATAGCGCTCATTCTTCAAACAATTCTATGGATCGGTCACTGAGGAGGACTACAGAACAATGCGACTTGGTTTCATAATGGTAACTACACATCTATCACCATCAACATAAGTCACCAATATGTGTTTATGTTACTGGAACAAATTTACATGTTGGTCTTTTTTTTTCACAGAAACACTGTAACTCAAACTTCAATTTTTACAACTACATGATTAGAGCATTGGAGATTGATTTCAAGAAGGTCGTGGGTGTTAGGTAAATTATCAATGCAAAATTACAAAATGTATGACATATTTTTGTATAATGAAATTCCAGTATAGAAATGATTAATTTGCACATTGTTCTCATGTAGTTGGTACTTATGGGCCATGTTGATGATATTCTTATTGTTGAATGTTCAAGGTTTGTATCACAATTGGTCATAATTTATTACCCATACATAACTACATTATGTAAAATGACATGATTGTTTTTTGTATATTCACTAAATAGTATCATATTTTTCATGTGAAAATAACTCCACTATTGTGTTATGATATTGTAGGATGGTATGTCTACATCTGGATATCGACCGCTCCGTTCCTTGTGAGTAAACATGACAAGTACCGTTAATACCAAAACAGAAATAACTGAAGACTGTAAACTTGAACACGTGACTTCTCCCTAGCACTACAACCTTTAAAATAAATATAGTTGCTATTTATAACAAGGATCATTCAATATGTATAATCATGATATCAAAATGATGTTTTTGTTTTGACAGATGTTACTGGTAGTTGGGAGTAAGATGGAGCACATCATTACAGAATTGGCTTATGAGGTTGCCCAAAAGCATACAGCGATTCAAGGAGAATTAGTAGTAGCTCCTTCAGATGATTTCTTTTGGTTCCATCGTCCTAAATTAGTCCTTTTGTTGATCCACGTCGTCCTATTCCAAAATGCATTTGAGATTGCATTTTTCTTTTGGCTATTGGTAAGAGCTTCATCATCTACTCAAATGAAATTATAGCTTGGAAGACAGTCATAACAAATGATGACATTGCTTGAACTACAATTAAATTTCATAGATGTAGTAGTCTAATACTTATATAGCAAGGTACAAATAGACCTTAATCTTACATTTGTCAACCTTGCAGGTATCATATGGATTCAAGTCATGCATCATGGGAAACCCATCATATGCTATTGCTCGAATTGTCATAAGGTATCATCGATATAATCTATAAAAACTAGCCACTACATCTAAACATTTTGAGAAACTCATTGTTTATTCCTTTCTTTCAGTATCGTCAGCCAACTCCTTTGTGGTTATGTGACCCTACCTCTTTATGCCATCGTCTCGCATGTGAGTTTATATTCAAAACCAAGTGGATTGCCAATCAGCCTTTTTTGTTTGGGTTTTTGTGACTGCTTAGCTCACGTTGGTGCATGAATATCTAATTCTTGACAAGTACAAAGTTTATTTAGTGCAATTTTCCAAAGTGGTGTATGAAAGTGATCATATAAATTATCAAATATATGACTAGTACGTTTTTACAAATTCATGGCCCCATGTTGGTACTTATTGACATAACTTATCTAACTACTTTAATCTCAATGTTTTATCCTAATTTATCTCCTTATTGGTGAAGATGGGGAGCTCTTTCAAAAAAGCTATATTTGATGACAACGTGACTGAAGGCCTTGTCAACTGGGCTGAAAGAGCTAGGAGGCGCACATTAATCTCTAGTAGAACTACCGTAAACGCAAGTGGTCCATCGGTTGACGAGGCGAATGATGTTGCAATCCAAATGACAAATACACGTGCAATCTCATCAGATGAGCAAGGGATTAAGCTTACATAATTGTATACTACATATTTTATAGACACAGAGGGTTCAATGCCATTTTGGGTATTGTTCGACTAGTTCTAGTTGTACCATGAAAATTCACATATGTTAGGTGAATACCTTTGGATAAATCTGGTTCTTGTTGTATTCTGCATACTTTCGCCTAATTTTTTCTAGTATAAAAATTAGAGAGTGGCTATGTCACCGAATCTCAGTTGCAACCCATGTTACAAATCATTATTAGCACAAATCACAAAACAATTCAATAGTTTAGGAGCATTTTTTTCTCAGTTACAACTCATGTGCAAGTACTTAAATCTTATTTGCAACCCATGACTAGCCGAACAAGACGTACTCGGATGGCTTAAAAGACAACTAAAAAGTAAACTGATTCCCAGCCGACTGATCATTAACAAAACTGTAAAATCTATGCAATAAATGTTATACATACGAGAAAAATTGACTTCTTTAAAAAGAAGTAAAAATACACACATTTCGATAGCATAAGGTGGCAGCACCAACAAACTTAGCTATGAATACTGTTATTCCGTCATGTTAATCCATCAACTGTAAGAAATTGGCATGGAAGCACAAAGGGATCTGGCGGCCCCACATCAGAGTGACGTCCGCCCCCATCTTCACTGTTAGATTATATTTACTTGCATAGCAAGTTAGGGTTTAGGCCGGTGCGCCGCACCTCCTCTTCCCCCCTCTCCTATATAAATCATTGTATTCTCTCATTGTAATATTGTCAATTTATCATTATTATCACAAATTTACATGGTATCAGATTAAGGTTAGATTCTAGGGCATGGCTCCCACGCCTCCCACCCCGCCGCCGCCGCCCCCTCCGGGGTTCTTCGAGTGGCGCGACGCCATGGCCGCCGTCGCGGCTGCTAAACCATCCACCTCGGCTGCCAAACCATCCACCTCATCCGCCCCACCTCCTATCGCCACCACCATCAACTTCGCCGATACAATCTCCGACGTTACTCCATTGATTCCCATCACTTTAGATCTTCCCCAACACAACTACTACCATTGGAGGCATCTTTTTGAGGTGCACTTGGGCCGCTGCAACCTCCTGGCGCACGTCGACCCCAACATCTCGCCGTCTCCCTCGGATCCCCGCTGGGCCAAGGATGATATCGCTGTGATACAGTGGATCTACCAGCGGGTGAGCACCGAGATTTTCAATCTCGTTTTCAGGGCTGCCACCAACGCCGCCGCCCTTTGGGCAGCAATCCGTCAGCTTTTTCAGGACAACGCCGACGCCCGTGTCAACACACTCAACACGGAGCTTCGGAACACCGCCCAGGGCGACTTGCCCGTGGGGGTATACTTCCAGCGCCTCCAGACCATCGCCGACGAACTTCGTGAACTCGGTGATCCCGTTGAGGACAAACAGCTCATCAAGATCCTCCTCGTCGGCCTCAACAAGCGCTTCGACAAGCAGCAGTCCTTCATCCCCATGATGCGGCCGTCTCCTTCTTTTGCAGAAGTTCGCTCCATGCTCTCCTGGGCGGACCGCGCCATGACTACTCAAGAGTCTCGCCCTCAGGCCTATGCTGCTGCTCCACGGTCTCCTGCACCGCCACCGCCTACGGCGCCGCCTGCGCCTGTTCCACCGTCAGGTTGGCGCCCTAGCCCCAACTATAGGGGCACCCGGCCTATCTATCGGCCGCCTGCACCAAGGCCTCCTCCAACAGCACCGGCTCCTCCACCTGCCCCGGCACCACCACCGGCTCCACCTGCAGCACCAGCTTGGCGATCTTCTCAGGACCCTTGGACTGGCATGGTTCAGGCTTGGCCAATGCCTTGGACCGCGCCCTCTCCTGTTGGCGCGCCACCTGCCTACACTGGTTCGTGGCAGCCCGGCGTGCATCCTCATACAGGCTCACCTGGCCTCCTTGCACCACGGGTCCCTGCCCAAGCTCATTACGCCGCTCCTTCACCGTCCATGTATGCTGCACCATCGCCGGCTCCCTATGCCTCACCGATGCACTCGCCGATGCCCTCTGCTATGGGTCCTTATGGCCCTTCGACACCGGTCACTTATAATCCTGGAGGCTACTACTCGCCATACAACATGTACTCGACTCCTGCTGCACCGCCACCACCTGCGCCAGTACCTGCTCCGTCAACTGCCCCGACTCCCTCTACTCCGAGCTGGGACCAAGCTGCATTTCTACAGGCCATGAATAATTTTGCTGCTCAAGGTAACTCAGGTACTGATTGGATTTTCGATTCCGGTGCTTCTAGTCACATGTCTTCATCGAATACTATGCTGTCAACTTGCATACCATCTCATTTTTCATCCATTACATTAGGTGATGGCTCCTCCATACCAATTTCATGTGTCGGTCATACCAACCTTGCATCTTCCACTTCCAAACCACTCCTACTTAAGGATGTCTTAGTTGCACCAGCCCTCATTAAAAATTTAATCTCTGTTCGTCGTTTCACCACAGACAACTATGTTTCCGTCGAATTTGACCCTTTTGGCTTGTCTGTGAAGGATTTCATGACCAAGGCGGAGATCGCTCGCTTCGATAGCTCTGGCGACCTCTACTCTGTTCATGGCGCTCCTGCGGCCTCGTCTCCATCATCCATGCTCGCCTCCGTAGATCTATGGCATAAACGCTTAGGCCATCCGAATAAAGCCACTTTATCCTCTCTTCTTAGTGATTTTTCGATTCCTTGTAATAAAGAGGTTCATAATTCCTCCGTTTGTGAGTTTTGTCAACAAGGAAAACATGTTCGTTTACCATTTGCGCATTCTACTTCTCATAGTACTTATCCCTTTGAACTTTTGCACTGTGATCTCTGGACCTCTCCAACTATGAGTCTCTCCGGTTTCAAATACTACTTAGTTATTTTAGATGATTTTACACACTTCGTTTGGACTTTTCCACTGCGCAACAAATCTGATGTCCACTCCCTTTTTATCAATTTTAAAACCTATGTCACCACACACTTCTTTTTACCCATAAAATTTATCCAATGTGACAATGGAAAAGAATTTAACAACTTTGCAAACCGTAATTTCTTTCTCCAACATGGCATTCTCCTTCGTTTCTCTTGCCCTTACACTTCCCCACAAAATGGCAAGGCTGAGCGATCACTCCGCACCATCAATGACATAGTTCGCACACTACTCATTCAATCATCTATGCCCCCCACGTTTTGGGCTGAAGCTCTTAGAACCGCAACCTATCTCCTAAACATTCGACCATCTAGCACTAACCCAAACACCACACCTTTCTACTCCCTTTTTCTCTCTCACCCAAACTACACTGAGCTTTGCGTTTTTGGTTGCCTTTGCTTTCCCAATGTCTATGCAACTTCCCCAAACAAACTCTCTCCACGTTCCCTTCCTTGTGTCTTCCTAGGTTATTCAGATGAACACAAAGGCTACCGGTGTTTTGATCTTGTGACCGGTCACATTCACATCTCTAGGCATGTCACTTTTGATGAAAACACCTTTCCTTTCGCCACTAGAACTCCTACATCTCCTCCTCCCACCACAGCAACCCCTCGCCCAGCCAATTCCATAAACCCTCACTTTTTCGTTCCCAATACCGCTCCCGATTCTCCTGCCACGATAGCCTCTAACCCTGCCCCAGCCGACTCGGCTGCCCCGACAGCCCCTTCAGCACCCGTGTCTCGACCACCCATAACCCAGGTTTACGTTCGCCGCCCCAAAACTCCTGCCCCCGACACTCAAACTACCCAATCCTCTGCCCCTCATGCTGCTGCGTCCTCCTCCTCCGCTGCGCCGGATGCAGCAGCTCCTCCTTCACACGTCGTTCCCATTATCGCACCTACCAACGACCATTCCATGCGCACACGTGCTAAGTCTGGTTTTCGACTTCCTAAAACACGCCTCAATCTTCATGCTTCTCCAACTTTCTCACCTCTTCCCAAAACATACAAATCTGCTCTTCTTGATCCGAACTGGTCCGCTGCCATGCGCGATGAGTTTCAAGCACTCCAATCCAATAACACATGGCAACTTGTTCCCCGACCTCCTAATGCGAATGTTGTTTCTGGAAAGTGGGTGTTCCGTCAAAAATTTCATTCTGATGGCACTCTCTCTCGGTATAAAGCGCGTTGGGTTTGTCGTGGGTTCTCTCAACAACACGGTGTCGATTACGAAGAAACTTTCTCTCCAGTAGTTAAACCTAGCACCATTCGAACCATTCTTAGTCTTGCTGTTTCCTCTTCCTGGCCCATTCATCAACTCGATGTAAAAAATGCTTTCCTTCATGGTTCCTTAAACGAAGTCGTCTATTCTCAACAACCTTCCAGTTTCGAAGATTCTTCTTTTCCTGATCACGTTTGCCTTCTCCAAAAATCTCTCTATGGCCTCAAACAAGCACCCCGAGCCTGGTTTCAACGTTTTTCTACCTTTATTCAAACTATAGGATGCATTCCCTCTCGTTCTGACTACTCTCTTTTTGTTTATCACTCTAACACCCAGGTTGCATATCTCCTACTTTATGTTGATGATATCGTTCTCACTGCCTCCTCCACAACTTTTCTCACTCATATTATTTCTCTCCTCCAAACTGAATTCTCTATGACTGATCTAGGTTCTCTTCATCACTTCTTAGGTATAGCTGTCACTCGTGATTCTTCTGGTCTTTTTCTATCCCAACGTCAGTACTCTATTGATCTCCTAACTAGGGCTGGAATGTTAGATTGTCAACCATCCCGTACACCTGTAGATACTTCTTCTAAATTTTCCTCGGATGGTGATATTTTTCCTGACCCGACTCTATACCGTAGCTTAACTGGAGCCCTTCAGTATCTCACCATTACTCGTCCAGAAATATCATATGTTGTCCAGCAAGCTTGTCTTTACATGCATGATCCACGAGTCCCGCATTTTAACCATGTCAAACGCATACTTAGATATCTCAAAGGTACATTAGATCATAGTTTGCATATAAACCACTCATCACCCACATCATTGACAGCATATTCCGATGCAGACTGGGCTGGTTGTCCAGACACTCGTCGATCCACTTCAGGATACTGTGTTTTCCTTGGCAACAATTTAATTTCTTGGTCTTCGAAGCGTCAGCTTACGGTTTCTCGCTCGTCAGCAGAGGCTGAGTACCGTGCTGTTGCTCATGCAGTTGCTGAAACAGTTTGGTTGCGTCAGTTACTTGTTGAGTTACATCAACCTATTGGTCAGGCCACAGTGGTATATTGTGATAACATTTCAGCTGTTTACATGTCTGGAAACCCAGTTCAGCATCGGCGGACAAAGCATATCGAGATTGACATCCATTTTGTTCGAGAGAAGGTCGCTTTGGGAGAAGTGCGTGTTCTTCATGTGCCTTCTACGGCCCAGTTTGCAGATATTTTTACCAAAGAACTTGCTACTACACCATTTACAGAGATTCGTTTCAGTCTCAACGTTGTCGAGCCCACGGTTGAGACTGCGGGGGGATGTTAGATTATATTTACTTGCATAGCAAGTTAGGGTTTAGGCCGGTGCGCCGCACCTCCTCTTCCCCCCTCTCCTATATAAATCATTGTATTCTCTCATTGTAATATTGTCAATTTATCATTATTATCACAAATTTACATTCACTTCCCCTCTCCATCCTCCAGGACATCGCCAAGTAAATTAGTAATGCCATCCATTCTAAATTTTGAGATCCAGAAATAAACGATAAACGATCAAAACAGGTTGTTGTCGAAATCAGGCCAATGCCAAGCTAATAAATGCACACACACAGCGTTTCGGATACTGGTAAAAAAAGCGTTTCAGATTACACGCCGGCTAATATTCTCTCTACCACTTGCTGCCACTGCGCCTTAGGAAGCATGATACAGGTAAAAGAGAAGATCTAACGCAACAGTACACCTGGTCATCTACATCACACTGATAGGCGCCTCTCTTTTACGTGAATACCAATAGGAATGTCATGCTTAATCCTTTCTGAGGTCTACAACAAATAGATGTACAGTTGTACACAGTTCAGGTAAAGGTTCATACCAACATCACACTAATAAAACAAATGCAGAGACACTGGTGAAACAGCTATACAGAAAGAAGAAGAAAACTCAAAACTGAGCAAGAGTTTGTCCATGAAAAGCTCGCGAACTGAATGTCCAAAGGTGCATCGCTGAGCCCATGCATTACGGATCCTTAACGATTACATGGCCAGCAGTTAAGAACTTGAGATATGTTGCTAGTCATCTAGCTCAACGAGCTGAGCTCTTCTCTCAGCCGCTTTCTTCCTGACAAAGATGCCCCACCGCATAGCTGCCTTGATTTTAAGCCACCCAACGACGGCTTTCCCAGGTGGACGAGTGCGGTCATCGTCAAAGTTGAAGATCGGGGTAGACGACTGCATGTCGGGAGGAAAAGTGAAGCCATCATCACCCATGTTGGGAGCTCCACCCATGTTCAAAATCCGCAGCATCTGTTGCATTTCATCATTCTCAAGTATCTCGTGACTCCTCAATCTGATCTCTTCCATCAAGTAGTCATCAACTCCACGGTTCTCCTGTGGCTGTGACCATTGATCAAAAGGACTCAGGCCTGCAGGCTGCATGGGCTGACCAAGTGCTGAGAATTCAAAACCCTGTTGCTGTTGCTGTTGCTGTGGAGGTCCCAGGGCCAACATACTGGAGCCTCCAGAAGTTTGAGTCTGAAGGGAGGACCCACTGAACTGGCTTTCAGAAGATAGTGCACTCCTGTCATAGTGCATGGTACCATTTGCAGAGATATTGTGAGGATTTGCGGTGTAACTTGCTGTCTGGTTTCCATTATATGCGCTTCTTGCTCCATCTGCTGAACAGACCAACAAAATTCAGTAATTTCACAGTACAGCAATAGCATAATAAATTCACGAACACGATAGATTCTGCGCATCTATAACCAGAGGGCAGCAGCCTGTATCTTTATGCATAAAGGAATCAAAACTTAATTACTAGTAATGTCGTAAAGCAAATTGCAACCACGATGCAAATGTGTCTTTTAACACCATCGCTTTTCAAGTTACAGGTTTCCTGGTTTTAGTGATCTGAATGGGCTTACTTAACATGACATGCAAATACTATGATACGTGCCACTAACTCTGATCCAAAAAGTGTGGTTTACAATTATTATGGATCAGAGGGAGTACATCACATTATGCCCTTATTATACTGCCTGGAGCTCTGGGCAGACTGTAATGACTATGAATATATGAAGACATGAAATTCACTTGAAATAGATGAATAACCCAATAGAATTAGCAATGCGAACAAGAAATATTTACAAGATGCATCAGTACTCATAGTTCAGATCTTATTACCTTCACTCGTAGTTTGAGCAGCTTTTCCTGGCATTAACTGTTTCTGTGCATTGACCGAACCATGCAAAGCATGGTTGCTTGTTGAAGCTGCTGCAGTATCACTTCTGGTTGTGACAGATTTCTTTTTCTGCTTGAAGCTTAGGAGTGCCTTACCATCATATTCTACAGCATGCATCCAGTCCTCATACGCTTTCTTTACCAACGTGTCAGCATATACCTGCATTTAAGTTCAGGAAGGATATACTGTATTCATTATCATTAGAATATTAGTGTATCAATAGAATATTCGTGTTTAGGTATGATGATGAGTGAGAAGGAAATTTATAAGGTGAAAAGATTTAGCTAAGATAGTTGGGCATTTGTGTACAGAATCAAGACTAGGACAATGCATAAGCACATAGCACAAATAACTTGAAACATATACCACCCAGAATATCAGCAGATGATTTACTTTGGTTATGGTTCACAACTTTACACTGGCAACACATAATATTAAGAACTATCTTGAAGTTGAACTTCCAGCTTTTGTTCAAGAGAACGGTAATAATTTGCTACAGATATTCACACATTAGCAGACTAACAGAGTGAGCATCCAAATATGAACAGTCCAGTGATGGAGTTTAAAGAACTAATCCCAGTCTAAATTGACGGGGAACACTACCAAATAAGAGGCTCACACAAAATGAAGTAAATTTCAGAAGGCATCCTATCGGTGTCCTATATTCCCATCCACTCAAAGTGTGGTGCAGATAATTATCTAGAGGGGTCTGCATATTTATATATTGCGGGGAAGTCCCTGGATGTGCAGTGAAACATGTTGGATGCAGCCCATCTCAGGAATAGACTCTTGTCAAAGTTGTACAGCAGATTGATAAGTATTTAATGTTGTGCAGAAACTTGTCCAGATGTACCAAAATCAGCCTTAAAACACTAATGAAATCTATAATGTTAACAGGCACAAGACATGTAGCTAGCACTTATTTTTTGAAAGCACAAAAATATACAAACCTTCTGGTTGTCAGTAAGGTTTTCGGCTGAAATGAACTGATCATCAGCAATCAAGCCAGTGAACTCATATATGTTATTGAATATTGCACCGACATTTCTAGAATCATTGGCATAATATATATAATGCTTTCCACTTAAGACACAAGTCTTTGCATGCTCAACAAGGCTTTCCCACATCTTATTTGACATGCCACTGCCAAGAATCTACACAGAACAAGGTTGTTAGACAATAAACCAAACTACAAAAATAACAATCTGATAACAGACACAATAGAACTTACACTTCGTAACCTCTGTTGATCCCTAACAAGAAGCCGGAGAAAATCTTCAACTGTATAGATCCCACTTGCATTTAGCTTCTTGTGGAATGCACCATCCTTTCCAACCTTCTCTAATCTCCATACATCATCCTTCAAAGCAGGTGGGTAATGTTTTTTGTACACTGCAAAATACAATACAGGCTTATCAATAAAAGTTCAAATCTTCTAAAAGTATGAGACTATGAGTAAATCACGTATATAGCACATACATTCCCCTCTGTGATCCTTAACAGTAAAAGCTTCTGTCTTCGCCTCCCTAACACGAATACCTTCACAAAAACCAGAGGCTACCCTCAGCCCAAGTCTGAATTTTCTGCTTCTTATCCAGCTGGAGTTGTCAGTGAAAATAAGCTCCCCTATGGTTCCAACACCTTCTTTAAGAGTCACCTGGAGGTCACCAGTCAAAAGAGGTCTCTTCCCTTCACGCTCCTTGACAATGTGACCCTCAAACTCTTCTCCTGTCCAACCCTCATCTTCCTCTTTATTAAAGTCACCCTCAAGCACGAGAACATCCAGCTTTGCAGATGATTCAGGTCCGGAAGTGACAACACATCCAGTGTTTGTATCCAGCAGCACAACATGTATAGCCGCTCCCTGCTCACCTTCTACTTTTCCACCAGTAAAGAGTGGGAGAGAAAGCCTGCTTCTAAACTGAAGCTGAAGATTTGTCCCATTAGGGCCTTCAATTCTTTTTGGAGAGGACCTGTTTTCACTATGTATTAATATTACATCTGATTAGTGCGGCCAAATTACATCCATAGAGGAAACAAATCTGAAAATCCCAGATAAAATCATCCCGCAAGTGTCTCCACGGAAAACAGGTTATGATCTTGTACCTTCCTTGAATTCTAGCAGGACCCAACTTGGCCAAAGCACGCTCAACCTCTTCACTTACCTATTCCCAGAATATAATGGAACATATTTATCAATGAGCTCTAACCAAAAAATCAACAGGCCGTACAATAAATGATTCAACTCACCACTCTTCGAAGAATTGGCTCCAGCGATGAACAAAGCTTCTGCAAACTGTCGACCTTAAGAGCTTCCACAATGACACTGCAATATGTGTTATGTGTCTAGTGATCAGTATCAGAATATTGTAGATAAGTAAAAATATAATTGTACTTAGTTTGAAGGTACAGACACCACAACTGTAGCATATTGACTAATTTTGTTAAAACAAATTCTCATACAAATATTAGAACATCTTACTATCAGATAATCATTTTACTCAATTTATTATCAATGTTTAAAGCCGTGGCTGCGCCTCGTGTAAGCTGTGGGCCCATTTGACGCCAAGCTTTTTTAAAAAAAAACTATTGAGTTGTAAAATTTGATGCATTTGTCCCTGAATTGTGAAGGTTACAGCTCTACAGGTCCTAGCTCCTGCTACCGCCACTGATTTTAAGTGAACAGTATTATAGAGTATTTCTGACATGCCTGCCATCATTAAGACTTGACAATTCAAGTTATAACTCTGCAAAAGAAAACAAATTAGCTCCCTCTATTTGCCATATTTGTCAACAACCCCACATGTGCACAGAGGGACGAAGTACTACATCCAAGAAAAGCTTAAATATGAAACTATCATGCATACTCTGAGTTGACACACTATCACCACTCAGTTCTTCGAGAATATTTAAGTTAAGTAGGGCCAGAGATTGGAAAGGGTGCAATGACTAGACTGTTAATTACCTAAACTGGATCAATGGCATGGAATGGTAACTCCCAAGCCCATGGACAAATACAGTGAAACGGAGAGAGTAATTAGAATAAATCAGCATTGTAACTGCAATGGAACTAATAATCTGCATTGGCGAAGATCATCTATTATTTGACACCTGGTAAGCCAATAATTCAGTTACATATTTGATTCTCTTGACACTGTACAGGATTATACATCAAGACCATCCAGTGTTCCAAAACAAGTTACGCTTGTAACAGGTATTTAAGCATATGGAACTTGCTGATGCACATCAGTTTACATAGCACAGTAGTCATAGAGATGCAGAACTGAGCGAGATTGTGGAGACTTCCTTCTGTCAGTTGGTGCTCTGACACAGGACTGGACGCAGCACTCACTGGGGTACCAACTACCAAGTCACACCAAACGGGACGAGCCTCTGTACATTTTGGACTGCCAATTTACCCCCTCGTAGTCTCGAGCCACGTCCTTTAGCTTCCAATGATGATAGTAAACGTGCTGCACTCCCAAAATCATCTCGGGTCCAAGTTCTAATCCTCTTCCTACTTACCCAACTCGACTAAAACGGATTAGTGAAGTCTCCGTCCCAGCAGTTCCAGCCGGCAGGAAGCTTAGCAGCAGCATTAGCAGCCGAGTTACCTCCCTCCGTCATCTCGCCCGAATGAAGCTACTAAGCCAGTTGATCTAAATCGTCCTAATTAAAGCAGCCGACAAGCTGACAACCTGAGCACCTACCTAACCCCCAAACCGAAACCCGAGCTTGTCCCAGAAATCCTGGGTGCAGAACAGGGATTAGCGAGCAGAGTGGAACACGCACCTTGCAAGGGCGGGCACGCGAGGCCGTTTGGCCGCATGGTCGTCGTCGCCGCCGCCGCCACCGCCGTTGGCCTGGTCGAGGACACGCTTGGAGCCCGACCGCTGCAGGCCCCGCCCGGGCCGCTGCATCACGCCGGAAACCTAGCCCTAGCTTCCTCCTCCGCCGGCGACAGATCTGCGCGCAGTGCCGCCACGAATCCGGGTCAAAATTAACACAGTAATTCCATGGAAAAAGGCAAAAACATAGAAAAATAATCAGCAACCGGAGCAGGTGCGACGCCGAATCGGGGCGGCCGGCGGGAGCTCTCCAGTGGGGATCGAGAGGGGCGGGCGGACCTGAGCGAGAGATCTGCGTGGCTGAGATTGCACAGTGTGGGTGGGAGTGAGCGCCGCGCCGCGCCTGCTCGCGTGTTTGTTTGTGCTCGCGAGCCCGCCCCCCCACCCTTTCTTTACGACTTTTATATGTTTTCGCTTACTTGCCCCGCTTCGCTTACCTCGGCCGGACGGTCGCACGGTCACCGACTATCCGGGCCCACAGAGAGCGTATGTATTGCTGTGCTGGAGCACCGCAGATTGGGCCCACCAGTCAGGGAAATAGGTGACTGGTGGGTGGCTGATGGGGGTGGTCCGTGCGGATGGCGGCTAGGGGAACAGACAGATGGCGAGTACGGTATGATGATAGGATATTTTTCTCCCGACGAGGAGCAGCTGTGTGCACTGCCGCTCATTACCACTTCTTTCCCCGACAGGTGGCCCGTCTCTTTGTGCTATATGGGGGTCCAGTTATTTGGGTGACAGGTGGGCCCTGTGATGAGTGAGTTTTCTTGGTTGGATTGGAGAGTAGGTCAAGGACCACACAGGTGGAGCCCGACACTGTATTTAGTCAAGGTGGCCAGGA
This sequence comes from Dactylis glomerata, assembly GCA_007115705.1. Classification (NCBI taxonomy): domain Eukaryota; kingdom Viridiplantae; phylum Streptophyta; class Magnoliopsida; order Poales; family Poaceae; genus Dactylis; species Dactylis glomerata. Next base: position 302,515 of record QXEO01000440.1, on the reverse strand, counting down.
TCTTCTATGCATGTGGCTGTTCTTCGTGTCTGCCCTTTGGGATTTTTTTTTTTTTGAAACAAGGCAAAAGATTTGCCATTTTCATTCATTAAGAAGAAGAGAGTTTGTCCGGTTAATTATCGGAAAACCGGGCTAAAACCGATACAACACAGCCGGCTGAAATGGCACACAACAACGATGCTTCACACACTGCCTAGGACAAGCACATCCCCATGGTAGCACACAAGCGTCATCGTCGTCGCTCCTCCTCAAGTAAGCGAACCCGACTTCACCATCGACTTCCACGGAAGACACACTTACCACAACAGATGCGAGAAGTCATAAGAACCACCAAACAACCGGGCCACACACGACAACAACAGTGCAACACCGGATCCAAGGGCAGGCTACGAAGGAGAACTATGCAAAGCTGGCGCCGCGAAGGCTCAACGAGAAGGGCTATCCATCGCTGGTCATCGTTGCCGCACGGACCTCGTCGCCGCACCGGCCTCTTGCCACACGGACCTCGCCGCCGCAGCTTCGACTTCAAGCCACAAATAGACCACGGTGAACCCGCGGACACGTCGCACAAGAGACGACTACCGCAGCCTTGCTGCGCCTCCATCCTCGCGCATCCTCATAGCCGCTGCTGCACAAGCCATCGCCGACCACCAACTCGAACCATAGGACCCGCTGGCCGGACTCATCTTCAAACGAAGCCCTCAAGAGGGATAAACGACATGATGCCGACAACGTCCAATCCGGAGAGCCCAGATCTAGGGTTTCCCCTGAAGAACTGGATGCGGAGACGAGAGCGCCGCAACGACGCCTCTAGCAAGGTGACGGCACCCACATGCGCCGCCGTCGTCGGCCCCGACGAATCCAAGCCCGGCTTTCGCCGACCATCTCGCTCCCAAATCCAGGCCGGCCAGCCCACCCGTCCTCCATCACCGTCGACCACCAGACCTCGAGGAGCTTGCCGCTGGAACGTCAGGGGCTAGCCGAAGCCACCGCCAAGAAGACCGCAGCGGGCGACAGGCGGTGACGCGCCGCCGGCCGAGAGCCGGAAGCAGGAGCCGCAAAAGCCGCTGTCGCGACCTGGACGCATCGCCGGGCGCCGTGAATCCGCGCCATTGGAGAAGCACCATCAACGGCGCCGCGCCGCCAGGGCCGCTACATCGTCGGAGGAGGGCGCCGACGCCGCGGGGCGCTCCGAGCCACCATGAATCTCCCGTGAAATCGCCGCTGCGCCGAGGGCTTGCCCTGCCGCCGCCGTCCGCGCGCGGGCTTAGCCCGGCTGCATCCTTCGGCAGCGGCGGGGAGAGGGGGTGGGGGAGAGGGAGGGGCGGCGGGGGTGGCGGCTATGGTTCCCCCGAGCCGCCCCTGAGAGCGACGCGGGGGTTGGGGAGTGATTCCGTTCATCCATCAGCGTTTGAGATAGGCGTACTGAGAACTTGTAAGAGCAAGTACAATAAGGTCCACTCAGCTATAAGGATTAAACTACTATTTTTATGATGAGTTGGATGAGAGGGAAGAGGAGAGAGAAGAGAAGTGGCCTCTTATGCAAGAGCTAGCTCTAGCACGTGCTCCTATGTACTTTGTGAGAGTGTCATGTGGGCCATATAGTCATAAAGTAAAATTATTTTATAGCCAACTATTGTATGTGTTAGCTATAAGCTAGATATAGATGACATGACAATGCCTTATAGCCAGCAGCTAGCTCTACTATTAACTTTGCTCTAAACAAGCTGAATAATGAATATGTAGTACTAGTACTAGTAGTAAATTGCATGGTACGCATGGATAAAACAACTTGATGGTTACACTAATCTTAAACGTAACGGCCGGCAGCTAGTAGACGATTAGCTAGAACAACCGGTTCTTTAAATATCGTTAGTGCGCTCATACAGCAGCATGCCAAGGGTTAACAGCAGGTCCAGTGCTAAACGATGACAGCCGAGTACCTACGTGTGTTATATATACACTTCAATCCATACTGCAAGAATTGACACTTGACAAATTGTCGTCCATATGTTGTAACTTCGCATAGAGAATGGAAAATGCTTTTGGCTCTCGGGCACCAGTGCTCCCTCTATTTAAAAAAAATTAAAAACCAAAGTTTTAAGTTTCAAAAAATTATGAAAATAAATTAGAACATAGTCAGTGTTTGTTGTCTATAAGTATCCGAAATTTTATTACGAAATTCTTTGTATTGTGAGCTACACAAAAATAACAAAATCTGATAAAATTTGTAGATTTGAAATATACATACTCAGATCTAGACTTTTGTTATTTTTGTGTAGCCCAAAATACAAACTATTTGAACAAGATTTTTTATATGTTGGTGGGATAAATAGTTAGGTACATGCGAATATTATTTTCAGATTTTTTTGAAACTCAAAAAATATGATTTTCAATTTTTTTAAAAAAAACGAGATCACTAGTACTCATGTGTACCAAATCTTTACTCGCATAGAGAAGTACAAATAAGATTGATAGTGTAGAGCGGGTCCTCCATGGAGTATCACTGACGTTGTTCACTGTTCATGATATTGCTATCGACCATCGAGGCAAGTAGATCTTTTGACTTCTAGTTTCCATTTCATGTGTATCCGGTGCTTGCACTCATACATGCACTAGAATATTGTTATCTTATCATTAACATAATATTTTTGGAGAGATATTCCTTTGATTCTATCTCTTCATTACTCGTATTATGGATGAATAATCTCGGCACTTGTTATTATCCGATTGAATATTGTGGCAGGGGCTCGTGTAGAGCTGTGGATATCATTTCTTGGCTTCACTTCTATAAATTCGCCATCTGTGACATCCTGGCCTAGAGCTTAATAGGATTAATAGGATATTCATATCAACAAGTTGTAACTTTTTTTTTGAGAACTCACTCCAAAGGAACTCTGGGTTAAGCGTGCTTGGCCCAGAGCGATTTGGGGATGGGTAACCGACCGAAAAGTCCTTCCCAGGTGCGTATGAGTGAGGACAAAGTGCGCAGAAAAGACTAGTGTTGGTCTGTGGGGATAGTCTAGAGAGCCTAGAGAGCTGCCACGGTAACAGGCCCGAGCCACGGGGTGGTCGGGGTGTTACATTTAGTATCAGAGCCGACCCTTGCGGTAACACGGGCGTGTGCGGGTCAGGTGTGCGGACATGTGGCCCGTCGTGGCACATGGGTCGGCACTGGACGCATGGACGTGTCCAATAGGGGAAGTTCCTGGACTGGGGTTGACCGACGAGGACGTCGGTCTTCTAAGGGGGTGAGTGTGTGACATCCTGGCCCAGGGCTTAATAGGATTAATAGGATACTCATATCAACAAGTTGCAACTTCTTTTCCGGGAACTCACTCCAAAGGAACTCTGGGTTAAGCGTGCTTGGCCCAGAGCAATTTGGGGATGGGTGACCGACCGGAAAGTCCTTCCCAGGTACGCATGAGTGAGGACAAAGTGCACAAAAAAGACTAGTGTTGGTCTGTGGGGACAGTTTAGAGATCCTAGAGAGCTGCCAGGGTAACAGGCCCGAGCCACGGGGTGGTCGGGGTGTTACACCATCTATCTGTATTGGTGTCACGACTGCGAACGTATTGTGCCGGTTACGTATCTGAGTTCTCCAATGGGAACGATGCTTGGTCTGAACAGGGTACCGATGATGGATCCTTTGGAGTGACCCATGCTAGTAAGTTAAGTTGTCGTGTCTCAGCGGGCTAAGGAGCTCTGCTCTTCTGGAGCCTTCGTGGTTCTAGTTGAGACCGTCGAAGTGCAGAGTGTTTTTTTAATGGGGAGAACCCCAGCTTCTGCATCATGCGATGCACACATCCATTTATTGCAAAATTTAACATAATATTTTTGGAGAGATATTCCTTTGATTCTATCTCTTCATTACTCGTATTATGGATGAATAATCTCGGCACTTGTTATTATCCGATTGAATATTGTGGCAGGGGCTTGTGTAGAGCTGTGGATATCATTTCTTGGCTTCACTTCTATAAATTCGCCATCTATCTGTATTGGTGTCACGACTGCGAACGTATTGTGCCGGTTACGGTTTAGGTATCTGAGTTCTCCAATGGGAACGATGCTTGGTCCGAACAGGGTACCGATGATGGATCCTTTGGAGCGACCCATGCTAGTAAGTTAAGTTGTCGTGTCTCAGTGGGCTAAGGAGCTCTGCTCTTCTAGAGCCTTCGTGGTTCTAGTTGAGACCGTCGACGTCAAAGTACCCTTCTGCAAAGTGTTTTTTTTAATGGGGAGAACCCCAGCTTCTGCATCATGTGATGCACACATCCATTTATTGCAAAATTTAAGTATCTTTATGAGTATGAGATTTATTACAACTCCAAAAACACACTAGGTTGATACACAAATCAACCATCTAACACTGGATAATATCAAGACAATCCAGACAGCTAGACATCGGTCAATCTCCTAGAAAGCCATGTGACTATTTCACCCCGTGATTACCGGGTAGGGAATCTTGCGGTCATATGTGACGCCTATACTTTTCCAATTACAGTCTTTAAATCCACCTTGTCTATTTATCTGGTCATTGATATCTTGTTTATTTTCTTTGATTCCAGCTAATCCATTAATCATCTATTTTCCTTTGTTGTATCTACTTGCGGAGTATGAATCATACTCACCCTTGCTTAATTCACATGCCGGGAGGGAACAAAATAAAATGCTTAATTAGAAGTTTACTTTCAGCACAGAACTTTGTATCGCCAAATAATGAATAAAGTTGTCTTTGTGTAGTATCTTGATATGTGATAATTTTAGGCCTCACACGTTTATAATCTTCAGCTTGTAAACGCATGGTGGCTGTTACGTCTAAGACCGGTTTGGGGGCGTGACACAAACTCACCGACCACTAGTACTTGTACTTTCAATGAATAAGGCTTATGTTTTTTGAAAAGTCGAGCTAAGTAAATTTAGATTGAACTTTTACAAAATACTATCGACAACTATAATATTCTATAGATATCATATGAAAATTTGTATTTCATAATATACCTAACGATATTGATTTTGTATTGTGCTATTAATAATTTATTTAAAATTTTGGTCAAACTTTACATTATTTGACTTGTCAGAAAAAATATATGTAGCTTTATTCATTGAAAGCAGAGGTAGTAGTACAAAAGAACACAAACCCAATCTTCTCGACACCGGCAACACAGTATTCAGTATACACGCCCGGCAACGGAGGTGTGGTACTGCTGTGCAGCGTAGGAACTCTATCGGTGGTGGAACATGCTGGTAGGCGTCGAGGTACATAGTGCGTGTTTGATGACTTTTCAGATACATATCAGGCACGAACTTTAATTAGTGGGCAAACAGATTAGTACACGCCTAATTGCTCCATTTGAAAGAAAATATATGTATACCATATTTTCTAATTATCTGAGGACATAGCTTTGTGTTCATATTATCAATAATTATAGATCATTATGAATAAATAAATAAATAAATAAATAAGTGTCCCAAAATGGCGATTTACATATCAGTTAGTGCACAATATCAATGTTTTTCGATCAATTCACATATAAACGGTCTCTTTTGGCCTTAGGGGCATTGCAGACATTTTCCAACCAAACCAGTAGTTCACATTTAATACAACCAAACAACTTTTAAAAAATCCACAGTTCTAAGCTCACAACAGGTTTTTCAAAATCCACAGCTCAACCAAACACACCCTTAGTATCCTGAAAAGATAAACTTAGTACCCTCAAAGCCTGAAACATATATGCTCCATGTTCATCTGAAAACAAGCTAGTAACGTGGCATCTCTGCAAGTTACCTACTGAACCACTGTCACTCACACGACAGTTTAAAAACGGATAACTTTCATCCGGCAAGAACTTCACTTACAGTGATTTTAGTTGATACATGGTTTAGACTTGAATCAAGGTGAACTGCAGCCTTTCCACCAAGAGCGCCGTTGTTCAAGGTGAATTGTGGCCTTGCCTAAATTAGCTAAATTTGAGAGTTGAAGGAAATAGACTAATTTTTGTCCTGGACTGGCTGAGTTTAATCTTAGTTAAGTCTAAAACCACACAAACTTGACCCATAATATTCAATACCAGACAAATTTGGTACCCAAAGTGGTATGGGAATTTGTTCGCAAGTTGTGTTGTGATTATTGACCAAATTGAAGAAATGTTTAGACTTGGTAATTTCTGTGCCACCATCGATGTATATATCCACAAATTTCATGTATCAACTTGTATGGACTATGTCATGCATGTTCTGATACTAATAATTTATGATGTGTTTCATATACTCCCTCCGTATTTAAATGCAATGCCACTTCGTTTTTGCGTGCCAAACTTTGACTAAAAAAATTAGTCAACAGAATGTGTCATATGTCATCAAAAGTATATCATCGGATTGTTCTTTAAAATGTGATGGCATACTTTTCGTGCCATAACTTACATTTTGTTAGTAATTAGTAAAATTAATGGTCAAAGGTAGAACCCAAAATATAAACTGGCACTGTATTCAAATACTGAGTAAGAAGTGAGAAAGAACACTTCGAACCACATGCGAGAAGTGGAGTAATTCGCCAGATGATCTGGTTGTGATGAAGGTTGCAACATCGTCAGGTCTGCCCTGCAGTGCTGCAAGTTGCACTCAAGAACCTGCAAAACATTCCAATCACTAGAATGTACTTTAGGTTTACTTATGATGAAGAAAATAATGGTATTGCATAAAACCCACATTATCAGCTGATGAAGAATTTGGACGCCGTAAGAAGAACATGCACTAGACAGTATTAATTTCACAGGAGGAATTTTTGCATCGTAAAACTCTGTTCAAAGGGCGGAAGAACATATACAATCTAAAAGTTCAACAGCACCGTAAGTTAGAAGTTTCCCAGTAAGCATTTAGGGGTGCCGAATATTAAACGAGTGTGCTGGTGCATCATATGAAGAAATAAGTACTAGAATGTGAGATGTCATATACTGGTAAACCGTAGTATCATGCTTTTAATCGGCTGGATGCATGAAATCAACAGGCAGGTCAATGCAATTGAGACATGAACTATTCAGCACAAATGGTAGAAATGAACTTCACAAGCAGCCAGTCTGTATGTGTGGTAAGCTGCTAATTTGTGTACCTAAGGATATGTATACCAGCTTCATTGTTAGAAGCGGTTGTAGCTCATAGAGACTTGAATCATCATGTCAAGAGAGAGGCAAACAAGAAAGGGATAATATCTTCAACGAAAAGTCAATTATCTCATTTTTGTAGATTTTTACTGCCTACGTCCAACTCATAGCACTGTGGATCATTGTACCAGACGATGATGAATCACCTGATCCTTACAATACATACCAAAAATGTTCATAATGCTTCTTTCCACTTCAACCCTCGTGGCCAGGCTCAACACAGAGCCTCCCTCATTCGTCCCAGCATCTTCACGCTTCCCTCACCTTGCAGTTAGAGAAGCATTCTGGCTTCTTTGCAAGGCTACGCTGAAGCTTGTGCGCATTCTGGTGGCAACCTAAAGCCTGAGAGCTTCGGGAACTTCTTAGAACAGAAGCAGTAAGAAAAATCACTGTTTGAAGCCTTGGTGGATATGAATATGGACAGAGAGACAGGTTTAGGTCGAGCAACTCAATGTTCATCTGTATAGCAATAAATTCAGGTATTTCGAGAAATTGTACTGATAAACGAAAAAAAGTGAGAGAATACTAGCAAGTGGTTGTTAAATCCAAGAAGCTTGGAAGCGTATATTACCTGCTCCTGTCTAAATCTGTTGTATTGTTATGCTCAACCTAAATGAAACAGGCTAAAACTAGAATGTATTCGTTAGTTCTGCTTCTGCTGTGGTTATAATGGACCATCCACTTGCGTGAGCTAATTTCTAGGCTCCATCTATATTTGTTTTCTGAGAGTTCTCTGCGATGATGTGAAGAAGTAGCAAGTTCATAGAAATAGTGTAGCAAAGCTCCGCTTGAACATATAAACACCAGGTTCAAGATCCTGCGAGGAAATCTCCTAACATATAAAGGACTAAAGAGTCACTGTATTGATCTTGCTATGTGGAGCTCAAATTATGGAACCATTTAAAATTTTAACCAGAATATAGGACCCGTTGCTCAAGGAAGGAGTAAAAGGGTGAACTATATGACATAAGAATTTATCAGCTTTCTCCCATGTAAGCAAATTCTTAAAACCATTATAGCAAAATAACTAGAGTACATTTCGACGACTCTGGCATACATCCTTAATACAAAACGAAGTTAGATACTGTTATTTTTCCTCTCCAGGCATGGAATTGTTACAACCAAATCTACAGTTTTGAGTGCAGAGTTAATCATAGAATCAAGCCAAATTTAGCAACTTAGAACAGTCAAGATCATTAGAAGCTGGATACATTTTATGTTTCTCCGTCGCTAAAGTTAAATATATTTAGATATTATAACAAAAATTCCTACAGTGTTTTGTCCAAAGCAGCCAATACATCAGCCAAGAGTGAAAAAATCTGAATGTTTATGACGTAGTTTTGCAACCCTCTCTCATTTATATAGTATTGATTTGCAGCTGGAATAAATTTTAATTTAGTCCATAGGACCCATTGTAATACATATAAATTACCAAAAGTCCGAACTGATGGAAAGGGCTAGTACAATTCACTTATACACTTCAACACCCCCACTCACGTGTGACGGGGAGAAGACAAGTCAACACGTGTAGAGACTCAGAGATAGGCACAAGAGGCCTTATACGTGGTCCGGTGTCATAGATACTCCTATACACTGACACCGAGGGGTAACAACAATTTTAGGATAAATTGCGAAAACCAGGACTCGAACTCGAGACCTTAGGCTCTGATACCATGTCAAGCTTCATGCACCAGCCAACGCAACCAAAAGTCCGAACTCATGGAAAGGGCTAGTACAATCTACTTATACACTTCAACAGCCGCAGCCGTCCCGCCGTGCCCGCAGGCCGCACCCCTCCTGCACACGCCGGAACGATGACACACGCGCTGCCCTGCACCATGCGTCCGTCGCCTACAGGTCCCTGCACGCCGCCCACACGAGGCCGTCCTTCACGCGGAACACCGACACACGCAGCCGTCCTGCCCGGTCCACGCAACCGCCAGCTGCAGACAGATCCTCATTAACCCTGATGTTCGACCACAGGTTGCCGCACATCCATCAGGTTTGACGTCTTCCTCTACCTATTAACCCGCATTTGAAGTTTTGAGAGGATATCTGCTGCAAACTTTCCCAGTGGATCGGGTTCAAGAAGTTAGCTAACGTCTAATGCAATCATTAATCAGAAGCATGCTTTTATACATGAAAAGGGGCCTAGAGTTTGAGCATCAGTTGCCAGAAGTTCTCATTGGTTCTTGGCATGGCTGAAATTCTTGCAGCTACCAAAATTCATAAAGCAGTGTAAGCTGCTTGGAGTAATCCTCCAGAGTTATGATCTCTTCCTGAAAAGTAGGTTATTTCTTCTGATTCTTTTTACTTGGTTCTCATGAGATTTCTTTTTTACATCATGCCGCAGCAATATATAAACCATTGCCCTTAGTCTTTTTTGCCTGATCCTTGTTCAGTCTTAGTTGCCGCATAAACCATCAATTGTGCTTGTCTTGTCTTGGAAAGTTTAATCACATTTTTTCTTTTGGATGTTTTTCTTATAATTTCTCTGTCTTTATATTTTTCAAAGAAAGAGTAAAGGCAGTGAGATTTTGTCTTCAGTTACCATTTCTTGTTGCAATATGTGGAACCGAGATATGATACATATAACTATTTCTTCTCTTGCAAAATTAATGAACTGTTTTCTGTATTATGTGCATAGACCTACATGTTCGCCTTTGCCATTATAAATTCACATGTCAGAGTCCTCACACATAGAATTGTTGATTTGATATGTTGTCGAAATGATTGGCTTGTTTGCCATGTATTTGTATGACATGGTAAGCATCCATTTGAAGTCTCGAATCTGTTTTGCTATGGTGTTATGTGCAACATGATTGACTGCACCTATCACTAGGTTCAGCGCAACTTTTGATCGGAATAAAATCAAGCTTTTTAAGCGCTCAAGGATGTGGGTAATCTTCAGATAGATGAAGCGAAGGTATGAAAGCAGGATATCTCATATGTTTGAGTCAAAAAGTGTACATAACATCATGAACTATATTTTCAGAAATATGGTTACTTTCGCATTTACTGCCTGAAAATTGATTGCTAGAGATCAACAATGACTAAATTGTCTACCTTGCAGGAAATACTTAGGTAATTAGGAAAAGTGCATATTAATGTTCAGTGGAGTACATACAACAGTTTAAGCCACTTGGGTAGGTGTTGTTTAATCAAACTATAATTTTTGGTACAATCAGTAGGAGTGTAGGACTGAAGATGAGCTTGGTTTGGAAGAACATGTTTTTAAAACCATATCATCATATCTCGATATTGAAGTACGTTTACATCATTATTTTAATGAGAACTCTTTTATTTATTGTTCAGGTGCTCTTGATTTTTGCGTAATTGCTGCAGTATCCAAGTAGGTATAGATCATCTTTTAATTGGCTCAGGATCACAAAACTTATTGTTTTCTTGAAAGTTAAAAACAAAGACACATGCATTGCACGTGCCCAATTACTAGTTAGTAATAGAGTCAATAATATCAGAAGCAGATGGTTAGGACTTCATAACTAACCTCAATGTTCCTCATACACCGCATCCCCAAACATGTTCAATAAATAAGAAAGGAGTATATTGCAAGGGTGCTAATTTACACTCCTTTCCAACCATCGAACAATTTAAGTTGACAAGATTAATCTTCTTACACTGCCTTTCAAATGGAATTACCCGCAGGCTCATTTCATCGAACAAGTCATCAGCTAATACGAACACAGACAAACTGCTTCTTATGGCCAAAAATCACAGACAAGAGCACCTACCTTTGTGCGGGCTCAACGCCAAAGACACCGTCCCTCCGTATCGCAAACTCGCACCTCCGCTCCGGCAGGTGCGGCGCAAACGCCACCTTCATGTGTCTCCTGGTGCTCCCACCGTCGCTACCCACCTCCCGCGTCAGGAACAGCCGAGTGTTGACGCAGTTGGCCCACGAGAGCCCCAACGCAGGGCTCACCTGCCGCCCAGAGGACCAGGCCATGGTGTTGCCCGTGTTCCCCTCGACGACGTCGACCACCTGGTTGGTCACCACGACCACGCACTGGTGCCTGTACGCCAGCTCCTTCAGTTTCGCGGATATCTTGAAGAAGAGCCCGGACCGGCGCTTGAGGTCGGCGGGCGAGGCGTCGAAGTCGGCGCGGAAGAGCGAGGCGATGGAGTCGAGGAGGATGACGCGGGGAGGGAGGCGGTGGGGGGAGCGGCGAGGGTGGGAGAGGTGGTGCTGGGCGAGGGAGAGAAGGGAGAGGAGGTGGGAGGGAGAGTGTACCGCGGCGACAAGGACGTGGTCTAGGAGGTCGGGGCGCGATTTGGGGGCAAGGAGGAGGAGGCGGCGGAGGGGAAAGGGGAGGTCGGAGCATAGGAAGAGGGAGGAGGAGGAGAGCGGCGAGAGGGGAGCCTGGAGGGCGAGCTGGAGACAAAGCTGGGTCTTCCCCGAGGCTGATTCGCCGGCAATCTCTGTGACCGACGCGGCGGGGAGGCCACCGGAGAGGAGGCGGTTGAGGAGGGGGCAGCCGAGGGAGAGTTTGGAAGAGCGGGAGGAAGCGAGGAGGAGAAGGGGGTTCTCCGGGCGAGGTTCTTGCTGGTTGTAGGAGGAGGAGGCGGCAACCTGGGGCTTGGGCGCCGGCGGCCGCATCGCCGGCAAAGTCGCCGCCGCGAAATGGGGGATTTCGCAATCTGGGGTCGATTTGGCGCGGATGGTTTCCCACCATAGTGAATTCTAGTGGTGTTTTTGGGCTAATATTGCGGCTCTGATTTTACACGCTGGGCTAGTGGGCTACTGGGCTTGGCCCATTAGCCGAGATTTTATTATACACCCACGAAAAAGGGATTTTATTGTGGTTCCTCATGTGCTGTTATTCGCAATAGCCAATTGCAGACTCATCAACGTTTATACCACATGCATGTCAAAAAAGAAAAACGTTTATACCACATGTGGCTTCAGCTGCTATGGCAGAGGCGCTAGCAATGCTAACGGACTTGCTTTAGTAAACTTTTTGGGTTATTATCATAATGTGGAGGCGGAATTAGATTACTTAGAATTTTTTTAACTCCGCTCGTATCTGGAATAAGGCTATTGTTGTTTATGCCGAAATCATGTCACCAGCATGAGCTATTTGGAATGTTGACTTCAGCCATTGTGGGAGAGAGCTCAAAAAAGTTGTTGATTATATAGTTAGGGAGTGTCTTATTTCTAAAATTTCTTGTAAGTGGGTCGATGAGCCCCCTAGTTACTTATTGAGAACTCTCCTAAATGATGTAACTGTGGTTTATTATTAATAAAGTTTGAAGCACCGTCCTGCTATTTTCCTAAAAAAACTAGCTGCTAGGGGTCTTCCAAAAAAAATGCTATGGGTCATAAATAAAAAGCTGGCACGCGTCATTTATAAGCTTAAATGATGTTATTGTGTTTGAGAATCAATAAAGCTCACTAAATTATTTTCTCCCAAAATAAAATCAACCCTAGCTGCTAGGGGTCTTTCACCTTTCTCCACGCTTGTTCCCTATATTGATGGTGAACTATTCACTGGCACCAAGTGGCTATAGGAATCTGAATCTTTACCTTGTGTGCAAATTTTCTATGTTAGTTTTGTCGATGCTTTGTCATGTGAATAACAAAATAAGTGGCGATCCTTTTAGGTGTGGTCTATCCGACTTGGCGGGTCTAGTGGTTTTTCAGGTTTTTTGTTTTGTCATGTCATGATTATATGGTCTTCTTATTCAGTGTTCCGATTATAACAAAACATTTGGACAACCTACTTTGTGAGATGTGTGTCCTCCACTAAAGTGTGTTGAAGGTATAAAATGTTCACCTCTTGCAGTGGGCCATTCATGCCACTGTCAAAGCCTTTAAAGTAGGTCCAACTTGTGTGGGTACAGACTTGTGCGGTTTCATTCCAATTGCATTAGATGACATAGAGATGATTGGGGATCTTGAAATGACAATTTATTAGTGGTTTGACATAACTTTTGAGTTTTCAATGTTATTTGTCGGACGCTTTTATTTTATTGCTTTGATCTATTTCAACATTTATCTTTTAAGTTAGATCGTCAATATAAGAAGATCTATTGACTTAGATTTTTGTATGTGTAAGTCGATCTAAATGTCCAAGTTTATCCTGAAAAGTGTAAGTTTAGTTGATTGAAAAGTGTGACTTGTCCTTTTTTTTCACCTAAGCCAATTTACACTTTCACTAAATCAATGATGCTCTTTTTTTGAAGCCGGTTTAGACATAATCAATTATTGCACGAATTGGGACTGCCAAATTCTTCTATTCAATAATTCCAACATTTGCAAACTATTTTCATCAAAAGCATCCTTTTTAGATATTTTCTAACAACAAAGTCTTTTGCATAGAATTTTTTGGTTGACTAAACAGGTGGTTGTAGAACTGATAATGGTGCATGTAAAAATAGGATAACGTTCGTAAGCGAATGTACATTAGTCCTTAGAGTAAGTCAGGTGTTTTTCTGTATACCAAATCACATACGTTAATCCTTAGGGTAAGTCATGTTTTTTTACTATACCAAATTTCATCTCTTAGTTGGACGTTTGCGATGAGTTTCTTGAGTTTTGGTGCTGGCTTGTTAGTCTATCTCGGTAGGACACCATAATGGTTTCAGGCAGAGTAATGGATAGCATAGCAACTAGAAGATCATTATTAAAGATGATGACTATAACACATCCTTATACTGGTTAAAAAACATATCCTTTTATAAATATGAAATACATGATCTGGCCTCCACTGTTCGGAAGCAGCCAACGATGGCTCGCTTCCATCATCCCCTTGTTGAAGGTGTTGTCTTTGTCCCCATATTTTGCATTGATTCGTTGAACCCGACATTCGCGATGAAATCCCTTTCTAACCTTTAATGTTGGATTTCACAATGTTAGCGCGAGTGTGTGGTTTTGTTGGCTGCTTCCATCATCCCCTGGTTGAAGGTGTTGTCTTTGTCCCCATATTTTGCATTGATTCGTTGAACCCAACATTGATGATGAAATCCCTTTCTAACCTTCAATGTTGGATTTCACAATGTTAGCGCGAGTGTGTACTTCCTTCTTGAAGGTGTTGTTGAGGACAAACAAACAATTTTGTCGTAAGTGTTTTTGGGTTACATCTTGTCATGTGGACAAACAAACAAACGATTTTAGTCGTAAATGTTGCTGACTATTTCATTTACTCTTCTTGTAAAGATGCTTTTACCTTGTTGCTTTACATTCTTTACATATAATTATGATCGTGTGTATTTGGGGTAGAGGCGGTAATGCTCTATTCTTAGTTTTCCACACACACAAAATCGTAGTCGCGTGTTTTATAAATTCTATTAAAACCGTGTAATCACCAATAAAATTTAGAGGAATACAAGTACTCTTTAAAAATACTAAGAGATAACTTTATGGAAAAAGGATGGCAAACATACATAATTTAATTACAAAAATAACGGATGTGAAATACAATCCTACTATGTACGCCTATTTTTTGAAGTGTCTGCTGGTGATGTCATATGAACTTAGTTATGATTTGGTTTCATTCTCCAAAGTTTATGGACCCTACCCGTGGACAAAGGAAGGCTATGGGTAGGGTAGGGCAATACCATGCCCATATCTATATGAGCTGTGTTTCGGTGATTGGGTAGTAGTATCGAGTAGTACCAAGTAGTACCGCTGTGATTTATTCTGGCCGTCCGATCCATACAGTTAATTATGCATTTTTAATTATCTTACTAGGGGTATTATTGTAATTCTGCATTCAACCGCCGCACCTCGCACGTCCGCACCGCTAGCTCGATCTGAATCCCGGTGTCTCCCAATCCTCTCGCGACGGCGACTATTCCTGGCGGCCGTCGAGCCCCTACCGTCGTCGACCCCATGCCGGAGAACCCCTGCGGCGGCACCTTCCCTTCCGCAGCTCTCTCTATTGCGCGCGCGGCCCTGTGGACGACGGCGGCCGCCGCGGGTCGGTGCTGGCGTAGGCGCGTCGGGGCGGGTCGCTACTGGCGTAGGTGTGTCGGGGCGGCTATGCAGAGACGGCGCCGTCGGAGGCACGTACTGGTGTTGGAAGATCGGAGCGCAGCCATCGCCACTGCCTCCGCTTGCCGGGCAAACTTTCCTGCACCGCCTCCACCATTCTGATTACTCAACCTCTGGTATTATAAATGTTGTTGATTCCATTCTTCGTGAAAATATGTTCACCAATCTAATTACTCTCTCTGAGAGTTGTAGTATCGCCTGCTGGAGTCTATATATGAGTATACACTAGACTCCTTCACTTCTAAATCAAAAAGACCACCGAATGACACAGATCTTCTGAGTATTTTATTTATCAAGATGTGATATCAGCATAAGATTCCCCACCAAGCCTCATGCTATTGATCTAGGCATTGTCTTGTATGCAGTGCTAAACACATCAAGGTGCACCGCTATTTGTTCCTTGATTCATACTACTACTAATATCTTCAGCTAACTTCACATGTTACCTTACCTGAACTAGACCAAGAGACCCATCATTTATGGCTAACATAGGCACTGAACTGATGCTTTGTTACTGAAGTGCAATTGTTCCAGTTTTAACTTCAGTGATGTTGATCATCGCCGTCTATTTCTTTAGTTAATATGCTTACACTGAAGAACTCTGCCCAAATGCCATTAAGCATGTGGATTCTAGTTTTGTTGCAATGTTGTTATTTTTATGAAGTCAGTATGCTAGGTAATTTGCTTGAGACGCTACCTCATCACCCAGCTTCATTTCTGAACTTCAAAGTAAGGAAAAAATATTAGGCCTGATATGTGTTTACTTATTTCTGTTTTTAGTTAACACTGGTTGTTTTCTAACTGTTTATTTGACATGATAAAAGTTGCAATTGTTAATTTTTATGTGATGATATGTAGGAAGACATGGGTGATGAGTCTGTGGATGAGTACCATGACATTGTCAGCAGGACGTTTGCTAGAGAGGATGATGGATTCGAGTTCTATAACAGCTATGATCTTGCGAAAGGTTTTAGTGTGCGGAAAAGCTATGTTGAGTGGGATGATGACAACCAGGAGATAATTATAAGGAAGCTAGTATGCAGTCGCGAAGGTTCAGAAGGTTTCAAGCCACATCATCTGTCGGTGTCATCTATTGTTATTAGCTATGCAATTGAAGAGAATTTCTTTCATGTAAACCTTTCTCTTTCTGCACATCATATGCGCTACCGAAGGATATTCCATGATTCCTACTATCTACTATGCAAGCATTGCGGGTTCAGAAGCAATATATCAGCTACTTATAATATGTCCAGTCATCCCGGCTATGCTCCTTCCTTCGAATGTTATATCTGGAGGAAAGGCTTTGATTTTCAAGTTTAGAATGGATTTTAAGGTCTGAAGCTGTTGAAAGAGTGATGGCTGGCGTGTAGTTGATGATGATGATTATAACCAGTCAGTTGGGGAACCCCAAGCGGAAGGTATGATGAGCACAGCAGCAAGCTTTTCCCTCAGTTAGAAACCAAGGTTTATCGTTCAGGAGAAGAAAAAGCCAATACGACTGAAGGTGATGCTTGCAAGCTTCGCGATAGCTCCGGACAATTTATAGGGCGCCTCGTCCAAGCTTTGCTTTGCGAGCAGCAACGTGGAACCTGCACACAACACAACCAAATACTTTGTT
Source organism: Dactylis glomerata (assembly GCA_007115705.1). Lineage (NCBI taxonomy): Eukaryota > Viridiplantae > Streptophyta > Magnoliopsida > Poales > Poaceae > Dactylis > Dactylis glomerata. The sequence continues at coordinate 285,723 of QXEO01000440.1, read as the reverse complement.
CCCAACTTGCGATGAGGTTGTCAATCTCACCGGTTTGCTTGAAACAAAGGGTATGAGCGTATCGAGTGGAAAACAGTAGAAGTATGCGAGTAAGGTAAACAGTGCGAGTAAAGTAAACATGTGATAGCAATATGATGGAAATAGGACCGGGGTCCACAGTTCACTAGTGGTGTTTCTCCATAAGATAAATAACACATGCTGGGTAAACAAATTATAGTTGGGCAATTGATAGAATAAAGATAACGTGATATGTCAAGAAGATCACTATAAGATTTACTCTGGGCATTACAACAAAATACATAGACCGCCATCCAACTGTATCTATGACTAATAATCCACTCACGGGGATATCATCCGAACACCCCATGAGTATTAAGTTGCGAACAATAGATAATTGCATTAAGCAAAGTGTGTAATGTAAACAAAGCATATGCCCTCGAGCATATGAATGTTGTTTTCCCCCTAGTAGCAACAACACATCTACAACCTTAGAGGTTTCTGTCACTCCCCCAGATTAAATAGAGGCATGAACCCACTATCGAGCATAAATACCCCCTCTTGGAGTTACTAGCAACTACTCGGCCAAGATAGCTACTAACAATGGAGAGCATGCAAGATCATAAACAACATAGAGATAACATAAGATATATTTCAGTATTGCAACTCAATCATAACACCAATATTCATCGGATCCCAACAAACCAAACATATAGAATTACATAACGGTGATCTCAATCATGTAGGGCAGCTCATGAGATCTAAACATGAAGCACATGGTGGAGAGGACAACCATCTAGCTACTGTTATGGACCCATAGTCCAAGGTAGACTACTCACTCATCGCTCCAGAGGCAAGCATGGCGATGAAGAAGACCTTCGGTGGCGATTCCCCTCTCCGGCAGGGTGCCGGGAAGAGCTTCTGGATCCTCCCGATCTCGGGTCGACGACGGCGGCGGATCGCGATGTGTTTCTAGAAAATTGATCGGGTACTTAGGTTTTTCCCATCGGGGGGTCTTTATAGGCGAAGGGGCATCGTCAGAAGTGGACCGAGGTGCCCTCACACATAGGGGGCGTGGCCAGGGGCTGGGCCGCACCGCCCTAGTGTGTGGGGCCCTCGTGGCCCCACTCCGTCTTCTCTTCGGTTCTCTGGAAGCTCCGGTGGATTTCTGGATGTTTGGCCTTTGTTTCGTCCAATTCCGAGAATATTTCCTATGTAGCTTTTCTGAAACACAAAAACAGCAGAAAACAGGGAACTGGCACTGTGGCGACTTGTTAATAGGTTAGTTCCGGAAAATGCATAAAAGTGCCACGAAGTGTAATGAAACATTAGGCAAATGGTGTAAGAATAAGCATGGAGCATCAAAAATTATAGATACGTTGGAGACGTATCAAGCATCCCCAAGCTTAACTCCTGCTCGTCCTCGAGTAGGTAAGTGATAACAAAAGAAATAATTTTTTAGGTGACATGCACCTACACAATCTTGAACATATATGTAAGCGTTTGTGAGCTGGGATCATAAGAACTTAAAACATGGGCATGAAAGATGTAATCTTGACAATAAAAACTTAGCAACCATGTTATAAACATGAAAATGAACACAAACAAAAGATCATGAAAATGAAACAATAAAAGTCAAACGTGTGTTCAAATCATAAGGAAATACATACAAATGGTTTTCAGCTTGTCCTTCATGGAGAGCAAAACATAAATGCATAGGACACCTTCAAGTTTAAGAGGGCGACTAGATACAAATAATTTGAGAACAAGTGAAACCAACAATATAAATCAATCAATGAAAACTTTGGGACAATGCACATTATACTAAAAATGACAACTATGCTCTCTTAATGGTGCATAAAGATAGAAGGTGGTGACTCAACATAAAAGTAAAAGAAAGGCCCTTCGCAGAGGGAAGCAGTGATTGCAAGTTTTATAACCTTCAAAAATTATGGTACTTACCGGCTTTGAGCTCTCATTGCCCCCATCATAAGCATCTTGAATGGTTAAAGTTAATGCGAGAACAATTATGATGCATATGCTTGACAAATCATAAGTCGAAAACCTCGTGTCCCATGAATACAAGTACCCAAACCTCATGCTACTTTACTTAGAGTCCCAAGCAAGGCTCTTGTCATTGTAAATATACGCGTATCATTGAGAACCGCCAACGGGGTACCTCCGTGCCCGATGACATGGAACAAGCCCACATCAAAATGACCGGACAAGCAGACAATGAATACCTCGACATCTCTTTTATTTGCCATTTGTTTAGCTTTTTATTTTGAGATGCGTCGTCGAATGTCCACTATGGGTATGCTGCAAATTTCCACCATGAATTATGCATGGCTTAGATTGGCGGCCCAGGCGTTTCCCTAACACATATACAAACTCCATGATCCCCGCAAGATTCCCAATTCATTTCACACCGCGGGCATCCATAAACAAAAGATCACGATATCAACTCAAATAAGAAGTGCAATGTTGAAAGCTTGCCCCATGACAGCATGGTTGGGCTAGTATCCAACTTACAACTTGCAAGCATAACAACTCAACATAAGAGACCACAATGTCAAATTTTTAAGAACAAGAAAAAGTAAAGTGTGCCTTCCGGTTCGTGAGAGCTTTACTGACCAATTTTCGCATAACACTGGTAAGAGTTTAATTGAAGAGAAAATAAAAGCAAGTCAAATTTTCTTGGAATAGCAAATTGCTAATAGGTATGTATGGTGGACACTTTGGAAAACTTGGTTTTTAGGAGTTGGATGCACGAGTAGAGCTCATACTCAGTACAAGGTGAGGGCTAGCAAAAGACTGGGAGCGACCAACTAAGAGAGCAATAATGGCCATAATCATGCAAAGCGACAAAGCGATATTAAAAGAAGCATAAGATGGCATCAAAAGTCAAAAACTATATGATCATAGAGGCTATTGGCGACTTTGTAAGAGTCTAACATGTGTGAGCATGCGCCAAGTCAACCCAAATAAAGCATCAAGGAGAAAACCAAAATAATGCTTCCAAACGATAAAAACAACGTATGATTTTTTCAAAGGCTCATTAAGCAATCTCAGTTATTTGAGACAAGTCATGCTACAGCAAAACCACTAAGCATACTATCAAAAAGACATCAAGCATGACATGAAAAAGCCTAAGCCGCAGTCTACACAAGCTCCTTCTTGTACCACTTTTTTGCATAAAGCTTTTTCTCTTTTCCAACACCATTCAAACTTTTTAAATCCAACTCTTTTGAGGAAAACCAACATGGTCCAGAGGCAAAAATACACCTTGATAAATATATATAAGAAGATCTGAACACAAATCAAGGTAAAAACGAAAACCAAAAGCAGTAGCAGAAAAAGAAGAACACTCAGTTTTTGATAAGAGTGAAAACTAGAGCGTTCTTGGCAAATGAAAAACAAGGCAACTTCTCCAAAAGAAATTTGTTGGGGTCCAACTATTTATTGCAGCAGACAAAACAACACTAACAATAAAAACTAAAACAACTGACGCTCCAAGAAAAACACATAGTGCATGAAGCAATAAAAATATAGTGTCTTGAAAGGTGACCTGATTTTTGCCGATGAAGAAGGGGTGCCTCGGGGGCATCCCCAAGCTTTGACGCTTGTACTTCTTGGATATTTCTTGGAGTGATGCATGGGCATCCCCAAGCTTGAGCTTTTATCCATTCTTCAACTCATCTCATCATTCTCCAATCCCTACACTTGAAAACTTCCTTCATACAAAACTAAACACAAATCTATTAGCAATATTAGTGTAAGCATATCATATAATCAACCTCTTTTGCTTCAGGTTTCAACCTAAAACCACCACATATAAAGTATATACTACTGTATCAACTTCCCCAAAAGTTCCGTGATCAAAAGAACTTGAAAACAAAGCGATAAAGCGGCAAAAACGAATAGTCGCAGAAATCTGTCAAAACAGAACAGCTGATAAAGGCCGATTTTTTAAGGGATTTTCTGTTACTGAAATCAAAAAGTGTTCAACTAATGAAAGTTTGGATATAACCTGGGGCATATGCACAAGAAATCGCAGGTCCAAAAGATATACAGAGAATTTTTACAAATTTTTACGGTGCAGCACCGAAAATAGTTTCAGAACAGCAACATCCCCAAATCTTTACCTCACTCAAATTAGAGGCTTCTCTTGGCACAACAATGAAATAAAAATGATAAGGAGAGGTCATTACAGTAGTAATGACTTCCAAGACTCAAATAAAAGAAAAAGTATTGAAAAAAAAACATTGGGTTATCTCCCAAGAGTGCTTTTCTTTAACGCCTTTGAGCTAGGCGCAGAAAATTGCGAATCAAGTAATATCAAGAGATGAAGCATTAAGATCCATAGGAACAAAGAAATGAATACTATCCAAATGAGGTTTTGAGTACCCCTTGTAGTCACGCCTTGGTACACTATTTTCATCAAAAAGATTTACAAGACAAATCCAACTAAAATTAGTTTCCAAGGCATCATGAATTCCTACAAGTTTGCAAGGTATTGGCATTCTAGAATCTTTATTGGGTGTACCAACAACTTCAACAGGTGAACCAAGCTTATTAATTTTTTAGAAACTTTCCTAGCCTCAATTGCAACATCTCTAAATTCTATGCGCAAAGTTTCCAAGACAAAAGCTTTCTTTTCGGGATCCTCAATTTCATGAAGCTTAAGGAACATGTATTGCATAAAAGGATTAAGGCTAGCAAACCTAGCTTCTAACATGTGAACTAAATAAGCGGAAGCAACTTCATAACTAGGAGCTAGCTCAACCAAAGACTTTTCCTCAACTTCTTTATGCATACTAATGTGATTAAAGAACTCCTCAATGTTATCTTTCCCAATAATTGAACCACTACCTACTGAGAGGTCCTCCAAAACATACTTAGGGAACAACATGATGAACAGAAGTAAAGAAATAACAACTACCAAGGATTCTATTTTTTTGGGTTTTTGATATAAAACAATGCAAGTAAAAATAAATAAAGTAAAGCAAAACTATAAAACAAAGTAAAGGATATGCGTGCGAAAAAACTCCCCTTGCAGCAGTCTTCTTTTTCTTCCCCGGCAACGGCGCCAGAAAAGGGCTTGATGGCTGGCGTGTAGTTGATGATGATGATTATAACCAGTCAGTTGGGGAACCCCAAGCGGAAGGTATGATGAGCACAGCAGCAAGCTTTTCCCTCAGTTAGAAACCAAGGTTTATCATTCAGGAGAAGAAAAAGCCAATACGACTGAAGGTGATGCTTGCAAGCTTCGCGACAGCTCCGGACAATTTATAGGGCGCCTCGTCCAAGCTTTGCTTTGCGAGCAGCAACGTGGAACCTGCACAACACACAACCAAGTACTTTGTTCCCAACTTGCGATGAGGTTGTCAATCTCACCGATTTGCTTGAAACAAAGGGTATGAGCGTATCGAGTGGAAAATAGTAGAAGTATGCGAGTAAGTTAAACAGTGCGAGTAAAGTAAACAGGTGATAGAAATATGATAGAAATAGGACCGGGGTCCATAGTTCAATAGTGGTGTCTCTCCATAAGATAAATAACACATGCTGGGTAAACAAATTACAGTTGGGCAATTGATAGAATAAAGATAACGTGATATGTCAAGAAGATCACTATGAGATTTACTTTGGGCATTACAATAAAATACATAGACCGCCATCCAACTGCATCTATGACTAATAATCCACTCACGGGAATATCATCTGAACACCCCATGAGTATTAAGTTGCGAACAACAGATAATTGCATTAAGCAAAGTGTGTAATATAAACAAAGCATATGCCCTCGAGCATATGAATGTTGTTTTCCCCCTAGTAGCAACAGCACATCTACAACCTTAGAGGTTTTTGTCACTCCCCCAGATTAAATAGAGGCATGAACCCACTATCGAGCATAAATACCCCCTCTTGGAGTTACTAGCAACTACTCGGCCAAGATAGCTACTAACAACGGAGAGCATGCAAGATCATAAACAACATAGAGATAACATAAGATATATTTCAGTATAGCAACTCAATCATAACGCCAATATTCATCGGATCCCAACAAACCAAACATGTAGAATTACATAACGGTGATCTCAATCATGTAGGGCAGCTCATGAGATCTAAACATGAAGCACATGGTGGAGAGGACAACCATCTAGCTATTGCTATGGACCCATAGTCCAAGATAGACTACTCACTCATCGCTCCGGAGGCAAGCATGGCGATGAAGAAGACCTCCGGTGGCGATTCCCCTCTCCGGCAGGGTGCCGGGAAGAGCTTCTGGACCCTCCCGATCTCGGGTCGACGACGGCGGCGGATCGCGATGTGTTTCTGGAAAATTGATCGGGTACTTAGGTTTTTCCCGTCGGGGGGTCTTTATAGGCGAAGGGGCATCGTCATAAGTGGACCGAGGTGCCCTCACACATAGGGGGCGCGGCCAGGGGATGGGCCGCGCCGCCCTGGTGTGTGTGGCCCTCGTGGCCCCACTCCGTCTCCTCTTCGGTTCTCTGGAAGCTCCGGTGGATTTCCGGATGTTTGGCCTTTGTTTCGTCCAATTCCGAGAATATTTCCTGTGTAGCTTTTCTGAATCACAAAAACAGCAAAAAATAGGGAACTGGCACTGTGGCGACTTGTTAATAGGTTAGTTCTGAAAAATGCATAAAAGTGCCACGAAGTGTAACGAAACATTAGGCAAATGGTGTAAGAAGAAGCATGGAGCATCAAAAATTATAGATACGTTGGAGACGTATCAAAGAGAAAGTGAAATTGTTGGAAGTACTACTTGGTGTGGTTCGTGGGTGCTTCCAGGATTGGATTGATGATACCAACATATCACTAGGAAATATGAATTATTGAAATGGTCCAAATGAACCAGAAACTTGTACTAGTGTTTGTAACAGTTTCCTTTGTAATATTTGGCCCTTTTTGTCCTGCGTTGGATTGTACGTTTGAAATGATATATTTGTTGTGTGATTTGGAAGTCCAACATACAGAAGAGTACATGCAAAAATATTAAAACTACTACGACTTCCTAGGTAGTATATCTGTTGCTTATGGTTCATTGAATCTTTTTGCTACTGCATGCTCCTGAATCTTTTTGCTACTGCATGCTCCTCCTCAAGGAACTTGGAGCAGGTTCAGAGGTTTAGCATTGCAGACTAACCAACAAATGAACACGCCAGTGTGTGTTGCTTTTTTTCGAAGAGAAATAGAACAAGTTGAGCTCCCGGAAACCAGTGGGATCAGGCTGGCTTATGATGATGCTATGGAACTTACATTTTGACATGGTAGGAAGGCTCAGAAAGAGTTTATTTTGTGCCATGACAACATTCTGCTGAAACTTAAATACGACACCTAGATCTACTGAACATTATTACACTGTGTTAGACAAGATGAACAATTAACAAGCCTACATATTATTGCAAAGGCTATATATGAGAAATGATTGAAAATAATCTAAAGATATGCAAGATAGATAAAATGTCACTAAGGGTCTTCATCCTGACCCAAGCGAATACATAAGACAACGTACAGCTCAAAACCTAGTAAATAACAATTCAACATCATCTCTTTTATGAAGTTCTCTCTTGGTGCGAAATAACTATGCGCTCATATGCTCGTCGCCGCTGCTAAAAGGTGCCTTCTTATGAGTGTTCAGTTCAAGTTGTCGTCCGTGGTTCTATCCTTGCTTTCATGTCCTCTCAATCCTGATGCAGCTTCTGGTCCATGTCCGCACGTTCCTACATAATCTTACAATCCATCTTGGCACGCTTGAGCTCTATAGCATTGTCCATGGCATCACGATCCTGCTGTAACTTCTGATTCATTTTCTTATGGATCTTCTGGAACTGTTTCTCCATTTTCTCACGTTCCTGCTTGAACGCCCGATCCATCTACTCGCACTCTTGGTTCATCATCCGGTCCACGGCTGCATGTTCTTCCCTTACTTTCTTGTCCATTGCATCATGCTCCCATTGAAACTTCTTATCCATCTCATCACTCCCATTGCACCTCCACACTGCTGTGAGGCACTTTGGAATCCATAATCCCTACAACATGTAGCATAATTTAAGCAAATTATATGGCCACAATATTGCACCATATCGTGTCTTGAAGTGAAATGCCATATTCAGACAGTAAAATGCAACAAATCATATTCGAATTAATCATAAGGTGAACAACAGTAGGTCAAATTCTGTGTAGAGTGAAACTAGGTATACTTAATGTTTATTACAATTCCAGTGATCTAAGGGGCTAACTTTTGTTATTACGGGGGCATGTTTTTAAACATAGTAAGATTGTGTGGCTTCCGTAGTAAACTTTGACAAGCATAAAACATTAGACATCCAATTTGGCGAAGCATCATTCCAGCTAGCTCCTAAATCAATAAGTATCCTCTCAGGTTGCAGGACATGTAGCATTCCAAACAGCCAACGTGATCTACCTACCTACATTTATTCAGTCCTTAATTTATTAGTTTACTTTCGGCAGATAAATGTACATAATGGTCTAAGAATAGCACAAATACATTAGCAAGACAACACACATTGGAGACTACACAGCTAACTAAAACTGACGGTAACTGAAACTAAAAAGTTGACTAGAGGAAATCCGACAACAGGCTGATGAGCTACCGTCAACTGACGAAAACTAAAACTCTAACAACTTAAGATAAATAATACTTGACTAGCCCGCCACCAGGACCACCAGTCCGCCACCATCTCCAAAGGTCTGACAGCGCCCATATAGCAGTACTAAAAACTGAAACTTTCATGTCTTCTTTAGATTTAGCAAGTAATAGTGTATAACAGCGCCATGATCAAGAACAATTACTCTGCAGCTATACCAGAATCCCAATATAACACTCACTGAGTACTCATCTCTGACCATATCATATCCATGTATTGTTCCAATCTAGTGATCTTGCCTATCTAACTACTTATGTTCCAATAAACTGATCTTAGTAGTACCAGGAACATTACAATAACTCGTAAGAAAGTTCAGAATGTTATTTGGTTTGGTTTCTAACTTCTCTGCAAACACAAAGATTGGAACATTGGGAGTCAAATAGCTCTACGAATAGTAACATTGCTACATATAGCTATACTTGGGAGTGAATGGTAGGGCAATATCGATGTTGCAGTCATTTGCACTCTCTCAGCTCAACCTAGTTGCAAAATTCAGATAAGGAAAAGAGGCATGTACATGCTGTTAAGAAAGCTGAATTGCATGGTCGCTTGTCTAGAATCTGGAGCATGACTACGGAACACATTACCGTGATCAAAGTCACAGCAAGCATCGCATCAAAGAGTCACTCCAGATGGTTCATGATGTAGTACCTGGCCTTCCGGGTTATGAGGGACGCGGAGGCTGAGCGCCATGGCGGTGGAGTGAGGTGGGGGACGAGCGTCGTCTCCCACCTGTCGGTGAGGTGGGGATCCTCAGGGAGGCCCGGCGGCGGCCCGGCGAGGGACGCGACATGGGGCGGCTACGCCATGGCGGTAGAAGGAAGTGGGGGACGAGCGTCGGTGAATCCCTTGAGGTGAGACAGCGAGGGAGGCGGTGGCGGAGCGACTAAGCACCATGGGTGTGCACGGAGGCGGGGGGCGACGCGGCGAGGATGTCCGACGGTGGCCGGTGGATACAGTGGAGAGGATAAGGTGAGAGAGCTGTCAAAATGCTCGTGAGGCGAAATATTAAGATTTTTCCATAATTAATAAAGTCAGTAGTTTTCAGTAATTTCTTTTTAGTATTTTCCAGTACTTCCTATTTATCTACCGCTAGATCGACAAGCTTGGACAGCTTGTAAAATCACCAACCACCATAAAACTTGTATATCTTCTCTATCAATAAAGCGGCGATCCGATGGTACGTTCGTAGGTACGTCGCTTGTCTCGGACGAGACCTACGTCGCAGCTCGCAGGATTGGAAACGAACGGGCCAGTTCAACAACCCAATCGCAGTTCAACATGATACCGGGCCAGTCGAACAGGCCCAAACGCCAGTACGATACGACACAGTCGAACAACCCAATCAGCCGATACCCAATCAGCCGATGCCGATGCCATTCTAAAAAAAAACTCGCTGATGCCCAACAGTGGTAGTAATTACGTCGCTCGCGATTGCCGGCCGGGAGGCTCGTGCGCGGACTGCCGGCTGCCATTGGATGGAATGTACTTCATGCAGTTTCAGAAGATGCAGGCTAGACAGTTTCAGAGGATATGGTGTTATCACCTTGATTCCAAAAGGAGAAAATGCCAACATAATTCAGAAGTATAGGCCTATTTGCTTGCTCCAGGTGTTGTTTAAAATCTTCACCAAAACCTTGACTGTCAGATCTGAAACTTATATGTTGAAAATCATTCACCATTGTCAGACTGCTTTCATAAGAGGTAGATTCATTACTGATGGAGTAATGCTGCTTCAAGAAATCCTGAGAGAGACCAAAGTGAAGAAACATCAGGGTGTGATCTTGAAAATTGACTTTGAAAAGGCATATGACAAAGTGAATTGGGATTTTCTCCTAGATTGCTGTAGACAGAAAGGGTTCAGTGAGAAGTGGCTGACATGGATTAGTAATGTTGTGACTGGGGGTACTCTCAGTGTAAAGGTCAATGACTGTGTTGGTCCTTACTTTGCCAGTTATAAGGGTGTCAGACAAGGGGACCCCTTTGCTCCTTCTTTGTTCAATGTGGCTGTGAATTGTCTGGCCAAAATGATTAGTATTGCTCAGCAAAATGGCTTGATCTCAGGCTTGGCAGATCATGTGATTGATGGAGGGTGTGCTATTCTTCAATATGTTGATGATACAATTCTGTTGATCAAAGATGATATTGATTGTGCCAGGAATTTGAAATTACTTCTATATACCTTTGAAAGCATGTCTGGTCTTAAAATCAATTTTGAGAAAAGTGAAGTCCTGTTGATTCAAGATGATGAGGAGAAATTGCTATTTTTTGCTGATCTCTTTAATTGTCAAATTGGATCCTGGCCTATCAAATACCTAGGCACACCAGTTTGTGCCAGAAGAACTACAGTGGCAGAGATGAAATTTGTAGAGGAAAGAGTACAGCAGGGGATGGAAGGTTGGATGGGTGGTGCCATGTCGATTGGAGGGAGAGTAACTAAAATTGAGGCTTGTCTATCGACCAGTGCAGTTTACCAGATGTCCATGCGTTTGTTACATAAATCGAATATTGAAGGAATGGAAAAACCCATCAGATCCTTTCTCTGGGCAAGTTACAGAGGGAGATGAAGGTATCACTTGGTGAAATGGAAGCTGATATGTACTCCAAAAAGTAAAGGTGGCTTAGGAGTCAAGAATTTATCCAGATTTAACATAAGTCTAATGTGCAAATGGTGGTGGAAGTTAGAGCATGATAAAGGGCCTTGTGTAAGGGTAAATTGCCCCTAAGTGTGTTTTTGGTAATTAATGACAATCCCTATGGACTAATGTTTCCATTGAGCTTTTTGTGAAGGAATTGTTCATAGGAATTGCTTGAAGTCCATGTGTTGGATTCAAGGCTTGGATGCCATGAAGATAAAGAGTTATCTTAAGTATTGGCATCAAGATCATTGAATAAAAGAGATGAATTCATTATGATCAAGAAGAAGAAATAAAGATGTAGTTCTTGTGTAGAACTCAAGTAATCCATGCTCTAGCTTATGTGCTAAGCCAAGGAGTCTCAAGATCTTGAGAGTTTGGTTACATGAGAAGAATTCAAGATATGGCTCTATATCGAGGTCATGATGGTCTCATGAGTTGAGATATGATTGACTAATACCTAGAGGATGCAATCAAATGAAGAATTCTTTATGTGGCTCAAGATATTGTGATAGAGCATGAGAAGATTCAAGGTTGACCAAGGCAAAGATCAAAGATTGGATTCTAGTTTGGTCAACACATGAAGCATAAGGAATGTGCCACATGGGACCAATCGGTCTTGTGGTATGGTATGGTTTGTCAATTATGCTTTGTGAACTAACCCATTACATATGTGTGTTTGTGTTGTCTATGTGGGTTAGGTATTGTGTCATGGATATGCATCACTAGTGAGATTTCATATAGCCCATGAAAGGATGACATCAAGTGATGGTTGTCATCAAGGTTGAGAAGTGCAAGTTTCAAGATAAGCATCTCGAGAAGATCATATGCTTGAAGCTTGTCATCCATTTGGTGATAATGAAATTGTGAAGACATGCCTTAGTGAAGGTATCCCATAGTGGTGTATGGGGGAGCATATTGGAAGTCTTCATAAAACAACAATGATCAAGTGAAGCATTCCGGCTTGACGGAAGCATGAAGCATCATCATCAAGATCAAGAGGGGTGCGCAAGGCAAAGGTTTGTCCTTGCTAGGTTTTTCTTTTACCAGTCTCAAGGTGTTTGTTGGGAGACCGGGTTATAGGATAGATAGCCGCACTATCAAGAGGGGCTTTTGGTTGGGTAACTTGATCACATCATCTTAGGGAGCTCAATCCTTTGCATACTTTGCTTCTCCCTACTTTGTTGCTTATTGGTGTTTCTTTGTGTGAGGTTCTTGCACTTGTTGCTAGCTTTCCAACAAGTCCAAGTTCATCGAAAACAGAATCCGTATGCATCTTTTATCACGTTTTCGAGTTTGGAGGTTTTATCAGTTCTTTCTTAAAAGAGGTTTTCACCTATTCTTATTTGGTATTTTATCTCTTACTACTTCTTGGGTTTTATGGTCTCCATTGGATAGATATTTTTCTTAGCTTTTCAAAAAGCCCAAGTTTGCTAAAATCCGAGTCCGGATGTAAAAGTTATCGCATTTTTCGTGAGGCTATTTTCTGCCGGTTCCGAGCTCGGTTTGAACCGGAAATTCAACCGGAAATCAACCGAAAAGTTGCAGAACTGTTTTCTTGTATTTTTGGTTTTGGGTCCGGTTGGACCGAGTTTTGGACCAGAAATCACCCGAACAAGTGGAAAATGACCCCAACGGCCATATTTGGCTTTCCATATAAAAGGGGCTTCTTCCCCAATGGTTTTCTAGGGTTCCTAGTGTGTTCTTGAGCATTTCTCTCACCTCCATTGTTCAACCTATTGAGCTTTCTTCCTCCCTCTTCCCTCCAATGATTCTTGCATATTTTTGAGGGATTTGAGAGAGGAGATCTTGATCTACAATCTCCACCAATTCATTCCTCCTCTAAGTGAGGGGAATCCTTTGAATCAAGATCTTGGAGTCATTGGTTGACCTCCACCCTTGTTCTTCCTCTCTAACTCCTCCATAGCATTTGTTGCCTTGGTGGGATTTGAGAGTGAAGGATTTGAGCACTTCCCCTTGTGTTCTTGCTTTGCATCCTTGCATAGTGTTGATCTCTCCATTACGATTTGTTCGAGTGAGAGACCGTGAGCTTGTTACTCTTGGAGGGTGACCTCCTAGTTGGCTTGGCGGTTGGTTCCTCGGTGACCTCTTCGTGGAAGATTGTGAAGAGGCCCAAGCTTCCCCTTCGTGAGAGTTGTGAAGTGGTTGTGGAGCTTGCCATCTCCGGGGTGGAGGAAAAGCTAACCATAAGAAGGGGTCCCTAGCTTCGTGGGGGGACTCGGAGAAGAAGGTGAGACTTCGTGGCGTTCGGGGGGCCTTCGTGGTTACCCGCATCTCTCCAACAATGATTAGCTTACTTTATGTAAGTGAACATCGAGATACATCTTTGTCTCCGCGTGCCTCGGTTATCTCTATACCCGAGTTTATTTCCTTGTGATAGCCATCATGCTTGAAGTACTTATATCTTGTTTATCACTTGTGAATTATATCTTGTGCTATCTTGCTTAGCTCTAGTTATTGTTGGTGCACTTAGTTGAGCCTAGCTTATTTAGGTTTTGTGCTTGTAAAATAAATGTTAGTTTAATTCCGCATTCTTACAAGCCAAATCCATAATATTTTTTAAAACACCTATTCACCCCCCCCCCCTCTAGGCGACATCTCGTCCTTTCAATTGGTATCAGAGCAAGGTCTCTCCTTGTTTAGGCTTCACCGCCTTGAGAGTAAAGATGTCGGCTAGTTATTTAGTGCACAATGACACAATTATTTTTGATGGCACAAATTATATGCTATGGAGAAATTGCATGCTTTCTAATCTATGGACTTTGTGTCCAAATATAGAGCGATTTCTAGATGTAGGTTTTTCTCCTCCGATGGATCTTCAAAATCTATCTATTGAGGATGAGAAAAATTTACATCTTGAAGCTCGAGTATCTAATGAAATTTTATTGTCTGTGAGCTCCATAGTTTATGTTTGCTTGATGGGTTCAAAGTGCAAGACGTCTCATGAGATATGGACCAAGCTAGAAGAGTCATTTGGTGGGTCCATTTCACTTGAGGTTGAAAGTGAACCCAAGGAGCTCTCTTCACCTTCACATCATGAAGAGCTCCAAGTTGCTTCCACATCCGGTCGTGATGATTGTTCAATTTCGTCTACCTCACCAACATGTGACTTGTCACAAGGTAATGATATGGTGAGTGAAGGAATCATATGTGATGATGGTAGTCTTGTTCTTTGCACCAATGATTATATTTCTATAAATCCTATTGATGTAGAGAGTTTGGATCTAAACACTTCTTGCAAGAAATTCTTTACTCATTCTTGTGTTAAATGTCCTTGCATATCTCCTAAAATTTGCTTGATTAAATTTTGTGATGATATGCTTGTCTCTAGTTGTGACCATGATCAAAATGACTCTATTTCCTCTAGTTGTTATATGACTAACCATGTAGAGGAGATTAAAGAAAAATTGGGTCACATAATTAAAGAAGAAATCAATAGAAGAACCAAGAAGGTTTCTATCAAGAGAAGGCAATGCTATGAATGCCACGAGTATGGAAATCTCGCAAGAGCTTGTCCTACACTCGAAAATGAAGAATGTGCTTCTATTGATGTTCCATCATCATCTACGCAAGTCCACATGTGCCTTATGGCAAGCGGTTCAAAGGTAACTCCTACTTTGAATCCCGACACATCTCCTTATGATGAGAGTGATGATGATGTTGATGATAATGAAGCTTTCTTGCATGAGATGAGAATTGTGTATGCCTCTCTTCGTGGTAATAATGATGCTCGTGCTAAAGTCGAACACTTAATGGAAACCTTGTTTGAACACAAGGAGACAATTAAGGAATTAAACTCCCTTGTTAATGAGAGGAAATGGAGATTCAATCTCCTCAAGCAAGAGCTATCCGAAGAGAAGCATACTAATTTTTCCCTATCTCAATCTATTAAATCTTGTGAGCTTGCTAATGCTAAATCTATTAATGATGCTTGTGATACTAACTCTACTTCTTGTGAAGCATCTATATTAAAGGAGAATGTTGAGATAAGGGCTCAACTTGAGTTGCTAACAAGCAATTATAAGAAATTGGAGGAAAGCCATGAAAAGCTCTCGGGCTCTCATGGGGATCTCCTAATCTCTTATAATGGGCTAAAGTTAGCTCATGAGGCAAGTATCACTAAGGAAACATCTTGTGAGCCTCATTTGGACGTTAGCACTACTTTGAACCAAAATGCTTTATTACCATGTGGTAGTCCTAGTAATTTGTCTAGGCATAATATTGCTACATCTTGTGATGAATTACTTGCTATGCCTTGTTGCTCTAACAATGAAGCTTCTATTTCCTCTAATACTTGTATTACTACTAACCTTGTAGAGGAAATCAAAGAGCTCAAGGCCCAAGTCACTAGTTTGGAGAAAGACTTGGAGAAGCATCATGAAGGGAAATCCACACTCGATAATATTTTGAGTGTGCAAAAATCCCCTAATGATAAGAGTAGACTTGGATTCAACTCCAATAACAAGAACAAGTCCAATAGCAACAAGATGAAGAAGGGCCAAGACCAAGTCAAGAATTTGGCCAAGATTGTTTGCTTCAAGTGCAAGATTGAAGGGCATCATGTGAGATCTTGCCCATTGAAGAAGAAGCACTTGAGTGAGAAGCAACAAGGGAAGCGGCCACAAGGTCAAGGTCAAGCTCAAGCTCGACATCAAGTTGAAGATAGGCCACTTCCCAAGAAGAAACAAGATGAAGCTTTCCAAATCAAGAAATCAACGAAGAAGAGAAAGGGAAGCACTTGTTGCTATATTTGCCGTGAGAAGGGGCACTTTGCTTCTTCATGCTTAAGCGGTACCTTATCTAATCCTATCATTGTTGATGATGATTATTCTCTTAGGAAAGATAAGGATGGCAATGTGTTTGCCAAGTTTGTTGAAACTCAAAGTGGTGTCAAGAAAAGAACCATTTGGGTTGCCAAGCCTATTGTGACTAACCTCTTAGGACCCAACTTGGTTGGGGACCAACAAGCTAAAACTTGATCAATAGGTGTTTGTGGAGGGCATTGGAGACTTGGCTACCTCATGAAGCATTAAGGGATCTTCATTAATTTTATTTCATCAAGCCAATTCATTGACACTATCATCTTATATCCAATGTGCCTCTTTGCGGTAACTTGTACTTAACCTCTTTACATTGTAAGTTACTTGCCCCTTTGCATGTTTTGGTTTTGTACCAAGTATGTGTTTGTATATGTTGTTCCTTACACCTTCTTAACTTGTGTATTCAAGTAGGTGTTGGTTGTTTGGCACATCATATACTTGTGTGTTTGCTTTGAGCCTCTAATGCATCTTGTTGGTATCTTATTTGGCTCTTATTGAGTGATTAATGGAACATCCCATTTTGGGGGAGTGATTTGCCATTCGCACCTCACAATCCTATAAATGTGTGCACATGAGTAATACCACTTAGTATTGATATTTCAAGATTATCTAGTCACTATGTGGTATGCCATGCTCATGAGAAATTCAAATTCTATATCTCCATTAATTATCTCTAGTTGGATTTTATTTGCCTCTTGTAGTAAAGAATTGGATATCACATTATGGGGGAGTAATATGCCGTGTGCATATCACAAGCCTAGGAAATGTGAACTTTTGAGGTATTGCCACTTAGTGTTGATATTGTTAATTATCTTGTTCCTAGGTGGCATGTTTGCTCAAACAAGCTCTGCTCTCTCTTAAAAGATTTTATAGCTCATTTCTTTTGTCTTGGTTTGAGTAAGAATTCTTAGTGCGGTTTCACTCAAATATATATATATATATATATATATCATAAGTAGGAAGCTGTTTGCTTCTAGTTACTCTAATCATTGCTTTGCATGATTGTTTGACTATTTTTGGAGCTACCAAGAATCCTTTTTCGTGCATGGTGCTTAATTTGAATATTTAACCATATGCCTTTTATTGTGAAGTTGATCTTGAATATCTTTGCAAAACACCACCGGAAAATAATTCCAATATGAACTTCTTGTCTTTGACAATTGGTATTCGTATATATATGCGTGGTAATTCCTCTAGATCATCTTCACCTTGGAATTTGCCTCTTATTGCCCATATTTCTTGCCAAGAATTTTTTTTACCCCCGTTGTCTTATTGCCTTCTTGAGGATCTTTTTGCTTGACTTTGTCTCATCTCTTGATCCCCATCAAGTGTGTGTTGATGTAAGACAAACCGTTTTTTCTTTTGGTACTTGTGCCATTGTGAAAAGTGTAGAGGGTTTGGTTTATTTGTTGGAACCTTGCTCTTTTGGGAGTTAGTTATCTTATTCCTTCTTCTATGATTTATTTGCTTGAATGAGATAAATCTTTGAGCATGTGTTTTTTTATATTTCTTTCTTGCTCAATGAGTTGTTAGGTTCATTCGTTGAATTTTGTTGAATAAATCATTTGTTGATTTGTTCCTTTGATATCATTTGGACAACAAATGTGTTTTACCACACCTTTTTATACCTACTTGTACTCTTTGTGTTTTTGTCTAAATTGTATCTTCTTTGGATCTTGAAAGATAGGTGCATGCATATTCTCTTTTTGCTTAATTTTGTATCTTAGTTGCTTTCTTTGATCCAATATATATGTTATACTCCATCAAATCCTAAATGGCTAAGATGTGCATGAAATTCAAATTTCATCTCTAACTATGCACATATTTATATGGAGTCTATTATATGTATTGTGGTTAGTCTAACCACTTTGGACCCAATAAGTTTGGGGACCAAGATGTACTTGAATGATGTCTTAGGTACATTGGAGATGCAATGGATGCTTGTCTCGTTTATAAGGAAGGTGTTGTCACCACATGTTTATTGGAGCCAAGCTAGGATGACCGGCGAACTCTTACCTACTACATCACACCATTGCTATCTCGGTAACAAGTATAACATTCATGCATACTTTTCTAGCTTCCCAACTCTTGTAGGTTGGTTCTTGGCATGATAATATTTATTTGCAAATGTTGCAGTTCTTGCAAAGGTCTTATAAAGAAATATCTTTATTTCATATGTGAGCAAGTTGAGATGAGTGTATATGATGGGAAGTATATAAAATCATGTTTATGATTCACCAATCTCAAATATGCCTTTTTAGCAATTTATTGCATATTATTTCCTCAACGCTCTCTCATGTGCAATATAGATAATGTTGCAAGTTGTACCCTTCTTTATTATGCTTGTTGCCTTTCAAAGCATCCCGACTATCTTTTGATCCCTTATTGCTAGTTGTGATGGCTTTGATAATTTTGCGTGGGGAGTTTTTTAATATACCATAATGGAAAATGGAGCCTTGAGCTATTTATGCTTTCTAGCAAAGTTATTTGGTATATTCTATGACTCTCTCTTGGATATCACGTCTTCCTTAATTTCAACTAACCTCTTGTGTATACAAGTTCCTTTGTGGATTGTTCATCATGATTTTTTGTCCACTTAGAAATGTATATGCATAAGAGTGTTAATTTCTTCCCTTGATATCCTCGTTCTTTGCCGACCATCTTTCTTATCCATTTTGTTCTTGATGGTGTTGGTAAGAACTTGATTTATGAGTGCTTTTTTATTCTTAATTGCTTCTCTCGCACTCATATCTCGTGAATCTTTTTGGACCAAATTTCACTTTGATAAGCATATTGATCCTTTTGTATTCTTTCGTGCTCATGTTTTGTTTTAAATGATATAGAGGGAGTGAGGATTCCATGTTTGTGCATATTGTATTCAAATGCAACAAAAATTCAAATTTATGCATGAACCTTGGGGAGCTTCCTTATTTCATTTAAAGCACCTTATCATCACATCTTCTTGTGTCCAATTGGTTCTTTGGGTCTCTTGATTGCTTGCTTGCTTCATTCGTTGAAGCTTCCTTCACTATGTCATCTTTTTGCAATCCTTGATCCTCAATATGGTTTGACTTCCTCCAAATATTGTTAATTTGAGAAGTGCATATGATTTCACTCATTTTTATGAGAAATGCACATCTTGGGGAGGAACACATACTATATTGGCCTTCTAAATTTCTTCATCCATTTTGGCAATCGTTGCCAATGGGGGAGAAGTTTAGAAGGTTTAAGGGAAATTGTTTTTATACTTAAGTTTGGTTGTGCTTAAGTGTTTGCCTTTCATGCATCTCTTCTTTGTTAAATGTTTTGCATGGTTGAATATATAGTGTAAACTCCATCAAAGGTTTATCTTGACAATGTATGCAATGAAATTCAAGTTCATCACACGTGCATATATTATGGGGGAGTTTGCTCTATATATTTTGGTTGCACTCACATCAACCATATTTGTTGTAGTTTATGTGAATACAATTGATTTTGATATGAGGTAGTAGCTTCGTGTTACTTGACCATATCAAATACAACCTCTTGTATGCAATTTATTCTCGGATAAGTTGCATATTAGTTTCTATCATTCATTATATAAACTCTCTTGTTGAGATTGTCATCAATTACCAAAATGGGGGAGATTGTAAGGGTAAATTTCCCCTAAGTGTGTTTTTGGTAATTAATGACAATCCCTAGGGACTAATGTTTTCATTGAGCTTTTTGTGAAGGAATTGTTCATAGGAATTGCTTGAAGTCCATGTGTTGGATTCAAGGCTTGGATGCCATGAAGATAAAGAGTTATCTTAAGTATTGGCATCAAGATCATTGAATAGAAGAGATGAATTCATTATGATCAAGAAGAAGAAATAAAGATGTAGTTCTTGTGTAGAACTCAAGTAATCCATGCTCTAGCTTATGTGCTAAGCCAAGGAGTCTCAAGATCTTGAGAGTTTGGTTACATGAGAAGAATTCAAGATATGGCTCTATATCAAGGTCATGATGGTCTCATGAGTTGAGATATGATTGACTAATACCTAGAGGATGCAATCAAATGAAGAATTCTTTATGTGGCTCAAGATATTGTGATAGAGCATGAGAAGATTCAAGGTTGACCAAGGCAAAGATCAAAGATTGGATTCTAGTTTGGTCAACACATGAAGCATAAGGAATGTGCCACATGGGACCAATCGGTCTTGTGGTATGGTATGGTTTGTCAATTATGCTTTGTGAACTAACCCATTACATATGTGTGTTTGTGTTGTCTATGTGGGTTAGGTATTGTGTCATGGATATGCATCACTAGTGAGATTTCATATAGCCCATGAAAGGATGACATCAAGTGATGGTTGTCATCAAGGTTGAGAAGTGCAAGTTTCAAGATAAGCATCTCGAGAAGATCATATGCTTGAAGCTTGTCATCCATTTGGTGATAATGAAATTGTGAAGACATGCCTTAGTGAAGGTATCCCATAGTGGTGTATGGGGGAGCATATTGGAAGTCTTCATGAAACAACAATGATGAAGTGAAGCATTCCGGCTTGACGGAAGCATGAAGCATCATCATCAAGATCAAGAGGGGTGTGCAAGGCAAAGGTTTGTCCTTGCTAGGTTTTCCTTTTACCGGTCTCAAGGTGTTTGTTGGGAGACCGGGTTATAGGATAGATAGCCGCACTATCAAGAGGGGCTTTTGGTTGGGTAACTTGATCACATCGTCTTAGGGAGCTCAATCCTTTGCATACTTTGCTTCTCCCTACTTTGTTGTTTATTGGTGTTTCTCTGTGTGAGGTTCTTGTGCTTGTTGCTAGCTTTCCAACAAGTCCAAGTTCATCTAAAACGGAATCCGTATGCATCTTTTATCACGTTTTCGAGTTTGGAGGTTTTATCGGTTCTTTCTTAAAAGAGGTTTTCACCTCTTCTTATTTGGTATTTTATCTCTTACTACTTCTTGGGTTTTATGGTCTCCATTGGATAGATATTTTTCTTAGCTTTTCAAAAAGCCCAAGTTTGCTAAAATCCGAGTCCGGATGTGAAAGTTATCACATTTTTCGTGAGGCTATTTTCTGCCGGTTCCGAGCTCGGTTTGAACCGGAAATTCAACCGGAAATCAACCGAAAAGTTGCAGAACTGTTTTCTTGTATTTTCGGTTTTGGGTCTGGTTGGACCGAGTTTTGAACCGGAAATCACCCGAACAAGTGGAAAATGACCCCAACGGCCATATTTGGCTTTCCATATAAAAGGGGCTTCTTCCCCAATGGTTTTCTAGGGTTCCTAGTGTGTTCTTGAGCATTTCTCTCACCTCCATTGTTGAACCTCTTGAGCTTTCTTCCTCCCTCTTCCCTCCAATGATTCTTTCATATTTTTGAGGGATTTGAGAGAGGAGATCTTGATCTACAATCTCCACCAATTCATTCCTCCTCTAAGTGAGGGGAATCCTTTGAATCAAGATCTTGGAGTCATTGGTTGACCTCCACCCTTGTTCTTCCTCTCTAACTCCTCCATAGCATTTGTTGCCTTGGTGGGATTTGAGAGAGAAGGATTTGAGCACTTCCCCTTGTGTTCTTGCTTTGCATCCTTGCATAGTGTTGATCTCTCCATTACAATTTGTTCGAGTGAGAGACCGTGAGCTTGTTACTCTTGGAGGGTGACCTCCTAGTTGGCTTGGCGGTTGGTTCCTCGGTGACCTCTTCATGGAAGATTGTGAAGAGGCCCAAGCTTCCCCTTCGTGAGAGTTGTGAAGTGGTTGTGGAGCTTGCCATCTCCGGAGTGGAGGAAAAGCTAACCATAAGAAGGGGTCCCTAGCTTCGTGGGGGACTCGGAGAAGAAGGTGAGCCTTCGTGGCGTTCGGGGGCCTTCGTGGTTACCCGCATCTCTCCAACGATGATTAGCTTACTTTATGTAAGTGAACATCGGGATACATCTTCGTCTCCGCGTGCCTCGGTTATCTCTATACCCGAGTTTATTTCCTTGTGATAGCCATCGTGCTTGAAGTACTTATATCTTGTTTATCACTTGTGAATTATATCTTGTGCTATCTTGCTTAGCTCTAGTTATTGTTGGTGCACTTAGTTGAGCCTAGCTTATTTAGGTTTTGTGCTTGTAAAATAAATGTTAGTTTAATTCCGCATTCTTACAAGCTAAATCCGTAATATTTTTTAAAACGCCTATTCACCCCCCTCTAGGCGACATCTCGTCCTTTCACCTTGGCAAGATTTTATGTGGAAAAAGTACCTGTCTAATTCTTGTGTTTACTTAGCTAAACACAAACAGCATGATTCTCCACTTTGGTGTGATATGTTAAAAGTTAGAGATATTTATCTCAGTGGCAGATCTATGAAGGTCAATAATGGAGAGAGAACTCACTTCTGGGGAGATACTTGGTGTGATTCTGTTCCTTTAAAAGATAAATACACTCGGTTGTATAATCTGTGCAATGAAGCGGATGTTACTATAGCTGAAGCTGCCAGAATGGGTTGGTTTTTCACTTATAGAAGATGGCTCTCTGTTGAGCTGCTGATTCAAGATGGTGAATTGAGAGATAAAATGCTCAGAATTACCTTAAATCAGGATAATGATTGCCCTGTTTGGGATTGGACCAAAAATAAATAATTTACTGTCAAATCTGTTTATAAAGATCTCTCTAGTACTGGTATTGACAGATCTTTCAAGCACCTGTGGAAAGCTAAAATTCCCTTGAAGATTAAGGTCTGGCTGTGGTTGATCTGGCATAATGCCATTGCCACCAAAGATACTATGACAGAGAGACGGTGGACTGGCAATCCTTTCTGTCAATTCTGCAGTCAGAAGGAGACGATGTTACACCTTTTTTTCCTGTGTCCTGCAGCCAAATTCGTTTGGAGTTGTGTTGCCAAGGCCATTGGTGCCCCTAACAGACCTGGGAATTTTTCCCATTTTTTGGGTGGTTTCCCAGACACATCCCGGCCAGTAGAAATTTTCAAATCCTTGGGGTTGCGTCTATTTGCTGGGCTATTTGGAAACTTCGAAATAGAGCCTGCTTTGAAGGGAAATTAATTCATTCTCCAACTGAACTAATCTTTTACTCTACTGTTTTTATGAACTACTGGGCAGGGCTAAATTCTGCTGCAGATCAGACGATCATCAGGCAAGGGGTGGAGAATCTAGCAAATGTGGCTCGAGCGAGTCAAACTCCTGGGAGTAGGAGTGACAATCTGAGAATCGAAGACGCTGGGGCGGTTCAGAATCCAAATGTTTATACAATAGGCGATGATCAAGGTGCTGCTGGGGACGATGGCGCTGCTCCTCAGTAATCGCCCATGTGCCGGAATATCTGAAGTCTGGGCGAGTTTGTTTGGCTTTTGGTTGTAATTGATGTTGCGTTGTCGTCACTTAAAAACCTCTAAGTCCCTCCCCTAGTCACGCTAGCATTAGGCGGCGTTTTCTTTTAATTTCCTGCTCAGAGCTAGACTCTGCGTCGAAGACTCTTTTTATTTTGCTGAACATCTGTAGCTCTGGTTTCCGTTTCTTAATGGAAATTCGAGCCCCCCTTGGGGGTTATCGCGGTTAAAAAAAAGTAGTAAAAATAATCTCAGAATTCCGTCATAGCTTGTTCATGAAGTATATAAATGCATGCCCGTCCACCAAAAATGTTATTGTCACGTGGATTCAGCTAACAGTACCACTCACATGCAGCCGCGGTGGATCAAAATAGCAACAGTGGCACTGAAGAAAATCATCCGGTCGATTGCCATTTTCCCCTTAGAAAGTCAAATAAGTTTATACTACCACATTGAGCCGGTTCACTTTTTGCAGGGTTGCCACCAAAAAAATCCATGTACATAAGTACTACTACTAAGCTAGAACACCGCATGTCAATATTGTGCCGAGCTGCTGAAAAAAAAACTTTGCACTAATCTAGAAACTCATACAAAATAAAAATAGGCAAAATAGTCTGCTACCATGGTGCATAGCTGCGCACCCTAATTTATCCATTAGATCATCCTGTAGACAAATTTCAACGGTAGATTCACTTAACGGACGTTAATGCATCCGTCGCACCACCGCCTGTCCCTGTCAGCAAAACAATTACCGTGGTCCACCTCCAACAGTCCCACCCACCCCCCCCAAAAATCCCACATAAGCGAATCCCCTGCAACCGACTACACCAAGCCCGCTCTGGCCGCCGGCCGCCGCGTGCGACCACCGCCTCCGCCGAGCCGTCCCGACGGCCGCCGCGCAACCGGAGAAGCACCCCCGCACGGCCTCCTCTCTTTCTCCCTTGATCTGTGACTATGGTTGCCGGCAGGAGCCGCCGGATCCAAGTGGGGAGGACCGCCGCCGGCGGGATTGGCAAGGAAGTGGGAGTGTAGACTTGTGCCTCCGGCTAGGTTCTTTTTTTGCAAGATGGCAGGGAGCGGTAGCATCTTTCCTTGTGCAAGGTCCAGCGTCCGCTTTTTTTTCCTACCTACTTTTTTCTAGATCTCTCCCTGTGACAACCCAACCGGATCCCGCCTTGCCTCACCGAGCTAGCTGCTCTACAGCTTCTAATTTGACAGCGGCGATGCCCCTGGTCGTGGACATGGGCAGCGTGTTGAGCTTTTGAGTTTGGCTTTTTATTTCTTGATCTGGATTTGTTTCACCTTCTTATTTTCTCCCGATCTGAATGTGCCTCACCGTTTGAGGGAGTCATGTAGATGTTGAGTTTTCGTACATGGTGTCTTCCCGATGCGGATCCAATTTATTAATTTGTTGGAATTTCTGGTGCTAGTGTGTTTTTGATTCAGAGGAAGTGGGCAGCATTTCAGTTGGACTTTCAGTGCTAGCATATTTGTTTAACATGCTATTTTGGGAGAGTGATATTAGTCTGATGATTTTTTGTGTTCGATTTTTTAGCTGAGCTGATTTGATTAGCTATATATGATGGATTTTTCGTACTGGTTTAATTCTACAATTAGAATTAGAATTTTTAATGTTCATAAATATGATTAGTCCAAGTTTCTTTTGCATAAAATATGGGGAGCTCTGCGATTGGTTCTAAATTTTCATCCAGCGTTGACATTGGTGTGGTTTTATTCAAAGTGCCTTGTGGTGCTAATACGAGAACTCTGTAGAATGATTGGAGAAAATTTGAATTTTTCATCTGAATTACTTATAAAGGATACACCATCTATGACCTCTCTCATAAGACCCAAATAAAATTTCCACCTTTTTACTGATCATGGGATCTAATATTATGTTTAACAAACTTTACGGCCTTATTCTTGGTGATAAGTAACCCAATTTTTCCGTGTCATATTGAAGTTTGTATCGCGTCCATGGGAGGTAATATTATCAAGCAAGATTACATGGGCATGATACAATGATTAGACATTGAGGACTGTAAAACAACAAATTTAGAGCAACCTTTAAAAACAGAGATTGGTTAGGACGGTTTTTTTATTATTATAGCATCCTGTTTGAAATACAGGAAACAAAAACTAGCCGCCGACGACGTCCGTTGCGGCCATCATTTTTCTTTCAATTACAATATAGTGTTTCTCTTTAGATGCATGTACCACATTTTCAAACACGGACGAGGGGCATCGTTGCCATTGTTTAACTGTGTGTCAGTGGAGCATAGAAAAAGCCGCCCCAGTCGATCTTTCCTCGGGAGATGTGCAAGGATGACTCAGAGTACCGTGAAGTTTCCGTCAATCATAACTTTGAGATGGATATAATCCAACGGTGGTAGCTACATACACAGCTATCATCTTGGGTAGAAAATCCGCGTCGATAAAAATAGATAGGATCGTACAATACTAACAACAGTGAACAAACCAATAGGGATGCTTGAATTGCAGCCAAAATTTGCCCTACCAATTATTTGGCGTTGACTATGAACGCAGGATGGAAGCCAATATTTTGGATCCCTTCAAATATTTGGTCACGCCTTCAGTTTTTTTCCACCAATAGCTGGTGAAATAAGGGTGCCGAAATTGTTCGCCAAGGCACACCCATGTTTTGGCAGGGCGTCCGCTGGCGCAATTCAATCAGGCCTACAAAGTCACCGGTCTGACGACTCAGCGTCTGATCGGTGGCCTGCATATTATAAATAGAACAGAACCATATATTATCAACGCTTCAAAAGAAACCACCAACGTAAGCCACAACATAGTGTTGTTAAAAATATACAAAAATATATCGAGAAAATAATTGCCGTGACAACGCACGGGTATCCAGCTATCTATATAGTTAATGGATATAAAATTTTACCCGTACCCATACAAATTATGTGAACTTGTCAAAAAAAAAAAACGAGCAGGAAGCCATGAACCTATCCTTCCAAGCAGGTTCTCATCTGCAAACGTGCAACGAGAGCGAACTGAGCTGCATATGTATACAGCCAAGCCAACCCAAGTTGATACTTGGAAAAGTAAGCGGGAACGGTGGAGGCAAAAGCAAAAGCAAAACATGTATTGGGATAACGCAATTTAGTAATACCTCGGTCTATCTCTGTCTAACAGAGCAGGCGGCTGGCGTCGCGAGTCAAGCCGTGACCAGGGTCGATGCACCCACGCAGCATCTGATCCTTGATACCAGCTTATGGCCGTCAGTCAAATTCCTTCCCCACGTTGCCGCCCTGACTCTTGACCGAGGGTGGCAGTTTGCGGTTGGGTTCTCCAGCTCCCTATTGGTACCCGTGGCTGTCAGTTGCATACTTTTTTGTGTGAAGATCAATTGCACAATGATACATCCTCTTCGTAGTATCTTACAAGATTTTTTCGACGACAGAAACAAAATTATCATTTCAACTGTGATTTTGTAATGTCTAGGCCACAACGGTAGAGAAGTTCTTCTTTTTTCCTTTTGCAATGAACAACAGACAAGCTGAATTTTAATTCTCCAAGACATCACTTTTTAAGCCATCATCTAGCTAATATCTGAATAAAACATACTACCGCCGTTCTGATTTAATCGACGCCAGACACCACCTACGGCCATGCTCCTGTAGCCACCACTCTTCATCGATTAAAGCGGTACGGAGATAGTATGAACTAAGATAAAATTTTGAATCCCCTTGCATATTGCAGGGCATGCATTATGCAAGAGATGTGACTTGAAACTGGCAACACCCTCTTATTTCATTTTTTGGTGTTTTCATCAACATGTATGTATAATGCCAAAAATTGTGATCTTGCAATATTTAATTTCCCA
Source organism: Dactylis glomerata (assembly GCA_007115705.1). Taxonomy (NCBI): domain Eukaryota; kingdom Viridiplantae; phylum Streptophyta; class Magnoliopsida; order Poales; family Poaceae; genus Dactylis; species Dactylis glomerata. The sequence goes on along the minus strand of QXEO01000440.1, from coordinate 258,399 downwards.
ATCTGCGTTTATTTTGTAAGAGACGGCAGTTCCCTTAAAAGTCTTAATTAATTTAGTATAGTGTCTTGTCTAATCATTTGTACTTAGTATACCCTATGAATATATATTGAAAAATCTGATACAAATATTTGGAATTGTGCTTTAAATGATATTTAACTCAAGCATTAATTCATGTATTATAAGGATCATGTAAAAGTTCAGTTCACTTCAGTTATACTCTTTGTCCTTATAAAATGTAGAAAATGTACTATACAATGTGTTATGTTGGGATTTATAGAGAAGAAATTACTAGTCTGTAGAAAATATACTCCCTCCGTTTATAAATATAAGATGTTTTAGCTTTGTGAAGCAAGTGTATCTAGATATTTTTTTAGTGTGTAAATTCACTCGAATATATACACTAAAAGTTGTCTAGATACACTAGCTTCACAAACCTAAAACATCTTATATTTATAAACGGAGGGAGTACTATACAATGTAATATGTCATTATGTTGGGATTTATAGAGAAGAAATTACTAGAAATGAAATTAATTAAATTTATTGATGCTTCTACATTACCTTTAAGTTCCTTTTAGTTTCAAACACGGACTTCGAAACAACTAAAAAAAGGCAAGCATTACGGTACATAATGACTTAGATTATTTAGTTTACAATCTTTGATAACTGACAAGTAAACATAACCTAATTTGAAATTAAATTGCATGAGAGCGATTTTCTTAGATTTTGAAGAGTTCTTTAAAAACTTTCACAAATATTCTGGGACATGGTGTCCATGAGCGAACTTCTTCGATTTCGAAAAGATTTTTGTGAACTTTTGCAAACATTTGGGGTCACTCTGTTATTATTGCTAGAATCGATGCATGTTAAATGGAGTGAGGAGTAGAACAATTTTATGGCATCTGGTATCTCGAGATTATCTTCACGGCCTGATAAGGGTCACGTGTGGTAATCAAGTCTGCAGCATCATGTTCGAATCATTTGGCAGCACGAGTATAATAAGGACGCCGTCGCCGTTGACCCGTCAAGCGCCAGATCGCAACTTGCCGATCAAGACAGACCGAGCGCCGCTTGCCCCTTCCACCTTCTTTCTCTCCTGCTTCATCCATGTCAACGTCACTGCACTCCTCACTGCCTCACTCGAACACCCATCCCTATGCGTATATAAAGGGGCTCCAGAGTCTAGACCGAGCGCATCTTTATCCTACAGAACTCACCACGGATTCAGCATGGTGCTAGAAAGCTACCAGGCCGACTCCGCCGCCGCCACCATGGACTCCTCCTCGGGCTGGGCGCTCGCGCCGGCGGTCTCCGCACCCGCCGCGACGACTATGACGCTCGGCGCCATACTCACCATGTCGGCCATCTTCCTGCTGTTCCTGACCTTCGCCCTCGTGATCATCTTCCTCCAGTACTACTTCAACGCCGGTGTCCGCATGGCGCCGAGCGGCGGCGCAGTGGCAGTGGCAGCCCCGGGCGCCAGGGACAAGGGCGTCGACCCTGAGCTTCTGCGGTCGCTGCCGGTCACGGTGTACCGAGCGGCGGCGCTGAACGGCTCCGCCGCGGAGGACGTCGGCGTGGAGTGCGCGGTGTGCCTGTGCGAGCTCGAGGACGGGGAGGAGGCGAGGTTCTTGCCCCGGTGCGGCCACGGGTTCCACGCCCAGTGCGTCGACATGTGGCTGGCTTCCCACACAACCTGCCCGCTCTGCCGGGTCACCGTCGGCAAGCCCGAAAAGCCGCTACAGGCGATTACATCGACGGGCCTGCCGCCCGTGCCGTCGGAGCCGGCGAACTACGCCGCGAACCTGCCGGCGAGTGTGCTGCTCGGGGTTTCAGAGCAGGCCACGCTCACCGCGGTGACCGTGACCTCTGACGGAGGCCGCCCGAGACCATCCGCCCTGGCCACGGCGGCAGTGCTGGTGATCGACATTCCGGAGTCAAGAACGCCGGCGACACCGCGCGACGCTGCCAAGACGCCGAGCTCGGCGAGGCTGAGTTCGTTCAAGAGGCTGTGGAGCTTCGGGAGGCAAGGGCCGTCGGGGTCGACTCCTTCCTGTTCCTGGGGCAGCGGCAGCGGATCAGCAGGCGCTGAGCAGGTTATTAACATCGCCTGCGCAACCCCGAGAGGCGAGAGCTCAGCTGTAGTGTAGAGCCGGAATTGCCAGCTCTGTACTGTACATAGACGCATGTTGGTATGTGATAGTCACATAGAAATTCTTTTGTAGAGATTAGCAGCAAATGTTTGATTTTCTTTGATAGCTGATCAATGAAGCAGCAATGAGGATTGAAGGCTATTTTTTGCCCCATCCATCTCTTTCTCACACTTCCTCTGCTCTAGAAAGTAGAAACGGAGGGAGTATTTATAATTAAGTCCTATATTTGCATAACGCTCCTTAATTATCAGATTTCACATGTTAGTTTCTTTGTTCCACCTCATTTATTGCACAGATTTCCGAGTTTATGTACAAAGCCATTTTTTTCAAGAATACACCCTCCAAGGCGTATTAGTTTCACAGAAGTACAAAGCAAAGAATGGCTAAAACTCAACTCTACTCCACACAATATACAACTTACAACGCAAACCCATGGCACACGACTACGAAGGCTCTCCTTGCACCGTCACCCGCCGAGAATGCGAGGTGGCGGGGCACATGGCCCCATGACCGTGCATCGCCCGAAGATGGAGGCCTTGTTAGAACGATCCCGACTCCACGAACACATGGATCAACGTACTGCACACCCATAAGCGCCTAGAGGAGACGGCGAGTGGACAATAGGAACTGACCAGTCGGGAGGATGGCATCAGTCTTTTTTAGGGTTACATGGGGCAATGCCTCCACATCTCTGTCATATATATAGGTGACCAACAATACAATCGGATTACAATACATACACGTATAGAACACGCTAGACCTATTCGAACACTCCCCCTCAATCTGAACTTCTACTACATACATGATTTAGATTGGGCCAGAAACGGTCTAGAATTTGTTGAGTGGCTGGTTTAGTTAACACATCAACCAGTTGGTTACGAGTAGAGATGAACCTGACATCGAGATATCCAAAAGCAACACGCTCTCGCACAAAATGAAAATCAATCTCAATGTTCTTGGTCAGTGCATGGAAAACTGGGTTAGACCCAGGTATGTAGCCCCTAGATTATGACACCATAAAATGGTGGCACGCTGTTGTGATACGCCAAGCTCCTTGAGTAGTGACTCCACCCAGATGGCTTAAGCAGCTCTTTAGACAATTCTTTATACTCTGCCTCAGTGCTCGATCTCAAGATAGTAGGCTTTTTCTTGGAACTCCATGAGATAAGATTAGGTCCAACAAAAACAACATAACCACTATAAAACGGCGATCATCAATACATCCTGCCCAATCAACTTCTATGTAAATACTGACACCAGTGGATGAGGACTTACCATAGTATATGCTTAACAGCTTCCCAATGCACATCAGTAGGTTCTGAAAGAAACTGACACACCTTATTAACTGCAATACAACAAACCTACTACAATATTGCGATACCGAAAAGAATCCTCGGTACCCAACACGGTCCCAGTATCACGGGCAAGGCCCTCCATGGTGGCTAGCGGTGTCGAAGTGGGTCTACACTTCTCCATACTCACACGGTGAATACTATCCAACGCATACTTCCGTTGAGTCAATACCATGCCCCCTGAATTGTAGGACGCTTCTAGACCCAAGAAATACTCAAGAGAGAGAGAGAGAACCCATGGAGAAACCCATGGAGAAAAGCATTACTCAAGAAATACTCAAGAAATACTCGAGCGGCTGCTACATATAGACATCTTCAGAAAGAAACCCATGGAGAAAAGCATTACTGACGTCGACCTATCGCAAACTCCAACCTCGCAAAATAGCAAGAGAGAGAGAGAGAATCAGTCGCATAGTGGCCGGCTTAACAACTGGACTGAAAGTATCACCATAATCAATACCTTGCTGCTAAGTGAATCCACGAGCGATGAGTCGAGCTTAATATTTATCAACAGAACCATCTGGCCGTTGCTTTGTTTTAAAAATCCATTTGTTGCCCACAATGTTAACTCTAGATGGACGAGGAACCAAGACCCATGTATTAGTGCGTTGAAGCACATCAAACTCATATGTCATGGCTACACACCATGTAGGCTCATCAAGTGCATCACGATGAGAAGAGGGCGTTGCAAAGAAAGCTCGATGGGTAGGACTATATCGTACTGTCCCATCAGTGTACTCCTTAGGTCGCCAAGTAGAACCTCGTCGAGCGAAAGGACAGCTTATGTGTGTTGTACTTACACAAGCTAGGCCAGCACGCACACCCAAAACGCAAAGAAAAGAGTAGCCAGGTTGGATCTTAAGGAGACTAGAAATAGGCGTGTCCTGACGAAGCACCGATGTAGGCATACAATTAATGAGATAGCACGCTGTAAGAAAAGCCTCATCCCAATAATGCAAAGGAACCGAGGAATGAGCAAGAAGAGAGAGATCTGTCTCAACCAAATGACGATGTTTGCACTCAGCAATCCCGTTCTGTTGGGAGGTGTGCGGACATGAAACGCGATGATAGATGCTAGTACGCTGAAAATAGTGATGCAAGTTATGATACTCACCACCCTAATCGGAGCTTTGATCTTGGTGTTCAAAAGATGTTCAACATGATCCTGGAAGGTGCAGAACACCTGCTCGACATCAGACTTATGCTTAAGAAGGTAAATCCAACATAAATGTGAGTAGTCATCGATAAAGCTCACATAATACTTGTATCCCCCGGAAGAAGCACGATCTGGCCCCAATACATCAGAATGAATTAACTCAAGACGCATAGTGGAAACATGAGATGACAAATGGTAATTGATGAGACTTTTAGCACGTTGACAAGCATCACAAACTAAAGTAGTATTGTCTCAAGACTAATACAGGAGACCATTATTCCTAACAATGGACGAAACACCATTATTGAAGGGATGACCGGTACGTTGATGCCACTAGAATGACTTGATCCTGATGCTAGAAGATGCATGGCGGGTGGATGGTTGTGAAGCTCGACTAAATGGAAGCGGGTAAAGACCAGCTTGACTTCTTCCTCAAAGAAGAAATCTCCTCGTGCCCTTGTCCTTAACAAGAAAATAATGTTTATGAAACTCGATGGAAATATTATTATTGAAAACAAGGTGATGATCGAAGAGAATATGTTGATTAATATGTGAACGTGAAGAACATTCTTTAAGCGAAGGGAAGAACCGGCTAAAGTCGAGTGTCCAATATGCGAAATTGACAAACCTGTACCATTTGCTACTTAGATGTGGTCCTTCCCTCCATAGTGATCATGAACATGGAGTCGCTCCAGATCACTAGTGAGATGATCAGTTGCACCTGTCCATGAGACAATGCAGTGCCTCGGTGTTGGTGGTCAAGGCTTTGTTGGAAGAGCCAGGGTGTTTGGGGTAGTAGTCTTGATTGAATTGGTTGCGGAAGTCCACCGCCTCATGTCCCCAATTGCCATAGAGCTGATAGCGGGGGAGGCAGTGACGCCCATTGTTGCTGCCGTTACGGCCGTTGTTACCACCACCATTGTTGTGACTGTTGTTTCCGCCACCATTTTGTTGCATCCAATGTTGCTGCCATGCCCACCATTATAGTGGCGATCCTGAACGCCTTACTGCTGCGGCTGGTAGCCACCCGAGGGGCGGCCTGTCTCCTGCATGCGTGGGTGGCCAGCGCCGGCGTCAATCGAACCAGACCGTGTTGTGGAATTAGCGGAGGAGGACTAGCTGTCGTCATCCACCTGCTACGAGAGCTGCAATGCTTCATAGTTCAACACCATGGAGTAAACCACGGACAAAGACACCATGTTGGTCGCCACTTGAAGGGATGCGGCGATCGGGTTGTACGGCCTTCCCAAACCAGTGAGCATGTGGTCGATGACCTTGCCATCGTGAAGCGGAGACCTGGCAGCGGACATCACGTCAGCAAGGGCGTTCACCTTGCCCATTTACTCGCCTGCCGTCTTATGAACTACAAGTATAGGGGGTGTATCGTAGTACTTTCGATAAACAAGAGTGTCGAACCCAACGAGGAGTAGTAGGTGTTGACAAGCAGTTATGATCAAGGAATCACTGTAAATACTAGCAAATGGGTTTTCAGGGGTATTTGATAATGCAGATAAATAAAGTATGAGTAAATAAAAGATAGTACTAATAATTGCAGCGAGTGTCCCAATCCTTTCTAGAGCAAAGGACAAGCCGGTTGTGTTACTTATGATTACCAAACGTTCCTGAGGACACACGGGAATTTCGTCAAGTGCTTTCGCTTCATACAGTTGATTAATCTTCATTGGTTTGATAGGTGTTATGGGGGTGAACCTATGCTAATGCACTACCCCAATTTGGATTAATACACACTTGTGATTATACCCCTTGCAAGCATCTGCAACTGCAAGAAAGTAATTAAGATAAATCTAACCACATCATTAAACTCTGAGATCCTACACTCCCTGGTGCACTGGTTTCCTAACAGGGGTTTAGGTTTCTATCACTCCGATAACCCCACAATTAGTAGCCAAATACACAATGCATTCCACTAGGCCCTTAAAGGTGAAGTATCATGTAGTCGACGTTCACATGACACCATGCTACTCCAAGTTGATGTGGGAGCAAACTGTCCTTGTGCATGGTGAATGACCAGCCCGTTGGGAACCCCAAGAGGAAGGTATGATGAGTGTAGCGGCTAGTTTTCCCTCAGTTAAGAAACCAAGGTATGTCGATCTTGAAGAAGAGAGACGGTGACGACTGAAGGTGTTGTGGAACCTGCACACACACAAACAAATACTTTGTTCCCAACTTGCGATGAGGTTGTCAATCTCACCGGTTTGCTTGAAACAAAGGTTATGAGCGTATCGAGTGGAAAACAGTAGAGTATATGCGAGTAAAATAAACAGTGCGGGAAAAGTAAAGAGGTGATTGCAATATGATTAAAATAGGACCGGGGTCCACAGTTCACTAGTGGTGTCTCTCCATAGATAAAATAACATGCTGGGTAAACAAATTACAGTTGGGCAATTGATAGAATAAAGATAACATGATATGTCAAGAAGATCACTATGAGATTTACTCTGGGCATTACAACAAAATACATAGACCGCCATCCAACTGCATCTATGACTAATAATCCACCCCCGGGGATATCATCCGAACACCCTAGAAGTATTAAGTTGCGAACAACAGATAATTGCATTAAGCAAAGTGTGTAATGTAAACAAAGCATATGCCCTTGAGCATATGAATGTTGTTTTCTCCCTAGTAGCAACAGCACATCTACCACCTTAGAGGTTTCTGTCACTCCCCCAGGTGAAATAGAGACATGAACCCACTATCGAGCATAAATACCCCCTCTTGGAGTCACTAGCAACTACTCGGCCAAGATAGCTACTAACAACGGAGAGCATGCAAGATCATAAACAACATAGAGATAACAAAAGATATAATTCAGTACAGCAACTTAATCATAAACACCAATATTCATCGGATCCCAACAAACCAACATCATAGAATTACATAACGGTGATCTCAATCATGTAAGGCAGCTCATGAGATCTAAACATGAAGCACATGGTGGAGAAGACAACCATCTAGCTACTGCTATGGACCCATAGTCCAAGGTAGACTACTCACTCATCGCTCCGGAGGCAAGCATGGCGATGAAGAAGACCTCCGGTGGCGATTCCCCTCTCCGGCAAGGTGCCGGGAAGAGCTTCTGGACCCTCCCGATCTTCGGGTCGACGGCGGCGGCGGATCGCGATGTGTTCTGGAAAACTGATCGGGCCCTTAGGTTTTTCTCGTCGGGGGGTCTTTATAGGCGAAGGGGCGATGTCAGGAGTGGAGCCAGGGGCTCTCACACAGGGGTGGCGCGGCCAGGGGCCAGGCCGCGCCGCCCCCTTGTGTGGGGCCCTGGTGGCCCCCCTCCAACACTTCTTCGGATGTCTGGAAGCTTCCGGGTAAAATATGACTTCAGGAACTTGTTTCGTCCAATTTCGAGAATATTTCCTGTGTATCACTTCTGAAACACAAAAATAGCAGAAAACAGGAAACTGGCACTGTGGCACTTCGTTAATAGGTTAGTTCCGGAAAATGCATAAAAGTGCCACTAAGTGTAACGAAACAATAGGCAAATGGTGTAAAAACAAGCATGGAGCATCAAAAATTATAGATACGTTTGAGACGTATCAAGCATCCCCAAGCTTAACTCCTGCTCGTCCTCGAGTAGGTAAGTGATAACAAAAGAATAATTTTTGAGGTGACATGCACCTACACAATCTTGATCATATATGCAAGCATTGGTGAGCTGGGATCAATAGAACTTAAAACATGGGCATGAAAGATATAATCATGACAATAAGAACTTAGCAACCATGTTGTAAACATGTAAATGAACACAAACAAAAGATCATGATAATGAAACAATGAAAGTCAAACGTGTGTTCAAATCATAAGGAAAAACATACAAATGGTTTTCAGCTTGTCCTTCAAAGAGAGCAAAACATAAATGCATAGGACACCTCAAAGTTTAAGAGGGCGACTAGATACAAATAATTTAAGAACAAGTGAAACCAACAATATGAGTCAATCAATGAACTTTGGGACAATGCATATCACACTAAGAATGACAACTATGCTCTCTTAATGGTGCATAAAGAAAGAAGGTGGTGACTCAACATAAAAGTAAAAGAAAGGCCCTTCGCAGAGGGAAGCAGTGATTTAAACATGTGCTAGAGCTTTTCATTTGTAAAACAGAGAGATAAAACTTGATTTTGAGAGGTGGTTGTCTTTGTCAACGACTGGCAATGGGGTTCTTACTATCTTCCATACAAAAATAAAGCAAGTTTTTGAGAGAGAGATTGGCACTCTTGTGCTCTTTTTATAAAACTTGGCACTCCTCCCCACCTTTTCCTTTCACATACCATGGCTAACCGATTCCATCGGGTGCCCACCAACATTCACATTCTTTGGAGGAGTGCCTTTTTTCTTTCTTTTTTTCTTTTTTTTTCTTTTTGGAATAAGCAATATGGAAGATAGCAAATCCGACCACTACGTCCCCATGAGCTGAAAACAGTGTCACAAAACGAGAAGTATTTTGAAGGTTTTTGAAAGGTAGCACACGAAAATTTTACTTTGGAATGGCTTACAAATACCATGCATAGGAATTTATAGTGGACACAATGGAAAACTTGGCTTTTAGGAGTTGGATGCACGAGTAGAGCTCATACTCAGTACAAGGCGAGGGCTAGCAAAAGACTGGGAGCGACCAACTAAGAGAGCAATAATGGCCATAATCATGCAAAGCGACAAAGCGACATTAAAAGAAGCATACGATGGCATCAAAAGTCAAAAACTAAATGATCATGAAGGCTAATGGCGACTTTATAAGAGTCTAACATGTGTGAGCATGCGCCAAGTCAACCCAAATAAAGCATCAAGGAGAAAACCAAAATAATGCTTCCATACAATAAAAACAACGCATGATTTTTTCAAAGGCTCATTAAGCAATCTCAGTTATTTGAGACAAGTCATGCTACAGCAAAACCACTAAGCATACTATCAAAAAGACATCAAGCATGACATGAAAAAGCCTAAGCCGCAGTCTACACAAGCTCCTTCTTGTACCACTATTTTGCACAAAGCTTTTTCTCTTTTCCAACACCATTTGAATTTTTTTAAAAACACCTCTTTTGATGAAAACCAATAAAGATCAGAGGCAAAAATACACCTTGATGAAAAGATATGACAAGATCTGAATGCAAATCAAGGCGAAAATGAAAACCAAAAGCAGCAGCAGAAAAAGTAGAACACTCGATTTTTGATAAGAGTGAAAACTAGAGCGTTCTTTGCAAATGAAAACGAGTACATCTCCTCCAAAGGAAATTTGTTGGGGTCCAACCATTTATTGCAGCAAACAAACAAACTAAACCAACTAAGAAAACTAAAACAACTGACGCTCCAAGAAAAACACATAGTGCATGAAGCAATAAAAATATAGTGTTTTGAAAGGTGACCTGATTTTTGCCGATGAAGAAGGGGTGCCTCGGGGGCATCCCCAAGCTTTGACGCTTGTACTTCTTGGATATTTCTTGGGGTGATGCATGGGCATCCCCAAGCTTGAGCTTTTGTCCATTCTTCAACTCATCTCATCATTCTCCAATCCCTACACTTGAAAACTTCCTTCATACAAAACTAAACACAATTCTATTAGCAACATTAGTGTATGCATAAAATATATTCAACCTCTTTTAGCTTCAGGTTTCAACCCAAAACCACCACATATAAAGTATATACTACTGTAGCAACTTTCACAAGAGTTTCATGATCAAAAAGAACTCAAAAGAAAGCGATAAAGTGGCAAAAACAAATATTGGCAGAAATCTGTCAAAACTGAACAGCTGACAAAGGACGAATTTTTGAGGGATTTTCCGTTGCTCAAATAAAAAAGTGTTCAACTAAGAAAAGTTTGGATATAACCTGGGGCATATGCACAAGAAATCGCAGGTCCAAAAAATAAACAGAGAATTTTCACGAATTTTTACGGTGCAGCACCGAAAACAGTTTCAGGACAGCAACATCCCCAAATCTTTACCTCACTCAAATTAGAGGCTTCTCTTGGCACAAAAACGAAATAAACAAGATAAGGAGCGGTCATTACAGTAGTAATGACTTCCAAGACTCAAATAAAAGAAAAAGTACTGAAAAGTAAACAATGGGTTATCTCCCAAGAGTGCTTTTCTTTAACGCCTTTGAGCTAGGCGCAGAAAATTGCGAATCAAGTAATATCAATAGATGAAGTGCTAGTTACCTCAGTAGGCTCTTTGAAGGTTCCCGAAGATGATTCAACCTGCAAGTAACCCTTAGTGGAACTAAGAGTCTTACCAATCTTAAGAACATGTTGAGATTTAAGCGCAGAAACCTTGGGAACGTACATAAATTTTTGTTCTTTTCCAACAAACACTTTCTCCTTCTTAAATTTAAGAGAAGAGAAGATTAAACTAAGAGTTTCCATAGACTCCTCTAGTTTACCAATCCTTAAGTTTTGATTGTCATGAGTAGTGCTAGCCTCTAAAATGGTAATTCTCTTACCAATATTTTCTATTAATTCACTATCGCGGATAGCATTTTCTAGGATACTTGGCAAACTTTTTTCTAAGGAGCTGAGCTTTTCTACCACCTCTTCCAAGGTGGTCTCAGTCTTAGCAACATGAATAGGTGGTACTCCCACTAAACTTTCAATTATAGTGCATGCTTCTCCCGCGGGAGTACCCAGAAAATTACCGCCTGTAAGAGTATCAAGAACATACCTATTCCAGCTAGATATACCAACATAAAAATTTCTAAGGATGATCGTGGTGGAGTGCTTTTTGGTACACCTATGATGAGCATTGTTAATACGGTACCAAGCATCTTTTAAACTTTCTCCCCCTTGTTGCTTGAAACTATGAACTTCTACTTCAGGATTACTCATGGTAACAAAACTAAAAGCAGATAAGTAAAAACAACTACCAAGGATTCTAATTTTTTTGGGTTTTTGATATAAAGCAATGCAGGTAAAATAAAATAAAGTAAAGCAAAACAAATAACAAAGTAAAGAATGTGTGTGCGAAGAACTCCCCTCGCAGAAGTCTTCTCTCTTCCCCGGCAACGGCGCCAGAAAAGTAGCTGCTACTCCAAGTTGATGTGGGAGCAAACTGTCCTTGTGCGTGGTGAATGACCAGCCCGTTGGGAACCCCAAGAGGAAGGTATGATGAGTGTAGCGGCTAGTTTTCCCTCAGTTAAGAAACCAAGGTATGTCGATCTTGAAGAAGAGAGACGGTGACGACTGAAGGTGTTGTGGAACCTGCACACACACAAACAAATACTTTGTTCCCAACTTGCGATGAGGTTGTCAATCTCACCGGTTTGCTTGAAACAAAGGTTATGAGCGTATCGAGTGGAAAACAGTAGAGTATATGCGAGTAAAATAAACAGTGCGGGAAAAGTAAACAGGTGATTGCAATATGATTAAAATAGGACCGGGGTCCACAGTTCACTAGTGGTGTCTCTCCATAGATAAAATAACATGCTGGGTAAACAAATTACAGTTGGGCAATTGATAGAATAAAGATAACGTGATATGTCAAGAAGATCACTATGAGATTTACTCTGGGCATTACAACAAAATACATAGACCGCCATCCAACTGCATCTATGACTAATAATCCACCCCCGGGGATATCATCCGAACACCCTAGAAGTATTAAGTTGCGAACAACAGATAATTGCATTAAGCAAAGTGTGTAATGTAAACAAAGCATATGCCCTTGAGCATATGAATGTTGTTTTCTCCCTAGTAGCAACAGCACATCTACCACCTTAGAGGTTTCTGTCACTCCCCCAGGTGAAATAGAGACATGAACCCACTATCGAGCATAAATACCCCCTCTTGGAGTCACTAGCAACTACTCGGCCAAGATAGCTACTAACAACGGAGAGCATGCAAGATCATAAACAACATAGAGATAACAAAAGATATAATTCAGGACAGCAACTTAATCATAAACACCAATATTCATCGGATCCCAACAAACCAACATCATAGAATTACATAACGGTGATCTCAATCATGTAAGGCAGCTCATGAGATCTAAACATGAAGCACATGGTGGAGAAGACAACCATCTAGCTACTGCTATGGACCCATAGTCCAAGGTAGACTACTCACTCATCGCTCCGGAGGCAAGCATTGTCGGGGGGATGACCCCCGATAGGGTCAAGAGGCTAGAAAGATACAAGGTTCATGGTTGACTTTTGTACCGGTTGACCAAGGGAAGGGCCTGGCCGGAATATAGGAGCATCGGCCAGGCCGGCATATATGTATATCCCGGCTGATGTCTGGATATGCCGGATTAACCGGAATACTAACTGAGGAGTGCCGGCATATACTTAGATATGCCGGCCTATCTATTCTGTGTGTTGTGCAGGAGCAGGGGAGGCCGGATTACCCGACCTTCATATGTCGTAGGTCCGGCATATATGTCCAGGATATGGCCAACGGTCATATCCGGGATACTTAAGTCAACCAAGGTGTCACATCGCTACAATCAAGGAAGAAAACATCCAAGCATGGTAGCAGGGGATGGCAGGGTGCACAATGGAGGTTACCTACCCTCACTGTGCACAAGTACAAGCTTACCTCACAGTGGTAAGGTCACAGTCCTGGAAGTACAAGGTACAGCAAGGGGAGTCCCATCGAGAGCAATCAGGGAGAAAGTCATGGGCGTCTGCCCTCGACAGCAAGTCCTGTTTGGAGTGTAGTTGGTGTCTCCTGGTCTTCTATGACCGTTGTAACCCTGGCCACCACTATATAAGGTGGCACAGGGAATCCTAGAAAAGGGTTGGAGGTTTGTTGGTCACCCTGTGTTCCTACACTTAGCTGTTATTCTTCCTTCTCTAGGAGAGAGCTAGGAAGCACCATTGTTGTATACTCCATCGATCCAAATATAAAGCAAGTAGAGCAGGAGTAGGGGTGTTATCTCCTTACGAGAGCCCCGAACCTGGGTAGATCTGTGTTCCTTTCTGTCGGGCTCTTTAGCTCGTTCCCTCTCCCGAATCCTCCAGCATCTAGTCGGCCCCCATTTAAGCCATCCTATGGCATATGTTGTTTCACCACGACGACATTTGGCGCCCACCGTGGGGCTGATCGATATGCTGGGCGGAGTGTTTATTCGGACGGGGTCTGTGATAGCAGCTTCAGGAGTGCGCGTGGTCTCTGGCCTCGTCCAGAGGCTAGGCTCGCTCAGCTTCGTCAGTGACAACGCTGGATGTCTCGGCGGCCGGCCGTTCCCCAGGGATGGCCGGATCATGTCTTTCGGTTCCCACGAGGTGTACGTGGGGACTGAGAGAGTTTGCAGGGAAAAGGTGTTGGTGGCGTCGGATCCTCCGTCACATCGGTTGGCTCACGCTGGGCGTAGCGCTCGCTCAGTAGAGTCGGCCGAGGTGATGATGGCCGGCACATCAGCGCCGCCGGCAGACGGTGCCGGCAAAGCCGCAGCAGCAGCAGCAGGAGATACTCCCCCGGAGCCGCCGAAGGCCAAGAGGTCGGCACGTCCTCCGTTGGAGCGTGTCGAGAACCTGGCCGGCACTTCCGCTGTGCCGGCAAGAGGTCAGGTGCTTCTTCCCGTTATCGAGCGACTTCTCAAGCCGGTGCGATCCGGCGATGATCCGGAGCAGGCAAGGGAGGTCCTGGAAGGATCTCGTCAGGCCCTCGTCGACGAGGCCCTGGCCATGAACCAGGAGCGCGAACGGTTTAACCGGCAACTCCGTGAGTATGAGGCAGCCCATGGTTTTACTCCTATGGTAACCCGGCCTAGCCGGATAGATGAGGTTAGAACTAGAGGCAGAGATCTTAACACTGAGCTAGGGAAAGATGCTAGGGCTAAGAGTCATACTGCAACTAGTACTGTGCCTAAGGTAATTTATAGCTCCCCAGTAAAGAACCTTAGAGCAGCAGCCGAGGTAGCTAAGGACTTAGCTAATTTGTCCGGCGAAGCACTGCATGAGCAGCAAGCCCGGCTTAACCATCTTTTATCTGAAGCTACTAAGCAGCAGGAGGCCTTTAAGAAGGCAAACCCAGGTGCCGGGGCATCCCAGTACATTGCGTCGGTAGGAGGTGCCGGCGCAAGGTCGAAGGGCGAGGCTTCGTCCCCGCATCCAAGTACCCGGCGTGCCGGAAGTGTGACCTCTGGCCGCCGGGACAAGCAGATCCAAGTGTATGATCCGGCAATCGCCGGAAAGCAGACAATAGTGCAGAAGAGTGCCGGACAGGCTGACAAGTATGTCGGCAGCAAGAAGGCTGGCCAGAATGTGCCGGCCGGGCATGGGGCAGCGTCGGCCGGTGGTGGCCGGAGTAACAATGCAGCCCGGCAACAGCAGCAGGGCGCCGGAGGTGCAGTGCAGCAGCAAGGTGCAGGTCAACCGGGACATCGTGAAGATGATGGCAATTCCGCCCTTGTCAGGGCGGGATATCAGCAGCAGCATCATCAGCAAGGCCGGCATACTGAGCAGTATCAGCCGGAGCAGCAGCAGGAGAAAGTGATCGCGGGCCCAATTGCATCCCGGCTAGGACCTCGGTCCTTAGCAGCAAGTGATGCACGCTTCAAGCTGGACAGGATTCACCAAACGGAGTTGGTGGAGAGGCAAGGAGCTCCGGGTCCTATGTGCTTTGGACCCCGGATCATGGGTGAGCCGGTACCTTACTTCTTCCAGCTCGCGCGTGGCGCGAGGACATATAACGGCAGTACAAAGCCGGAAGATTGGTTGGAGGATTACTCCACCACAGTGAACATTGCCGGAGGAAACCTCAGATGGGTGGTACGATATGTACCGCAAATGCTAGAAGGTCCAGCCAGGATATGGCTGAACAATCTGCCGGCCGGAAGTATCAATGGCTGGGTTGATTTCGAGGAGCAGTTTGTGTCAAACTTCACCAGCACATACAAGAGGCCGAATCGTCCTCAGCAGCTGGCTAACTGCCGGCAAGGAGTGAATGAGACTGATCGTGACTACCTGACCAGGTGGTGCACCTTGCGCAATTCCTGCGAAGGAGTTGTCGAGCAGCAGGCCATCATGTGGTTTGCACATGGGTGCCGGCACGGCACCATGTTGTGGCAAAAGCTACAGAGGGAAATGCCGGCCACGTTGGCCGAGACAATCAAGATCGCCGATAGTTATGCTCTGGGAGATCCCATGCAGCCCAGTCTCGATTCACAAGGACAGGGGCAGACCCAGGGGAACACCAACAGCGCCGGGAGACCAGGGCAATACTATCGCTCTGATAACCGGAACAAGAGAAGAGATGAAAGGCCGGATCACCGGTATGAGGCAGCACAAGTAGCAGCGGTGGAGGAAGAGCAAGAGGGCGCCGGCAGTAGCCAGCGTCCGAGATATGAGGGCTATCAACAGCCTCAGCAGCAACAACCGCAGCAGCCACCGCAGCCCTTCCAGAAAAAGAATGTCTGGATCAACAAGAACGCCGGCGGAGCCGCCGGCCAGAAGAAGCAGTGGCCGAAGTATACAGTAGGTTTGGCCATGGACAAACCTTGTGTGTTTCACACATTCCAGCCGGGTAAGCCGGCGAATCATTTGACCAGAAACTGTTCGTGGCTGGATGACATATTGGCAGGTCGTGCAGGTCCTTGGGGACCGGCTAGACCACCTATCCCAGCAGCCCCCTCGCCGTTGACAGGTGCCAATACCATTGCAGTCCCGCCCAGGCTGGCTAATCCCGGGAATCAGGGCAATGCCGGAGGTGCCGGCGTAAATCAGGTAGACCAGAACCATAACCCGGAGTACTATGCCGGAGGCCCAGCAGCTGGCCGGAATGAGTACAAGGAACATGATCAGAGCTACATGGTCTTTGAGACCGAAAGAACAGACAAGCAGAGCTTGTACCGGCGGTGTCTGGAGGTAAATGCCGTTATGTCGGCAGTACCAAAGCTAATGTACTGGTCTGACCAGGCCATTGGCTGGGACAGGGCAGATCATCCCAGGATCATGCCAAACCCCGGCGGGTATGCTCTGGTGATGGATCCGACATTTGTCGGGCCGGCTAATAACGTGAGGTTCAGCAAGGTCCTCATTGACAATGGTAGCAGCATCAACATCATGTACCAAGATACGATGCAGAAGCTGGGCATCAAGGAGAATATGCTGGAGCCAAGCAAGACCACATTCCACGGCATTGTGCCGGGACTTTCGTGTGCGCCGATGGGCAAGATCCAGATGGATGTCATGTTTGGCAGCCGGGATAACTGCAGGGTGGAAAATCTCATGTTCGAGGTGGTTGATTTGGAAAGCCCCTACCATGCTTTGCTGGGTAGGCCGGCACTGGCAAAATTCATGGCCTCCACGCATGTTGCGTATCTGAAGATGAAAATGCCGGGGCCCAAGGGAGTGATCACCATCATTGGTGATTACAAGCGCTCGATGGCATGTGCAACCGCTGGATCTAATCTGGCCGAGACTCTGATCATTGCAGAGGAAAAGAAGAGGCTCAAGCGAGCAGTGGAGATTGCGGAAACGGTCATGGCCGGCAAATCTATGCCGGGCATGGCAAATCCCGGTGGCAGTGCTACTTTTCAAGCAGGCAAGGAGGTAAAAAAGGTGCCTCTGGATGAAGCTTTCCCGGAGCGTCATGCCCTGGTTGGGACAAGTTTGGATCCCAAATAGGAAAGCGAGCTCATCAGCTTCCTCCGTGAGAATCAGGATATCTTTGCATGGTCTACTTCGGACTTGCAAGGTGTGCCGAGGGAGCTGGCTGAGCACGCATTGCATGTGCGACCGGATGCTAAGCCGGTAAAGCAGCCGCTCCGGCGGAATGCCGGCGATAGAAGGAAAGCCATATGGGAGGAAGTGGCCAGGCTCTTAGCCTCCGGCTTTATCAAAGAAGTGCTTCATCCGGATTGGGTGTCTAATCCGGTTTTGGTGGAAAAGAAGAAAGATGAGCCCGCCATAGTGAAAGTATGGCGGATGTGTGTTGATTACACCAACTTGAATAAGGCATGTCCTAAAGATCCATTCCCGCTCCCTCGAATCGATCAAGTGATTGATTCCACAGCTGGATGTGAACTGTTATCATTTGTAGATGCCTATTCTGGTTTCCACCAGATCCCTTTGTATGAGCCGGATCAAATAAAGACATCCTTTATTACCCCGTACGGGGCTTATTGCTATCTCACCATGCCGTTCGGTTTAAGAAATGCCGGCGCAACTTACCAGAGATGTATGCAGAAGTGTTTGCATGATCAAATAGATAAAAATGTACAGGTATATGTCGATGATATCGTCATAAAAACCAAGGAGAGTAAGACTCTCATAGATGATCTCCGCGAAACCTTCGCAAATTTGAGGAGGTTCCGGATGAAGTTAAATCCGGCAAAGTGTACCTTCGGTGTGCCGGCGGGCAAGTTGCTCGGCTTTCTTGTTTCCAGCCGGGGTATTGAGGTAAATCCCGGCAAGATTCGTGCTATAGAAAGAATGAAGCCGCCGACAGATTTGAAGGAAGTACAGAAGTTCGCAGGGTGCCTCGCATCCCTGAGCCGTTTCATAAGCCGGCTGGGCGAGAAAGCTTTGCCGTTATATCAGTTAATGAAGAAGTCCGACACATTTGTCTGGACAGTACAAGCAGATGCTGCTTTCAAGGAATTAAAACAGATGTTGTCAACAGCGCCGGTGCTAGCATCTCCAATGCCCCGGGAGCCAATGTTGCTCTATATAGCGGCAACCAACAGGGTTGTCAGCGCTGTGGTGGTAGTAGAGCGAGAGGAAGGAGGCAAAACCGTGCAGCGGCCGGTATATTATCTGAGTGAAGTCCTCTCCACCTCAAAGCAAAACTACCCACACTATCAGAAGATGACTTATGGTGTCTATATGGCGGCCAAGAAGCTCAAGCATTACTTCCAAGAGCATCCAATCCGGGTAGTGGCCGAGGCCCCTATCTCGGAGATCATAAGTAACAAAGATGCCAGTGGCAGAATTGCAAAATGGGCAATAGAGCTTTCACCATATACACCTCAGTATGATAAGAGGGATACAATCAAGTCCCAGGTGTTGGCTGACTTCTTTATTGACTGGGCCGAGATACAGTATGAGCCACCATTGCCAGATGCAAATTATTGGAGGATGCATTTCGATGGGTCCAAGACAATACATGGCCTGGGTGCCGGCATAGTTCTCAGTTCACCAAAGAATGACCAATTGAGATATGTCCTGCAGATTCATTTTGCAGCATCAAATAATGTGGCAGAATATGAGGCACTTGTGCATGGCCTGAAGGTGTCTAAGGACATAGGAATTCGCCGGATTATGTGTTTCGGTGATTCTGACTTAGTGATTCAGCAGTGTTCCGGAATATGGGATGCGCATGATGCTAACATGGCATCTTACCGTTTCCTGGTACAACAGTTAAGTGGTTACTTTGAAGGTTGTGAGTTCCGGCATGTTCTCCGGGCTCAGAATGATGCAGCCGATACATTGTCCAAGCTGGGGTCTTCCAGAGATTCAATCCCGCCCGGCATTTCTTTGGAGCATCTGAGGAAGCCGTCAATCAAGCCCTCGCCGGAGTCATCTTCCATTTATGTCCCGCCAGGACCGGAGGATGCGGTTCCAATGGAGGTAGATGCCGGAGCCAGATCAGATAACCCGGGAACTGTTACCTCAGTCCCGGGGACTGGTCCGACATATGCGGTGAGTGCGGTATTCCGGAGCAGAGCTAAGGGCAAGGGTAAAATTTACCAAGAGGTTGCGCCGGTATACCCGGGGACTGCTCCGGCATACCCGGGGACTAATCCCACAGTCCCGGGGACTTCGCAGCCTATGGAGATCGATTATGTGTCGGTCGAAATGATGGAGATAGATCAGGCAGCGTTCACTGTCAGGGAAGTGCCCTCATGGGCACGTCCTATTATGAATTTCCTGGTAGATGGCCAAGTGCCGGCGGATGAATATGAAGCCCGCCGGGTTACAAGGAGATCCAAAGGTTATACCATCATAAACAAAGAAATATACAAGAGAAGTGTCACCGGAGTATTGCAGAGATGTGTCGAATCTGCAGAAGGTCTGGAGATGCTCCGGGAAATTCATCAGGGGGAGTGTGGTCACCATGCTTCATCCAGGGCATTGGTGGCAAAGGTATTCCGGCATGGCTTCTATTGGCCGACGGCACTGCAAGAGGCAGAAGATTTGGTCCGGAAATGCAATGGGTGTCAAAGGTATGCCCACCAGATTCATCAGCCGGCATCTGCCTTGAAAACTATCCCAATAACCTGGCCCTTTGCTGTTTGGGGCCTGGATATGGTCGGGGCTTTTAAGCCGGCCAGAGGAAAGATGACCCATATCCTGGTCATGGTGGACAAGTTCACCAAATGGATTGAAGTGAAGCCCATAAGCAAGTGTGATGGTCACACAGCAGTGAAATTCTTGAAAGATATAATCTTGAGATATGGTGTTCCCCATGGCATCATCACTGACAATGGGTCAAACTTTGCCCAAGGGCCATTTGCTAGGTTTTGTGAAGAGGTGGGAATCCGGCTGGACATTGCGTCGGTCGCTCACCCTTGTACCAATGGCCAAGTAGAGAGGTCAAATGGTCTAGTGTTATCCGGCATAAAACCCCGGCTGATAGAGCCCCTGGAGAAAACTCCGGAATGTTGGCTAGATGAGCTGCCAGCAGTGCTGTGGAGTTTAAGAACAACTCCGAATAGGTCAACAGGCTACACGCCATTTTTCCTGGTGTATGGAGCAGAAGCTGTGCTTCCAACAGATGTAATACATGATGCACCAAGAGTAGTGCTATATACTGAGGAAGAGGCTAAAGAAGCCAGGGAAAATGATGTGGATCTGCTAGAGGAAGCAAGAGAAATAACTCTGTCAAGAACAGCAGTATATCAGCAGAACCTCAGATGCTATCATGCGCAGAAGGTAAATCCAAGGAGATTTCAAGAGGGAGATCTAGTACTCCGGCTAAAGCAAGGAACAGAAGGCCGGCATAAGTTAACTCCTCCGTGGGAGGGGCCATTCATTGTGAGCAGAGCTCTGCACAATGATGCCTACTATCTTATAGATGCGCAGGACCCCAAGAAGGATAAGGCGGACAGGTCCGGAGAAGAAACCAAGAGACCATGGAACATAGCTCTACTCCGCCCCTTTTACTCCTGAGCAGCACAATGTATGTATTTCCTTATTTTGCTTTGAGTGCCGGCGCTTTGTGCCGGCACAAGTCTACTGAATGAAATGTCGGCATCCCGAAGAGCGGGCTCTGCCTCCGAGGTATGTCGTTGTTTATTTTCAGTTCTTATTTATATGCCGGCTGGCTTGATTCGAATGTTTCCTATGTCGGCATAGTAGTGTGTCGGCACCAAAGGCCACTCTTCGACTCAGCTGCTGTCCGAAACCCGGCTTCATGGCTAGCAAGAGTAGATGCCGGAGATTGTCTACACATGGAAAACGGCTAAGGAAGTGTAAAGCAAGCGAACCGACATTTTTGTTAAAGCTAAAGTTAAAATTTGAAGTGTCGGATGATTTGAAGTCTAAGTTTCAAAGTTAAAGTACTGTATGTTCAATGAAGCAACCTTGAGACTCATACGTCGAAAGCCAATTAAGGTAGACAAGAAGCCAAGGTTGTGGAGTTGAGGAAACAGGAAAACAAACTCGGTGACTTAGCCAAAAGATGATCCGACATTAATAACAAGCAAACCGAGATAAAACTTGTTCAGGTAGCAAACCAAAGGAAATTTAACGTGTATATTACATCTGCACCCGGCATACCGGGGATCTGATAAAACTTAAAGTTTTTGTGCTGCAAAGTTAAGGAGCAGCGGCAGAAGCAGAGCCGCCGGCTGGAGGAGCTGTAGCGGTGGAGATGTCGGCCTCAGGAGTGCCGGATCCAGCAGACGGAATGGAGCCGTCACCTCCGCCCGGGACAGACGCCTGTTCCGGAGCATCAGTGTCGGCCTCTTCGGTTTCCCCTTCGTCTTGGCTGGAGTCCGAGCCCTCAGCATCCGCAGCTTCCTTGGCGGCGTCTTCCGCTGTCTTCTCCGGCTCACGGATGTCCCGGACGAAGGCGTCGGTGTCGGCATAGTCCACATAGCTGTGGGCCAACTCCCGGCGCCGGCGGATATGTTCCGGATCCGTGGTCCAGATGGATCCTTCGCGCACGGTGCGCAAAGTCTCCAGGTCTGCTTTCTCATACCAGGAGAGGAAGTAGCTGAGAGCTTCATCAGCTCCTACCCTCACGCCGGAATCTCGCCATTCCCGGAGGCGAACCTTGGCGAGCTGCAAGTCGTTGCCGAGGTCGACAGGATCAGTGGGCGTCCTTTGACCCGGCCAGAGGGCAGAGAATGCCTCCTGGGCGCCATAAAAGAGTTCTTCGGTGTAGAGCGTCATGGCGTTCTTCCGGGACTGCAGAGCCAGCTGCTGCTCCGACATGTCCCAGTTGGCCGAGTCAACCGGAACACCCCGGTTTTCTCGATCCAACTGCAGAGCCCTCTCAACGTCTTCGACGGAAGCGGGGAACATGTCTGGGAAATAGAAATAAGGATTAGCAAAAGGAAAATATGCCGGAAGAGAGCATGATATGTCGGGCAGGATAAGGAAAAGAGGATTTGAAGCTTACTGGCAAGGTCGGCATTAAGCTGGGCAACTGTGACCTCCCATTTGGTCGCCTGCTCCTTCAGGCTGGACAATTCGGCATGGGCAGTGGAGGCATCAGTACTCGGAAGCAACGAGCAGGTCCTGGGTCTTCTTCAGTTGGCCCTCCCTCTGTTCCTTCTCGTCCAGAAGCTCGGTGATCCGGCCCTTCAGCTGCTCAACTTCAGCCTTGTGAGCGGTATCCCGGTCATCCAGTTGCTTGGCCACATCCACGGACGACATACAGTCCTGGTGGCGTGCCTCCAGTCCAGCCTTCTCATCTGCAACAGTTTGAAGTTAAAAGGATTTGAAGATAGATAGCACTGACAAAGATTAAAGGATTTGAAGTGCAAGATGCTAGTTGAAAATTAGCAGAATTCGGTATACCTGTCAGCTCCTTCACCCTCTTGAGAAGCTCGGCGACTTGTTCTTCAGTGCCAGCTGAAGAATGTCGGCACAAGGTTATGTGTCGGCAGGAATAGCATTGCAAAGTAAAAAGGAGGAAAGATATCCGGCATATAGCGGTATGTCGGCGAAGTTTACCTCTCTTGGACAGCTCCAGCTGAAGCTTGCTATGCTCGTCGGATAACTTCCGATGCTCGCATACCAAGTCATGAAACATGTCGGCCCGGGTGTTGTTCATGCGCTGCAAAAGTGCCGGGATTTAAAATGTCAGCAGAGAAATTTGGCATGATAATTAAGTTGAAGATTCTATCAAGTGATCGTTCTTTTGAAGACCCGGCACAGGTGCTGCGCACCTATCCCGGCTCTCGGTGACTAGGATTTGAAGCTCGAATCGAGCTCATATCTCGGTCAAGAGGATTTGAAAAATAATTGAAATGGGAAATTGATAGAAACCCGGCACAGGTGCTGCGCACCTATCCCGGCTCTCGGTGACTAGGATTTGAAGCTCGGATCGAGCTCATATGTCGGCAGTTAATTCAAAAGAAGCTAGCTAAAGGACTATGAGAAAATCCCGGATGTCCGTATCCCGGACAGCCGACATTTTCGGGGACTGGGGATATGTGTATAGGTAGAAAGGACTTACGTTGGTGGCATCGGCCAATCGGTGAAGTCTCTGCTGGAGGCTGAGGAGCTCGCAGGCGATCGGTAGGGGCTTCGCGGCCAGGATATCTGCTGGGCTGCCAGTAGCCGCGGCTTCGGCCATCTTCTTGCTGCTGGAGTCCGCGGTGTCCATGCTGCCAGCATCGTTCCACTTGGTGCAATGCTCCGTGAGAGAGCCGAGGCTTTGGTCACTCTTTGTCACCAGGGGGACGATGCCCTCAAGTTCTGGCGTGTCGAAGAAGTTGCGCCGGTAACCAGGCCGGGCTGCTGCCCTGCCAAGATGCAGGGCCAGAGCAGAGCTGGTCCGGGACGCTGCTTTAGGAGGAGCAGTGGCGGTGGAAGGCGTGCCGGACTTGCTAGGCTGGAACTTGAGAGTGCCGGGCTTGGCCTGGGCGGTGGTCTTGGCCGGGGCAGTGGCTTTGGCCGAGGCAGTAGCCTTGGTCGGCGCAGGAGTCTTCTCAGAGGATGGAGTCTCGGGTGCAGGCTGTTCCGGCGCGGCCGGTGAAGCTTGGCCAGCCGGGGCAGGTTCCGGAATAGTCCGGACTTCCGGCACAGCAGGGCCCTTTCCTTTAAGATCTATGCCGGCGCTCGTGTCGCTTGCGCCGGCGTCTTTAGTTGTGCCGGCATCGCTGGTGGGCGCGCCGGAGTCTGGTGCTTCTTGGTGGGCTTCTGTGTCCATGTGGACATCAGAGGCCGGTGGTTCCTGTTGAGCCCCCGAGTCCATGTGGACTTCGGGGGCAGAGTTGTCTTGTTCCGGCGGAGGATCGTCCTTCGCCGGGGAGGTGGTCTTGTCGGGCGCATGCGAAGATGCCGGCGCCGGGGAGGTCGTATGACTGGCAGAGGGTGTGTCGGAGGTAGCAGGGGCCGCAGGCTTGGTAACCTTCGGGCCGCCACTCGAGCCAGAAGCTTGTTCCGGCGCAAGAGGAGCTCTGAAAAGGAGATAACACCAAGTTAATAATCAGAGCAAGAGATATGTCGGAGGAGATACAAAGAAAAGAAACTTACCCCGCGGCAACAGGCCTCGGTTTCTTCTGGATAGGCACGCCGACCTTCTGCCTCTTCGGCTTCTGAGGTGTGTCGGGCTAGGGCTTCACCCCTCGCTTCCGGCCGGCACGTCCGCCGGTGGAAGGAGGTCCCTGGTTCAGAGGGGCGGCATCGACGACCATATCGTCCGGGATAGCTGAGGACGGCATTGGAAACTCGTAAGCAATAGGTGTTTCTGGAAAGGCATATGCAAGTGGCATCGGGTCATAGTACAGCAGGATCTCCTCGTCAGAATCAATCTCACTCCGGTCTTGAGTATAATGCCGGGATGAAGAGGCCTTACCCGCGGCAGCTGCGGCACGGGTGTTCCGGGGTAACTTGTCCCAGTGATCCGGATCTTCAACATCCGCAGCAGTGCGGTCTGCCGCGATCTTGATCCGGGAGTTCTCCATGGCCTGGAAGCTGAATTTCTGTGTAAAAGCAAAGTCAAGTGATCAAACAAGGGAATATGGCGGTAAATCGAAATATCTCGGGCCAAACAGGATATGTGTCGATAAATAGATATGTGTCGGCTTAACTATCTATGTGCCGGGCAAAAGAGCATGTCTCGGCCAGAGTATTTACCGTCGGGGCAGGCCTATCCCGGCTGTATGGTTCCAGCCCCCAGGCAAAGGTGGCCTGAGAGGACTTGCAGACGTCCTTGATCCGCCGCAGAATGTCGGCCGGAGTCAGCTCATGTGTGGAATGCCGGGTGGGGTCCATGGGCCCGCTCATCTGGCAGATCTTGTGCGACCGGCGCTGCAGAGGGGACACGCGCCGGCTGATATAGCATGCCACCAGATCTTGAGGGGTAAGGCCGGCATCCCGGAGCTCGCCCTTAACCCGGTGAAGCGCGTTCACCGGCATCACCGAGTTCTTCGGGTTGTAAGTCCAGTTCTTCATGGCCAAAGGTGGCTCGTCCACAAATGGCGGCAGGTTGAGCAGATCCTCGTCAGTGGTGTTCTTGACGTAGAAGAAGCTTTTCTGCCACTTCTTGCAAGACTCAAGGAGCTCCACCTTGGGGAAGTCCGAGCCCTTCCGGGACATGATGGTCGCCGCGCCGCATAGGGTCATGGGGCGGTCCTTCTTCTCCTGGGCTGTCTCCTGCGGCTCATCCTTGCTCCGGGGCGGCTCTTGGATGACTTGCTTCCGCAGTTGGAAGTACTTCGCCCAGCCTTGGGATAAGGGCTCTATGCCGGCATAGCCTTCGCAAAAAGCAGCGAAGGCGGAGAGGATCATCACGGCATTGGCCGGGATATGATGAGGTTGTAGATCGTAGGTGTCGAGGATGTCCCGGAAGAAGTCCGACACCGGCAAGCCGAAACCCCGCTCGAAGTGAGCGATGAAGACGACGCGTTCGCCGGGTTCGGGTGCCGGCGCAGTCTCTCCTGCCGGTAGCCGGCATGCAACTCCCTCCGGCACTCTCCTGGTGGAGGTGACCCAGGATATGTCGGCCGGGGTAACCTCCGACCCCTCCCAGCCGGAGCGTCCTTGGACCCGGGCCGAGTTATCTTCCTCCGAGGCCGAGGTACCCGTCATGCTTGATGATGCCATCTTGATGGCCGGGACAAGGCGTGAGAGCCGGAGTCCCGTGATGTTAATCCTATCAAGGCCGGAGAAAAGAGGGAGGTTAGTCTCTCCGGCATACCGCCCTCACCAATGTTAGCAGAGATACAAGATCTACCGAGGCGGTTAAAAATAGAAACAAACAAGGGTAAAACTTCTAAGGAAGAACACCTGCGAGCGTTGCTAGCAATGCTAGTCGAATCAACGGGAAAACAAGCAGAGAAACTGCGGCAGATCTATGCAAGTGTGGCTACCGGTGCAAAGCCACAGAAAAGCGTGAAAGAGGAAGAACAGAGGGAAAGAGAAACTCACCGGAGCTTGGTCGACGGCGGCGGAACGGCGGCAACGAGCGTGCGGGAGGAGGTCCAATCTCCCAGCAGTGTCGCGAAGGAGAGATGCGGCGGCGGCGGCGTCGTCGACAGAGATGTCGGGCGTCGTAGAAGCGTCGGCGTCGGCGGGGAGCAGGTCGACGGCGGCGGCGATGCTGTTCTCTGTTCTTCGTTCCGGCGGTGGAGCGCAGGAGGCAGAGGAGCAGAGGAGGAAGACGATGGTGGGGGGGTAAAAAGAGAAGTTTACCCCTGCCGCCCTATTTATATGCCTGCCAGGTAAGGGTCGTGGGGAGGATAGTGCTCCACTCCCCCGACCGTTTCTGTGGCGAGCCGCCACGTGGCGGCACGGAGTGGGGCGGCGGTTCCTGTAACCGTGCCATGACACAATGATGGCGAGGAGTAACTGCACTGTGAACCGTCACGTCGTGTGTGACCGTTCGAGGTGACAGGACGGTTCCAAGTTTCGATGCAAACTGTCAGGCGTGGCTTCTCGAGGAAGACTCGTCTATATGTCGGAATAACTGCCCGATGTATATGTTCCGTCCGGAATACCCTCGGGACCGTCCAGAATAACATTGGGAGAAGAAACAGTGGCCGGGATATGTGCGGATGTCCCGGCATACAATCCGGAGAACCGGAGTATAATGAAAAGAAGATATGTTGAACCTGTCAAGGCTCCACAGTTATGACTGGGGAACCTCGGCAGCTTCGGGGACTAGTGTCGGGGGGATGACCCCCGGTAGGGTCAAGAGGCTAGAAAGATACAAGGGCTATGGTTGACTTTTGTACCGGTTGACCAAGGGAAGGGCCTGGCCGGAATATAGGAGCATCGGCCAGGCCGGCATATATGTATATCCCGGTTGATGTCTGGATATGCCGGATTAACCGGAATACTAACTGAGGAGTGCCGGCATATACTTAGATATGCCGGCCTATCTATTCTGTGTGTTGTGCAGGAGCAGGGGAGGCCGGATTACCCGACCTTCATATGTCGTAGGTCCGGCATATATGTCCAGGATATGGCCAACGGTCATATCCGGGATACTTAAGTCAACCAAGGTGTCACATCGCTACAATCAAGGAAGAAAACATCCAAGCATGGTAGCAGGGGATGGCAGGGTGCACAGTGGAGGTTACCTACCCTCACTGTGCACAAGTACAAGCTTACCTCACAGTGGTAAGGTCACAGTCCTGGAAGTACAAGGTACAGCAAGGGGAGTCCCATCGAGAGCAATCAGGGAGAAAGTCATGGGCGTCTGCCCTCGACAGCAAGTCCTGTTTGGAGTGTAGTTGGTGTCTCCTGGTCTTCTATGACCGTTGTAACCCTGGCCACCACTATATAAGGTGGCACAGGGAGTCCTAGAAAAGGGTTGGAGGTTTGTTGGTCACCCTGTGTTCCTACACTTAGCTGTTATTCTTCCTTCTCTAGGAGAGAGCTAGGAAGCACCATTGTTGTATACTCCATCGATCCAAATATAAAGCAAGTAGAGCAGGAGTAGGGGTGTTATCTCCTTACGAGAGCCCCGAACCTGGGTAGATCTGTGTTCCTTTCTGTCGGGCTCTTTAGCTCGTTCCCCTCTCCCGAATCCTCCAGCATCTAGTCGGCCCCCATTTAAGCCATCCTATGGCATATGTTGTTTCACCACGACGACAAGCATGGCGATGAAGAAGACCTCCGGTGGCGATTCCCCTCTCCGGCAGGGTGCCGGGAAGAGCTTCTGGACCCTCCCGATCTTCGGGTCGACGGCGGTGGCGGATCGCGATGTGTTCTGGAAAACTGATCGGGCCCTTAGGTTTTTCTCGTCGGGGGGTCTTTATAGGCGAAGGGGCGATGTCAGGAGTGGAGCCAGGGGCTCTCACACAGGGGTGGCGCGGCCAGGGGCCAGGCCGCGCCGCCCCCTTGTGTGGGGCCCTGGTGGCCCCCCTCCGACACTTCTTCGGATGTCTGGAAGCTTCCGGGTAAAATATGACTTCAGGAACTTGTTTCGTCCAATTCCGAGAATATTTCCTGTGTATCACTTCTGAAACACAAAAACAGCAGAAAACAGGAAACTGGCACTGTGGCACTTCGTTAATAGGTTAGTTCCGGAAAATGCATAAAAGTGCCACTAAGTGTAACGAAACAATAGGCAAATGGTGTAAAAACAAGCATGGAGCATCAAAAATTATAGATACGTTTGAGACGTATCACACCACTAGTAGAATAGCACCACAACATAAATATCAAACCATTAAATATTACTCAACATAGTTCCACTAATAACATCTTGACTTCTCCCATGTCCTCAAGAACTAAATGAACTACTCACAAGGCATCATATGGATCATGATCAGAGGTGAAATAATGATGAATAATAATCTAGACATAAACCTTAATTCAATGGTTTCACTCAATAGCATCAACTACAAGTAGTAATCAACACCGGGAAAGTTTCCCCTATGAACTAGACAAGATTCATCCCAAGATGTTACAGCGGGACGACGTGGTGATGATGGTGATGGAGGTGTGATGCGACACGATGTTGATGATGTAAGTCACCGTCCAGTTGGGAACCCCAAGAGGAAGGTATGATGAGCACAGCAACAAGTTTTTCCCTCAGTAAGAAACCAAGGTTTATCGAATCCAGGAAAAAGCCAAATGTCTGAAGGTGATGCTTGCTAGCCTAGTGACTTCCAACAAGGGCGCCGTTTATGACACTTGTTAGTGCGTCTTCAACTAGTAGCAATGCGAAACCTGCACACAACACAATCAAATACTTTGCTCCCAACTTACGATGAGGTTGTCAATCTCACCGGTTTGCTGTAAACAAAGGTATGAGCGTCTCGAGTGGAAAGCAATGGTAGTATGTGAGTAAAGTAAACAATGCGAGTAAAGTAAATAGGTGATAGCAATATAAAGGAAATTGGACCGGGGTCCACAGTTCACTAGTGGTGTCTCTACATAAGATAAATAACAACATGCCGGGTAAACAAATTACAGTTGGGCAATTGATAGAATAAAGATAACGTGCATATGTTGAGAGGATCACTATGAGATTTACTCTGGGCATTACAACAAAATACATAGTCCGCCATCCAACTGCATCTATGACTAAAAATCCACCCATGGGGAATCATCCGAGGACCCCGTGAATATTAAGTTGCGAACAACAAATAACTGCATTAAGCAAAGTGTGTAATGTAAACAAAGCATATGCCCTTGGACATACGAATGTTGTTTTCTCTCTAGTGGCAACATCACATCTACAACCTTAGAGGTTTCTATCACTCCCCCAGATTAAATAGAGGCATGAACCCAACTATCGAGCATAAATACCCCCTCTTGGAGTCACTAGTATCTACTTGGCCAAGATAGCTACTAACAACGGAGAGCATGCAAGATCATAAACAACATAGAGATAACATAAGATAATATTCAGCACATCAACTCAATCATAACACCAATATTCATCGGATCCCAACAAACACAACATGTAGAATTACATAACGGTGATCTCGATCATGTAAGGCAGCTCACGAGATCTAAACATGAAGCACATGGTGGAGAAGACAACCATCTAGCTACTGCTATGGACCCATAGTCCAAGGTAGACTACTCACTCATCGCGCCGGAGGCAAGCATGGCGATGAAGAAGACCACTGGTGGTGATTCCCCTCTCCGGTAGGGTGCCGGGAAGAGCTTCTGGACCCTCCCGATCTCGGGTCAACGACGGCGGTGGATCGCGATGTGTTTCTAGAAAATTGATCAGGGACTTCGGTTTTTCCCGTCGGGAGGTCTCTATAGGCAAAGGGGCAGCATGAGAAGTGGACCAGGGGGGTCTCACCCATAGGGCGGTGCGGCCAGGCCCTGGGCCGTGCTCCCTGGTGGTGAGACCACCCTCTGGCTCGGTTCTGTCTCCTCTTCGGTGTTCTGGAAGATTCGTTTAATATCTGGACGTTCGGCTTTTGTTTCGTCCAATTCCGAGAATATTTCCTGTGTAACTTTTCTGAAACACAAAAACAGCAGAAAACAGGGAACTGGCACTGTGGCATCTTGTTAATAGGTTAGTTCCGGAAAATGCATAAAAACATCACGAAGTGTAACGAAACACTAAGCAAATGGTGTAAAAATAAGCATGGAGCATCAAAAATTATAGATACGTTTGAGACGTATCAAGGTGCAGGTGATGATGATGATGATGACAATCCTGATGAAGCCCAGCTCGATGACAGTGATGATGGCGACAATTTCCCCCCTTTGGGAAGGAATTTCCCCGGCAGATTTCTGCCTGCCGGAGAGCTTTCTCTCTCTGTGTGTTTTCCGCCCCGCAGAGGTGGCAGAGTCTTTCTGCGATCCGCCTCCCAGTCTTAGGTTTCCGAGAGGAAGATATACGCGAAGGGGCACTGGCAGAGGTGGGCCAGGGCGGCCACACCACCTGGTGGTGTGGCCAGGGCGGGCCTGCACTAGGGGGTGGTGTGGGCCCTTGGCTGCTCACCTCGGCCTCTCCTTCTGGCTACTTCCATCTTCTGGCGAAGTAGGAACTTCTGGGTATTTTCCTGGAATTGCTGATCTCCAGAAATATGGTGTGTTGATAGTCTTTTTTCCAGCAGAATTCTGACTCCGGCAGTTAATTCTTCAATAATCATCAAACATGCAAAATAGAAGAAATAACATAAGTATCATCTCTAAATACGAAATATATCAATGAATAATAGTAAATTATGATATAAAATGGTGATGCAAAATGGACGTATCACCGTCATGTCTTGCTTTCTCAGTGTATGAATTTGACGCCGGAGGTGACTAACGCCGACATGGTTCTGCACATTGAATATAGCATGGATAGATCCCCATGTCGCGGCTGCCGTTGTGTACTGATCAGCTGGCATGCGATCTTCTCCATTATGGAATAGAGAAGTAACCCGAGGACCTTTTTATCCTGAGTCCACCACTTCCATAGTCGGGGGTTGGGCATGATAGGTTGGTCGTCTCCGGTGCCTTCAGTGATGGTTTGAGCCGGAACTGTCGAGGTGCCACCGAGGTGCCCTGGAGAGAGGCGCCGGAGAGGTTGGTGAGGGCTAGGGCATTCCACAGTGGAAAGTTACCACGATTGTGGCGGATGCCAATCTAAGCTGGAGGCGTAGTAATGGCCACTAGCGGTGCGACGGCAAGCCGGCCGATTGCGGTGGAGAGTTGGTGGGACGCGGTTCCCATGGGAGTTGGAGAGGAGGTGGCGCATTCACATGAGCAAGGGAGGCGCACGGGAGCAAAGGTGGGGGCAGCAATCGATGAGTTCGATTCTCGATCATAGGACACGCCGAGGGGCTAGAGGCTCTAATACCAAGTTCTTTTTAGGGTTATGTGGGGCAATGCCTCCACATCTCTCTCATATATATAGGTGACCAACACAACAATTGGATTACAATGCGTACACGTATAGAACACGCTAGACCTATTCTAACAACGTCGACTAAGAACCTTAAACCACTATGTAAATTGCACCCAAGAAGGTCACACTCTGAGAAGCTGCCAACGTCAACTTGATTAGCCGCTTCAGGGACTCGATGGGCAACAAAGGCGGAGCCTTCAAGAAGAGGTGAGAGACCACTATGCCGCCGCCGCCTGATCCGACCTACCGGATCTAGTGTTCCCCCCATTGATCGAGGTGGGGAAGAGAAATCAGGCTGTAATAACCCCTCCAAGGAGGGAGATGGCACCCGCAAATATTTCCAATGCTAGCAACATCAAGATTTATTTTGAACTGACATCAAACCAATGTCTAGCTAATCTACACATATGGATGCAACAGATTGCCAGAGCACCGCCGAGAGGCAAGCCGAAGATGTCGCTGAAACAGGGGAATTTACCTATTGAACATATGCGCTAGCCAACGCAACCAAAAGTCCAAACTGATGGAAAGAGCTAAGCAACGTATTTTAACACTCTCTCTCACTGCTAGGTTGTGGACATACAATAAGACCTTAGATGTGGGATCAAGGTTGGATATCAACTATTTTATATTAATATTGCGTTGGACATGATTTGACCCCGAGAACTTTTCAGAGATCGCAACTATTTTTATATCAATAGTGCATTGGGCAGGATTTGATGTCGGGACCTTTTGCCTCTAATACCATATTGAACATATGCACTATCCAACTCAACCAGAAGTCCAAAATAACAGAAAGGCCTAGGAAAAATATTTTAACAGCACTGACCACCGGCCACCAAGACCACCAGACGGGACTGGATGGTGGGTTCTAGCCCGCCGTAGCTAGACCGACCGCCGACACCGCCACGGTGACCAGCAGCTGGTGTCGTCGGGCATCAACACGCCTCCCTATAGCCACAACATCAAGTCTATCGACCCATCTCAGCCCATATGGGCCAAGAGCGGGCCCAAATCTCTAGGCGTCTTCGTCGTGAGATGTTGCGATGCCTCAACTGTCGCCGAGTGATACGTCTCTAACGTATCTATAATTTTTATACCCCATGCTTGTTTTTACACCATTTGCTTAGTGTTTCGTTACACTTCATGGCATTTTTATGCATTTTCCGGGACTAACCTATTAACGAGATGCCACAGTGCCAGTTCCCTGTTTTCTGTTGTTTTAGTGTTTCAGAAAAGTTACACAGGAAATATTCTCAGAATTGGACGAAACAAAAGCCAGACATCCGAAAATTTACCGAAGCTTCCAGAGAACCGAAGAGGAGACAGAGAGGAGCCAGAGGGCGGCCACACCACCAGGGGGTGCAGCCTGCCCCTGGCCCACGCCAGCCTGTGGTGTGGGCCCCCTGGTTCACTTCTGACGCCGCCCCTTCGCCTATAAAGACCCCCCGACGGGAAAAACCTAAATACCCGATCACTTTTCCAGAATACATCACGATCCGCCGCCGTCATCGACCCGAGATCGGGAGGGTCCAGAAGCTCTTCCCGGCACCCTGCCGGAGAGGGGAATCGCCACCAGAGGTCTTCTTCATCGCCATGCTTGCCTCCGACGTGATGAGTGAGTAGTCTGCCTTGGACTATGGGTCCATAGCAGTAGCTAGTTGGTTGTCTTCTCCACCATGTGCTTCATGTTTAGGCCTCGTGAGCTTCCCTACATGATCAAGACTACCGTTATGTAATTCTACATGTTGTGTTTGTTGGGATCCGATGAATATTGATGTTATGATTGAGTTGATGTGCTGAATATTATCTTATGTTATCTCTATGTTGTTTATGATCTTTCATGCTCTCCGTTGTTAGTAGCTATCTTGGCCGAGTAGTTGCTAGTGACTCCAAGAGGGGGTATTTATGCTCGATAGTGGGTTCATGCCTCTATTTAATCCGGGGGAGTGACAGAAACCTCTAAGGTTATAGATGTGTTGATGCCACTAGGGAGAAAACAACATTCTTATGCTCAAGGGCATATGCTTTGTTTACATTACACACTTTGCTTAATGCAGTTATCTATTGTTCGCAACTTAATACTTGTGGAGTTCTCGGATTGATTTGCCACAAGTGGATTATTAGTCATAGATGCAGTTGGATGACGGTCTATGTATTTTGTTGTAATGCCCAGAGTAAATCTCATAGTGATCCTCTCGACATATGCACGTTGTCTTTTTTCTATCAATTGCCCAACTGTAATTTGTTTACCCAGCATGTGTTATTTTATCTTATGGAGAGACACCACTAGTGAACTGTGGACCCCGGTCATATTTCCTTTATATTGCTATCACCTGTTTACTTTATTCGCACTGTTTAATTTACTCGCATACTACTATCACTTTCCACTCGATACGCTCATACCCTTTGTTTTAAGCAAACCGGTGAGATTGACAACCTCATCGTAAGTTGGGAACAAAGTATTTGGTTGTGTTGTGTGCAGGTTCCACGTTGCTACTGGTTGAAGATGCGCTAACAAGAAATCGTTAACGGCGCCCTTGTTGGAGTGTCACGCAGCTAGTGGGCATCACCTTCTGGAGTATTGTCTTTTTCCTACTGGACGATTAAACCTTGGTTTTGTAACTGAGGGAAAACTTGCTGCTATATTCATCAAACCTTCTCTTGGGGTTTCCAACTGGCCGGTCATTTTACTTCATCAACAAACGCAATCAAGCTTTCTAGCATCATCATCACCGCGCCACCAACAAGTTTTCTGGCGCCGTTGCCGGGGAAAAAAAAGACTTCTGCAAGGGGAGTTTCACACGCACATCCTTTACCTTGTTTTAAGTTTTGCTTTTACTTTATTTTTACTTGCATCATTTTATCAAAAACACAAAAAAATAGTATCCTTTATAGTTGTTTTTACTTGCCTGCTTTTAGTTTTGCTAGAATGGCTACTCCCGAAAACACCAAGTTGTGTGACTTCACTAGCACAAATAATAATGATTTTATCTGCACTCCTATTGCGCCACCTGCTCCTGCTGCAAATTTTTATGAGATTAAACCTGTTTTGTTGAACCTTGTTATGAAAGAGCAATTTTCTGGTGCTAGTACTGATGATGCTACAGCTCATCTCAACAATTTTGTTGAGCTATGTGAGATGCCGAAATATATGGATGTACAAAGTGATATTATTAAGCTTAAGTTGTTTCCTTTTTCTTTGAGAGGAAAAGCTAAGGATTGGTTGCTGTCTTTGCCTAAAAATAGTATTGATTCATGGGCTAAGTGTAAGGATGCTTTTATTGGTAGATACTGTCCTCCTGCTAAGATTATAGCTATGCGTAGCAATATTAGGAAGTTTAGTCAGTTTGATAATGAACATGTTGCTCAAGCTTGGGAAAGAATGAAATCTATGATAAAGAATTGTCCCACTCATGGACTGACTACTTGGATGATTGTTCAAATTTTCTATGCAGGACTGAATTTTTGTTCAAGGAACCTACTTGATTCAGCTGTTGGAGGCACTTTTATGTCCCTTACCTTGGGCGCCACAACCAAGCTTCTCGACAATATGATGGTAAATTACTCTAAATGGCACACCGAGAGAGCTCCACAAGGTAAGAAGGTAAATTCTGTTGAGGAAACCTCTTCCTTGAGTGATAAGATTGATGCTATTATGCTTATGCTTTCTAATGATAGGACTCATGTAGATCCTAATAATGTTCCTTTGGCCTCTTTGGTTGCTCAAGAAGAGCATGTTGATGTAAACTTCATTAGAAATAATAATTTCAACAACAATGCTTATAGGAACAATTTTGCTAGTAACAATTATAGGACGTATCTTTCTACCAATGGTAATGGTTATGGTAACTCTTATGGTAATTCCTCCAACAACACTAGGGCTGCGCCCTCCGAGCTTGAGGTAATGCTCAAGGACTTCATCGGTAAGCAAAATGCTTTTAACAAGTCTGTTGAGGAAAAGTTAGGCAAAATTGATATTCTTGCTTCTAAAGTTGATAGCCTTGCTCATGATGTTGAACTTCTGAAATTAAAAGTGTTGCCTAATGAGGTGAAAGAGAACAATGTTTTTACTACTGCTAATGCTATCCAAGTTAGAATTGATGAAAATGTTAAGATGCTAGCAAATTGCATGCCAGGTGGGAAAGAGAAGATGAGATGGCTAGAAAGATGAAGGTATGTACCATTACTACCTCTAATGATGTTATTCCTAATACTAGCAATCCTCTTACTTTGATTGGTATAGAGAAAAGTCCTACTCCTAGTGTTAAAAAGCCTAAAACAGCTAAAACTTTTTCTCAAAAGAGTGCTGAAATTTTTCAGAGTGTAGGAGATGATAGCTCTATTTCCTTTAATGATTTTGATGTTGATGGCTGCAAGATATCTGAAGTTATTTTGTTCTTGCAAAAGCTTGCTTTGACTCCCAATGCTAGTTCTTTAAATGTTGCTTTTACTAAGCATATTACCAATGCTCTCATGAAAATTAAGGATGGAAAGTTGAAGCAAAAAGCTTCTATTCCCAAGAAGTTAGAAGATGGTTGGGAACCCATCATTGATATGCATGTTAATGGTTTTGATTGCCATGCTTTATGTGATCTAGGTGCTAGTATTTCTATTATGCCTAGAAAGATTTATGATGCGCTTGATTTACCACCGCTTGAAAAGTGCTATTATGATGTTCCTATTGCTGATGTTGCTAAGAAGAAACCTTTGGGAAGGATTAATGATGTTCTTATTATGGTTAACAATAACCTTATTCCCGTTGATTTTCTTGTCATGGATGTTGAATGCAATGCTTCATGTCCTATTATTTTGGGAAGACCCTTTCTTCGAACTGTAGGTGCCATCATTGATATGAGGGAAGGCACCATCAAATATCAATTTCCACTCAAGAAAGGAATGGAACACTTCCCTAGAAAGAGAAAGAAATTGCTTTTTGA
The DNA here is from genome assembly GCA_007115705.1 of Dactylis glomerata. NCBI lineage: Eukaryota > Viridiplantae > Streptophyta > Magnoliopsida > Poales > Poaceae > Dactylis > Dactylis glomerata. The sequence continues at coordinate 221,897 of QXEO01000440.1, read as the reverse complement.
CTCTATTCTTAGAGAAAATTATGAGCTTGATGCTTCATCACTTGATATTACTTGATTCGCATTTTCTGCGCCTAGCTCAAAGGCGTTAAAGAAAAGCACTCTTGGGAGATAACCCAATGTTTTTACATTCAGTACTTTTTCTTTTATTTGAGTCTTGTAAGTTATCAATACTGTAATAACCTCTCCTTATCCTTTTTATTTCGTTTTTGTGCCAAGAGAAGCCTCTAATTTGAGTGAGGTAAGATTTGGGGGTGTTGCTATCCTGAAACAGTTTTCGGTGCTGCACCGTAAAAATTCGTGAAAATTCTATGTATATCTTTTGGACCTGCGATTTATTGTGCATATGTCCCAGGTTATATCCAAACTTTCATTAGTTGAACACTTTTTGATTTGAGCAACAGAAAACCCTCTAAAAATTCGACTTTTGTCAGCTGTTCTGTTTTGAGAGATTTCTGCCAATATTTGTGTTTGCCGCTTTATCGCTTTCTTTTTGAGTTCTTTTGATCACGAAACTTTTGGGGAAGTTGCTAAAGTAGTATATGCTTTATATGTGGTGGTTTTGAGTTGAAACCTGAAGCAAAAAGGGTTGATTCAATGTTATGCTTACACTAATGTTGCTAATAGATTTGTGTTTAGTTTTGTATGAAGGAAGTTTTCAAGTGTAGGGATTGGAGAATGATGAGATGAGTTGAAGAATGGACAAAAGCTCAAGCTTGGGGATGCCCATGTCACCCCAAGAAATATCCAAGAGGTACAAGCATCAAAGCTTGGGGATGCCCTCGAGGCACCCCTTCTTCATCGGCAAAAATCAGGTCACCTTTCAACACACTATATTTTTATTGCTTCATGCACTATGTGTTTTTCTTGGAGCGTTAGTTGTTTTTAGTTTTCAGTTATGTTTTGTTTTGTTTGCTGCAATAAATAGTTGGAACCCAACAAATTCCTTTTGGAGAAGTTGCCTTGCTTTTCATTTGCCAAGAACACTCCGTTTTTCACTCTTATTGTTCAACGAGTGTTTCTCTTTTTCTAGAACTGCGTTTAGCTTTCATTTTTTGCCTTGATTTTTGTTCAGATCTTGTTATATCTTTTTATCAAGGTGTATTTTGACCTCTGGTCCATGCTGGTTTTCATCAAAAGAGTTGCTTATAAAAAGTTCGAATGGTGTTGGAAAAGAGAAAAAGCTTTATGCAAAAAAGTGGTACAAGAAGGAGCTTGTGTAGACTGTGGCCTAGGCTTTTGCATGTCGTGCTTGATGTCTTTTTGATAGCATGATTAGTGGTTTTTCTGTAGCATGACTTGTCTCAAATGACTAAGATTGCTTAATGAGCCTTTGAAAAAAATCATGCGTTGTTTTAATTATTTGGAAGCATTATTTTGGTTTTCTCCTTTGATGCTTTATTTGGGTTGACTTGGCGCATGCTCACACATGTTAGACTCATACAAAGTCGCCATTGCCTCTATGATCATTTAGTTTTTGACTTTTGATGCCATCTTATGCTTCTTTTAATGTTACTTTATCGCTCTGCATGATTATGGCCGTTATTGCTCTCTTAGTTGGTCGCTCCCACTCTTTTGTTAGCCCTCGTTTTGTACTGAGTATGAGCTCTACTCATGCATTCAACTCCTAAAAACCAAGTTGTTCCATTGTGTCCACTATAAATTCCTATGCATGGTATTTGTAATCCATTCAAAGTAAATTTTCATGTGCTACCTTTCAAAACTTTCAACTACTTCTCGTTTTGTGCCACTGTTTTTAGCTCATGTGGACGTAGTGGTCGGAATTGCTATCTTCCATATTAAATTAAGTACCCCTCGACTAGGCAGCTTCATCTGCTCGTCATTAATTTTGAAAGGGAGCTGGTCAGACCATTGCAATCTAATTCTTAAAAGTAAAAAAGGCACTCCTCCATGGTATGTGAATGTTGGTGGGCACACGATGGAATCGGTTAGCCATGGTTTTAGAAAGGAAAAAAGGTGGGGAGGAGTGCCAAAACTTTATAAAAGAGCACCAATGTGCCAAATTTTCAAAGAACTCGGAACCGCTCTCACTTGTTTATTATGGAAGATAGTAAGACCCCATTGCCAGTCGTTGACATGAAACAACCACCTCTCAAAACCCAATTTTTTATCTCTATTTTACAAATGAAAAGCTCTAGCACATGTTTAATCACTGCTTCCCTCCGCGAAGAGACTTTCTTTTATTTTTATGTTGAGTCACCACCTTCTACCTTTATGCACCGTCTAAGAGAGCATAGTTGTCATTCTGAGTATAATGTGCATTGTCCCAAAGTTTTCATTGATTGATTCATGATGTTGGTTTCACTTGTTCTTAAATTATTTGTATCTAGTTGCCCTCTTAAACTTGAAGGTTTCCTATGCATTTATGTTTTGCTCTCTCATGAAGGACAAGCTGAAAACCATTTGTATGTTTTTCCATATGATTTGAACACACGTTTGACTTTCATTGTTTCATTTTCATGATCTTTCTTTTGTGTTCATTTTCATATTATAACATGGTTGCTAAGTTTCTTCTATCAAGATTATATCTTTCATGCCCATATTTTAAGTTCTTTTGATCCCAGCGCACAACGCTTACATATATGATCAAGATTGTGTAGGTGCATGTCACCTCAAAAATTATTTCTTTTGTTATCACTTACCTACTCGAGGACGAGCAGGAGTTAAGCTTGGGGATGCTGATACGTCTCTAACGTATCTATAATTTTTGATGACCCATGCTTGTTTTTACACCATTTGCTTAGTGTTTCGTTACACTTCATGGCATTTTTATGCATTTTCCGGGACTAACCTATTAACGAGATGCCACAGTGCCAGTTCCCTGTTTTTTGCTATTTTAGTGTTTCAGAAAAGTTACACAGGAAATATTCTCGGAATTGGACGAAACAAAAGCCAGACGTCCAGAAATTTACCAAAGCTTCCAGAGAACCGAAGAGGAGACGGAGAGGAGCTAGAGGGCGGCCATACCACCAGGGGGCGCGGCATGCCCCTGGCCCCCGCTGGCCTGTGGTGTGGGCCCCCTGGTCCACTTCTGACGCCGCCCCTTCGCCTATAAAGACCCCCCGACGGGAAAAACCTAAATACCCAATCACTTTTCTAAAATACATTTCGATCCGCCGCCGCCGTCGACCCGAGATCGGGAGGGTCCAGAAGCTCTTCCCGGCACCCTGCCGGAGAGGGGAATCGCCACCGGAGGTCTTCTTCATCGCCATGCTTGCCTCCGACACGATGAGTGAGTAGTCTACCTTAGACTATGGGTCCATAGCAGTAGCTAGTTGGTTGTCTTCTCCACCATGTGCTTCATGTTTAGGTCTCGTGAGCTGCCCTACATGATCGAGACTACCGTTATGTAATTCTACATGTTGTGTTTGTTGGGATCCGATGAATATTGGTGTTATGATTGAGTTGATATGCTGAATATTATTTTATGTTATCTCTATGTTGTTTATGATCTTGCATGCTCTCCGTTGTTAGTAGCTATCTTGGCCGAGTAGTTGCTAGTGACTCCAAGAGGGGGTATTTATGCTCGATTGTGGGTTTATGCCTCTATTTAATCTAGGGGAGTGACAGAAACCTCTAAGGTTGTAGATGTGCTATTGCCACTAGGGAGAAAACAACATTCTTATGCTCAAGGGCATATGCTTTGTTTATATTACACACTTTGCTTAATGCAGTTATTTGTTATTCGCAACTTAATACTTGTGGAGTTCTCGGATTGATTCGCCACAAGTGGATTATTAGTCATAGATGCAGTTGGATGACGGTCTATGTATTTTGTTGTAATACCCAGAGTAAATCTCATAGTGATCCTCTCGACATATGCACGTTGTCTTTTTTCTATCAATTGCCCAACTGTAATTTGTTTACCCAGCATGTGTTATTTTATCTTATGGAGAGACACCACTAGTGAACTGTGGACCCTGGTCCTATTTCCTTTATATTGCTATCACCTGTTTACTTTACTCGCACTGTTTACTTTACTCGCATACTACTATCACTTTCCACTCGATACGCTCATACCCTTTGTTTCAAGCAAACCGGTGAGATTGACAACCTCATCGTACGTTGGGAACAAAGTATTTGGTTGTGTTGTGTGCAGGTTCCACGTTGCTACTGGTTGAAGACGCGCTAACAAGAAATCGTTAACGGTGCCCTTGTTGGAGTGTCACGCAGCTAGTGGGCATCACCTTCTGGAGTATTGTCTTTTTCCTACTGGACGATTAAACCTTGGTTTCATAACTGAGGTAAAACTTGCTGCTATATTCATCAAACCTTCTCTTGGGGTTTCTAACTGGCCGGTCATTTTACTTCATCAACAAACGCAATCAAGCTTTGTAGCATCATCATCACCGCGCCACCACCGAGCTGCGCTCGCCTATGTGACGTTGCTGCCCCACCCCAGAGGGGCACTAGTCCACGTGAGAGAGAGGGCCCTGCTGCCGCCTTCAGCCCAGAGGCTTTGCCTGATGGTGACCATGCGACGACAATGATGGGGAGGGAAAGGGAGAGAGGGTCCGCATGTGCCTCCTGGGGGTCGCCGCCTGAGCCGCATGGGGTTAGGCAACATGGGTGTAGGAGGGGGTCAAGATAAGTTTTCTTTAGGGCTCAACCTATTATGATTTTTATCATGATTCAATATTCACTCCATTTTCAGTCAAACCAATCAAGTTATCAAGTTCAACAGAGTTTCATCCATGTTTCATACAAAGTTCAAAAAACTTTTATCCACGAATCTTATGAAGGTATCAATATTAACCATAGCCCCGTAGAGGTTTATCAAATATAAGATTCAATAGATACATTTTTCATTAATGCATGTTTCATACATTTTTTACCATGGGCGCATGACCCACTAGGGCAAGGTGGGGGGTGACTGCCCTACCTTGAATTTTGCCTAACCTCATCTTCTATATCTAAGGCCGTCTCCAATGGTCTGGCGCATACGGACCGCCGGCGTCTGAATCTGTCCGCGCGGCCCAAAACCAGCTCCCAATGGTGCACCACAAACAGTCACCTGTCCGTGGTTTTGTCCACCGTCGACGCATCCGGCACAAATATGAGTTGGGTTTGCAGTTGCGTGGACACGCCACAGACCACAAAACTGTCCTCCCCTGGTCCACATGGAAGTGACTCATTTCCATTGATTGCACATATATCACATTTTTTGCATTTTATTAGTTCCTGATAATAATAAGCTAGCTACCTAAACTACTTATGGGCAGACTAGCTTGTCCATCGCTAGCTATGGTGGCGGCTCCAGGGCTACCAAAGCCCTCGTCGCCCTGTGCCCCACCGGAGCTACCATGCCCCTCGCAGTGAGCACTGCTGTCGGAGCTCCCCTGCACCTCGCTAAAGCGTGTCTGACCGTGCCAGGCCGGAGCCTCCCTCCTTGCTTGTTGCTCCCTCTCCCGGATGACTGCCCTCCGCGCTGCCCTGCCGTCACCCTTTTGCTCCTGCCAAGACGATGCCAAAGCCCTGGCCTTCGCCTCGGCAGCGGTGCCGGACATGGAGTTCCTCCAACGCTACCGCACCGGCCTCCTGTGCCTCCATCGCGGCGTGGGCAGCGGCCTGTTCAGACACCGTCATCTCCAACGCCACCACAATCTCCATCGCTGCATCCGTCACGGCCTCCTCCGCCGCCATCGCCACGGCTTCCTCAGCCGCAACAGATGCGACGCGAGAGACTCTCATTGCGTTCTGTCGGTTGGCCTTTTGGACTGCATCTATCGCGGCCATGGCGCGCCGCTCGTTCGCCATGAACCGGCGACCGCGCTCCTCCAAGGCTGTCGTGTGGCGGGACAGCTCGACGATGTTGCTCTCGATGTCAGCGTCGGTGGCCTGCAGAGCATGCTAGCGCGCGGAGTTGAATGACTCAAGGAGAGCCGTCTGCTCCGCGGTCGTCGGCGCACGGAGGTCCTCACCTCCCTCATCCGGGCCGCCGCTGAGCTCATCGAGCCAGCCCTCACCGCTCGCCGCCAGGCTTGGCGGATAGTGCTCGCGGGCGGCGTCGGAGATCTCAGCCCAGGTCGGGGGACTGGTTGGAGAACGGCCGACCATGGTGGATGTGGTGGCCTTCTTCTCCTCCGGTGGCCATTTATATAGGCGCGTGTGGCCTCGGCAGGAAACTTCGGCGGGAAACTGACGGGAAATGGTTGCCTGCGTGGGAGAAACAGGTGGAAAACTGTGGCGTGGGTGGGAACTGCGACGGCCACCATTAGAAGACGCTTAAGCTCGGCCGGCCGCCATTAGCAGGGGAAAACAAATAACCCCCGGACAAGGGGCCCGCAAATGGGCTAGCCCGTTAGGCACACTGCCACCGCAAATCGGACAGTGGCCTCCTGCTTGTCCACAAGCCAACACAAACAAACCGATTCGAATTGATTTGCGGTCCAAAATACAGTGACCCAGTAAAGATAGCCTAAATAGGAACCCCACTACGTAATTTTTCCTAGCCTCTTCCGCGGGCACGTCATCCCTTTTTCCTGACACATTCTACCAGGACCAACATCGTGTACGACCCGCCTCGCTTCCTCCCATATTTAAGCTGGAACGGACGCGAAACGTCTCGCTTCGTCGCCGTTTAGATAAGTGGACTGGAATGACCTAATCCTCTCTGTGGGCTCGCAAGCGGATCCGTTCTAAAACATCAACCGAACCAATGTTTCCTGTAAAAAAAAACCTTCCCTCAACCGCGGCCGTCTCTCTTCGTCTTCCTCTGGCGCGGAGACGCCCGGTCCTCCTCCCCCCGCGGATGTTGCGGCCACGACCTATGGCCTCCTCCTCACAAATACTCTTAGAACTGCTCAGCTGAAATCATCCGCCGCTGCTTCCTACAGGTTAAATTAAAAAGCACACCCATCTGCCATCTTGAACAAGCACGGCAGGCTGCTCGCAGCGCTACCTCAACCAGGGGCCTCAACTCTGGTATATGGCCGATCTCCATTGTATTTCATTTTTTTCTTTTTGCAATCCGTATAACATATCTTCCCAATATGTCAGACTCAGCTCCGGCTTCAGGTCCGCTCGACCATTCGCCCTGGAACCGATTTGGTTGGATTTTGCGTCCTCATACCTCATCCCACCGGCATTCTTTGGATTCCGTTGGATTTATTGAACTTTTCGTCTCCTAGCTGACTAAGTATGCTGCACAATAGCTAATTGGATTGGTATGAAACCTCTACTCACCTCCTCTTGCATTTTTATTAACATCTGATAAACGCATGCATCATCTATTTCCCTAATTATGCATTCGTAAATTTTACTTTACATTGCATTGAGGCATACATCGTGTTGTCGCATTTAAATTTGCTCACATCCAATCTCCCCGTGAAATGCATGTATTCAACGTATTGGCTGCAAACCAAAAACAACAGTTCCCCGTTTCCAGTTTCCTGTTCCTGTCAGCGGACTCAATGGATGCCTCTGAAAATTCTGAAAATCATACAGGTCATATTGGTACGCATTCTACCGCACGTAGTCATGGACGACCACGCCGTCAGTCACATACTGCTGACACCCCTCAACTAAACCAATCTGCTTCTTCCGGTAACACGCGCAGGCGTACATGCTGTTGTTGACACCATTTGGCTTCGGCAATTATTATCAGAGTTACATCGTCTAATAAGGAGGGGCTACCATTGTTTATTGTGAGCATCTCGGCTGTTTATGTGACTAACAATCCTGTTCAGCATCGCCGCACCAAGTATATTGAGATTGATATTCACTTTGTTCGTGAGAAGGTGGCTCTCGGTCAGGTTCGAGTTCTTCATGTTCCTTCGACAACTCAATTTGTTGATATCTTCACCAAAGGACTTGCTACTCAACCATTTCAAGATATCCGGTTAAGTCTCAATGTTGGTGAACCTCCCGTTAATACTGCAGGGGGATGTTAGAGTATAACTCTTATACTACAAGTTAGGGTTTTAGACCTAGTCGGTTTGGCCCTTGGCCGCCTATATATATACCCCATTGTACCGCAACACATATCAAGTTTTATGAGATTAATACAATTCTACAACCTCAACCCACAATAGTAAGCCCTTTTATGTTCCTATTAGTGCATCTCGCATTTCTGACCCTTCTTTGTACATCTTGCAGCTGGAGAACTTGAATTTGAGTGTCAAACGACCAAAACAAGAGTATGTACGTCCCCTTATATCACATACCAAATATCTCATTTGCCTTTCTCATTTTTCATCCTCAAACAACATTTCAGACAACCATGATGCAGAAAACATGTAAGAAAGACAGGAGTGTAAACTAGAGAAAGAATTGAGATGCAAGATGATTTCATTGATCTCATATGGTGTACATATATAGGAGTACCGGTGTGACCTAAACCCTAGAGTATCCTGTACAAACTCTATACAAAGAGATATACTCGGGTTTAGGTATACACAACACATTGTAGACGCACAGACTAGACCGAAAAGCTTCGAACATCGCCGTGGGAAGTCCTTTTGTCATGATGTCAGCAAACTGTTGAGAGGTCGGCACATGTAGAACACGAAGCTGACCGAGAGCAACTTTTTCACGAACAAAATGAATATCCAGTTCAATATGCTCTGTACGACGATGATGAACGGGATTTTGGGTGAGGTAGACAGTAGATATGTTGTCGCAGTACACCACGGTAGCCTTGGGAATCTCGAAGTGCAGCTCACCAAGAAGTTGTCGAAGCCAACAACATTCAGCAACAACATTCGCAACAGCGCGGTACTCCGCTTCCGCGCTCGAGCGAGAGACGGTTGGCTATCTCTTGGAAGACTAAGAGATTAGAGAATCACCAAGGTAGACACAATAGCTAGAGGTAGTCTATCATGTGTCAGGACAGCCAGCCCAATCCGCACCAGAGTAGCCGATGAGCTCCAGAGAAGGGGAAGTCGTGATACGCAAAGCCATGACTTGTGGTGCCCTTGATATGGCGAAGGATACGCTTGACCAAGGTCCAGTGAGCATTAGTAGGAGCATGCATATGTAAGAAGACCTGATGAATAGCATAAGAAAGATCCAGACGAGTGTGAGTAAGATACTGCAGACCACCAATAATGTTGCAGTAATAGGAAGCATCATCTGCAAGAGTGCCTATGGAGATCGACGTCTTGGACTTTGTATCGATAGGAGTAGTAGCAGGACGATAGTTGTTCATACCTACATGCTCAAGCAGGTCCTCGGCATAGCGCTCTTGCGACAAAAAGAAGCCAGCGGCAGTGCGCTCGACTTGGATCCCAAGGAAGTAATGCAGCGGTCCAAGATCCTTCATACCAACTGCTCAATGAAGAAGCTCAGTGATAGTCCAGAGGAGCGGTGTCGATGAAGCAGTGAGTACAATGTCATCAACATAGAGAAGCAGGTAGGCTGTGTCAGATCCACGATGGAGCACAAACAGAGAGGAATCAGAGCCAGTAGCGATGAAACCAATAGTATGGACATAGGCATGAAACCGCTAAAACCAGGCCCGAGGCGCTTGCTTAAGTCCATAGAGAGACTTCACTAGTCGACAAACATGATCAGGATGGGCATCATCAAGGAATCCACAAGGTTGCTCAGCATAGACAAGTTCCTGAAGATCTCCATGCAAAAAAAGCATTCTTGACATCAAGCTGATAACGGGCCATTTGCGAGACGCAGCAAGATGAAGAACCGCATGTACAGTAGCCGGTTTGACAACCGGTGAGAAAATCTGATCATAGTCGATGCCTTAGCGTTGGTGAAAACCCCGAACAACCCAACGGGCCTTGTAGCGATGAAGTGTGCCATCAGGTCAAAGTTTATGATGGAATACCCACTTTCCAGAGATGACATTTGCATGAGGAGGATGAGGCATGAGTTTCCATGTGCGATTGGCCTGAAGAGCATCGAATTCCTCTTGCATGGCAAGGCGCCAATGGCCATCCCGAAGAGCAATGGTGACAGAGGTCGGCAAGGGTGACAAGGAGTCAGAAGAACTCGGATCATCCATAGCGACGTGGTTGAAGTAGCACTTAATGGGAAGCACTATGACATGCATCGAATGAGTCGTCATGCGGGGCACAGGAGGCACAGGCGGCGAGGGCGAAGACATGTCCAAGCTCCCTAGTGTGTCAGAGGGAGCAGCCGAAGCACCTGCAGCTGGTGAAGACACGGCGGAGGAGGGCGCGGTAGAGCTTCCTGCCACGGCAGAAGAAACCTCAGAATTCTCTGCCGCGGTAGGTGAGGACACGGCAGGGGAGGGCGCAGCGGCAGGAGAAATTTCTGAATCGGCTGGCGCGGAAGGCTGGCAAGGAGGACCGTGAGGAAGGAGCGACATCATGTCATCGGCCAAAGGAGAGGCCGATGCAGGTGGCGTCGTAGCCGGCGATGGACATTATACCTACACAAAGGGAAACACACGCTCGTCGAAGTAGACGTGACGCGAGGTTAGGACCCGATGAGAAACAGGGTCGTAGCACCGATAACCCTTGATGTTGGATGGATAACCGAGGAAAACACACACAACCGAGCAATGAGCGAGTTTGTGGGGGGGGGGCGGTAGACTCGGTGTTAGGGTAGCAAAGGCACCCGAAGACTCGAAGATCATCATAGGAAGGAGGAGACCCAAACAAAAGGTGAGATGGAGAGAACTTGTTACGTGGACGACAGGAGTGACAATTGAGAAGGTGGGTGGCAGTGGCTAATGCATCAGGCCAAAAGGACGGCGGGTCGGATGAGTGGAAAAGCATGGTGCAAACATTGTCATTGAGAGTGCGAAGAATCCATTCAGCACAACTATTTTGTTGAGAAGTGTAAGGACAAGTGAGGCAAAGAGCAATGCCATGAGAAGCGAGAAAGGTGCGGAAGGCGTTGTTGTCAAATTCACAACCATTGTCAGTTTGAAATGAGAGAATGGGACAACTAAACTGAGTGCGAACGAAGGCATGGAAGGAACTGAGCGTGGCAAAGACATCAGACTTGCGGCGCAATGGAAAAGTCTAGACATAATGAGTATGATCATCAAGTATGACAAGATAATACTGAAAACCAGAATTACTGACGACAGGAGAGGTCCAAATGTCACAATGCAACAGTTGAAACAGAAAAGTAGAAATAGTACTTGATTGACTAAACGGAAGTCTGACATGTTTCCCTAAGCGACAAGCGTGACAAGAGTGCAACTATGTCTTATTACAACTGAATGAAAAAGAGGACAAAATGTGGTGAAGCTAGTGATGGCCGGGGTGTCTGAGATGATCATGCCAGAGGTCTGCGTTGCTGGAGGCATGGAGACTATGGTGGGAGGTGGAGCGGGTGCCTGGACGAAAGGTGTAGAGGTCGTCATTGCTATCACAGCGGAGTAGTGCCCGGCGGGTACGAAGTTCCTTGACACACAAAAAATGGGTCAAATTCAATGGAGACACTATTGTCACGAGTAAGAGCTCGGACGGATAAAAGGTTTTTAATCAAAGAAGGAGAACAAAGAACATTGGTGAGAAAGAGAGGAGTTGTGGAGGTAGGAAGAAGAAGATTGCTAGAGTGGGTGATCGGAAAGCGAGCACCATTGCCGACAGTAATGTGACTAGAGGGGGAAGGAGGAAGGGGAGAAAAACTACCAAGGTTGGAAGTCATGTGTGCCGAGGCACCGGTGTCGACGATCCAATCTCCTCCTCTAGAGTAAGCTCTAGGGTGCGAGACACTTTGGAGAGCGGCGAGCAGCTGGAGGTCCCAAGATAGGCTCGACTACTAGTAAGCCGGGATAGGGGCTGGTACGCGAGCGTCTGGTATGCCTGTGGCTCCTGGTGCGCTGGTGGCTGGTATGTAGCAGGGGCGCATGCCGAGGAGGTGCGATGCCAGGGCGCGTGCCGAGGAGGCCAAGGGCAGGAGCATTCCAGGAGAGCATGGGCCAGGCCTGGACCATATTGGTCCACGGGTTGATGCTGGCTGGAGGGCGCATCCAGGTGCAGCAGGGGCAACAGGAGCTGCAGGTGCCGGGTGATGACCCACAAGTATAGGGGATCGCAACAGTCTTCGAGGGAAGTATTACCCAAATTTATTGATTCGACACAAGGGGAGCCAAAGAATATATGTAAGCCTTAACAGATGAGTTGTCAATTCAGCTGCACCTGGAAACAGTCTTACTCGCAGCGGTTTATCAGTAACAATAGTTTTATAGCAGTGACAGCAGGGAAACAGTAGCAGCAGTAGTAAAATAGCAGCAGTAATAGTAACAGTTGTAAACAGTAGGAACAAATACTGTAGGCATAGGGATGGATTATGGGCGTTGCATGGATAAGATAATTCATGAAATCAATGAGACATGGGCATTGCAGATAAATAATGATAAAGCATCCTAGTACAAACAATCATAGGCATGTGTCCCGTATGTAGTCGTACGTGCTCACAAGGAGAAACTTGCACGACATCTTTTGTCCTACCAGCCTGTTGCAGCAGGGCCTCAAGGGAAACTACTGGTAATTAAGGTACTCCTTTTAATAAAGTACCGGAGCAAAGCATTAGCACTCGGTGAACACATGTGATCCTCACATCATAGACATCCCCTCCGGTTATCCCAATTTCTGTCACTTTGGGGCCTCGGGTTCCGGACAACAATATGTGTATACAACTTGTAGGTAAGACCATAAACAACAAGTATCATCATAGAAATAATAACATGTTCAGATCTGAAATCATGGCACTCGGGCCCAAAGTGACAAGCATTAAGCACAACAAGTTGTAACAATGTCATAAGCACTAAATAAAGATACTAGGCACTATGCCCTATCAATCTCATATCAAATTACATGAACAATCTCATCCAATCCCTACCATCCCCTCACCTACATCGGGGGAATTACTCACACATGGATGGGGGAGTCATGGATGGTCGATGGAAGAGCGTCGGTGGTGATGGTGATGAAGATCTCCTCCGAATCCCCATCCCGGCAGGGTGCCAGAACGGAGTTTCTGGTTCCGAATCGCGGTTTCTGATGGCGGCGGCGCAGCGGAAGTCTATCTGGGGAAAAACGCCGTCTCCCCGATATTATGTCGTCAGGGGGTATATGTACGCGAGAGGGGAGGTCGAGAGGGGACCTGGGACCCCCTCACGCATGGGTGGCGCGGCCAGGGCTGGGCCGCGCCACCTGTGCGTGACGGCCCCTCGAGCCTCCTCTCCTTCCTGTCTTCTGGCTCCGTGGGTCTTCTGGTGAAATAGGATTTTTCATGATTTTTCCCGAATTTTTACTGGAAGTTGAATTTCTGCACAAAAACGAGACACCAGAGCAATTCTGCTGAAAACAGCGTCAGTCCGTGTTAGAGTTATTCAAAACACATAAATTAGAGGAGAAACAATAGCAAAAGTGTTCGGGAAAGTAGATACGTTTTGGACGTATCACCGGGGCGTGAGCCCCGTTGTTCTTCTTCCGCTGATAGTTGCCACCAGGGAGCGAGACAGCGGGAGGAGCCGCATGAGGGCGGGCGCCATGATGTTGAACAGCCGCCATGAGTGCATTAGTGGAGGAGCATTTGGCAAGGTCGGTGAGATGGCGTTACTTGTTTTCGAGGTATGAGCGGGTGCCGAGGAAGGTCTTGGGGTGGACGTTGAGGATGGTGATGGCGTGGCTGAACTCGGTGCGAAGACCACCGAAGAGCTTGATGACGAGCTGATGGTCGGAGATGGGAGAGCTGACATCATGAAGAGTGTCGGCAGGGATCTTCAGTTGGTGGCAGTACTCCATGATGAAATGATCATCTTGGAACATGTCATGGTGCTCCTGCTGGGCATAGACAACACGCTGCAGCTGGTTGTCAAGGAAGAGGTTGTAGATGGTAACCCAGCAGCCATACGCCGTGTCCAAGGGACGGGGGATCATGTCGCGGATGTCCTTGGAGATGGTGTTGTGGAACCAGGAGATGATGGTGTGATCAACACACATCCACTCAATGTCGTTGGTGCGGTTGCATGCGTCGATGGTGCTGTCGATGTGGTCCAGGAGGCCAAAAATTTGCAGAATTGCACCATGAAGAGCGTGTTCCAGGTGGTGTAGTTGGGCTGCTTGAGGTCGAGGATCTCATTGACATGGTTGTGGATGGTGAGGAGCTGGAGAGTGGTGGAGGAGAAGCCAGCGTCCGGGGCATCATCATGGGGCTCGGTGAAGGTGTTGGTCTTGTCGGAGGGACCAGAGATGGAGGAGAGGCTCATGGTGGTGATCCGGTGTAGGAGAACGGCGTCTAGGGTTTTGGGGAGAGGTGGTGGCGGCGGCTAGAGATGCGGTGGTGGCTAGGGTTGGGCGGAAGGAGGCCTAGGAGGACTCAGAATCTGATACCATGTAAACTAGAGAGAAAGAATTGCGATGCAAGATGATTTCATTGATCTCATATGGTGTACATATATAGGAGTACCGGTGTATCCTATACCCTAGAGTATCCTATACAAACTCTATACAAAGAGATATACTCGGGTTTATGTATTCACACGCACGTGCACAGGCTGGACACATATCGATTATTCAACAAGAAGGATAAACAATAAAACAACATAGGTATCATCCGTTTACATTTCCAAAGCAAAACTACCCAAAATTTCAGCACATCATAACCTAAACACAAAAACAGTACCTTTCTAACACTGCTGCTCTGTTAATCCATATGTTCTTAATCCATATGCAGGGCATCAGGAACCACGCATGGAACAACTAAGGGCTTCACTTGCTTCTACCTAAATTAGTTATATTGTTGCTTACATGAAGAGTTACTCATCAATACCTTTACTAGCTTCTACTGTAACCGAGAAGAACTCGGGATGATCCAAAATAATGTCTCCATGAATAAAACCTTGGCATTAAGTATTTTTGACAGTTTTAGTTTTCTTACATACACTACCAAAGCCTTCATGTACTATTCATTTGACAATGATTATCACTTCTTTTTCGATATTCACAACAACATGTTTGTCCCTACAAAACTGAAATGTCTAGTGAGATGTCTGCAAAGTTTGAGATATGGCAAGTATTCTTCCTAAGTAGAAATTTCTCATTTGTCTCTAATCTCATATGGCCCTATTGGTAAGCTTTGGTGAGTCAAATATATACTTCGACTCTAGGAAAACATGATAAAATACTTATGACTAGAGATATGAATCCTACCAAATATGATATAAAAATGTCATGGGAAGGATATCTTACTCCCCCAAGCTTGGGTGGAAGCTACTGGTAAGGGTTGAACCACCCTTGATCAGGAACATGCTCTGGCTGTGTGAGTTCCCACCATCCTTGTGGTTCCTTGGCTTCCTGTTGTTGAGCTTACTGTGGCTCCCATCTAGCTGGGACCTGTTCCGGAACCTTCCATTTCTCCTCAATCCTGTCAAACAAATCAGGTCTAGGAAGAGGTGCAACAGTAAAATCTCCGTTAGCAACCATCTACCTATAATACTTTAGCCTAGAAGTATAGTTGTACAATATACCCATATTATTTAAAACATCCGTGGTGAGAGTGGATACTTTCTCTACCTTTGTACCTAAATAACTATTCAGCTTCATATCATCTTTAATGTGCTCATATACTAGAGTAGCAATAGCTGCACATGTGAGAGGTGTATTATTATAATTATGAGCAACTGAGTAGGATAAAGTTCTTGCTAACATGACTCCTAAATTATAAGTAGGAGCAACACCTTCCTTAACACATCTAAGCAAATTCAAAATAGGTGTTGTGCATCCAGAGGAGTTATCTCTAGCAAGAAAACCTCTTGCTAAGAATGCATCAAAAATTCTCAAACCAGGATATTGAATATGATTCAATTTGGCTCAATGCAAATTAGCAAGAATTTTTACACTAATAGAGCCCAAAATGCAGCCAACTCCTCATCACTATTCATGGGTATTTCCTCTCAACTACCAACATATGGAAGATGCAATGCCTCACAAAACTTCTCTAAAGTCATTACTATGCACTTACCTTGGATCATAAACTTAATATCAAATCAGGGAGGCGTTACAATACCCTTCTTACCGGGTCGGTGTGTCTGATATGTGAACTTGAAAGTGGCTAGAAACTCGCTGCTTAATTCCACATAAGTGGGTGCCAGGTGAGTGGAAAAACCAAGCAATCCTGTAACATTACATAAATAGTAGAAGTCTTCCGTGACTCCCCATTCTTCAAGGATAGTGGAATCATGCCACTTGGTGGTGTGCACTGGCAAATTTTCACATCTCATAAGCATCTCATCTTCCCAAGCTTCTGCTTCCTCAAAATTGAGAGAAGCTTTCTTGGAAGCTCTTCTTGCCCTTGAACCTCCTCCCATGAATTTCATAGCTAAAGAAACCTTGCAGCAATTAAAACAAAATAGTTCTAAAAATTAGATGTAGCAAGTTTAATCCAACTATATTGAATCAAGGAGTGTTTACCTAGCTACCCTATATAATTATTGACCTTAGAACAAGCAAAATCATGAATTCCTCAAGCATAAATAGTGACACCAAGAATAGAAACTATCTCCCTATATAAAGCATAAGCTCAAAAACCAATTGGACAAGGGGAGAGTCACATACCAAGGAGAAATTCCACCAAAGGGATCTGAAAATGGCTGCCTAAACTTGGAGATCGAGATTTGGGAGCCAAGCAAGCTCGAGATTTTTTTTTTTGAAAATACCTGGTCGAGTTCTAGAGGAGGAAGATGACCGTGGGCACTTGCCCCTCACCTAACACCCCCTGGGTCCCATATGAGCATGGGTGGCGTGATCCACCTATAGGCTGCGCCACTGATGACCCACAAGTATAGGGGATCGCAACAGTCTTCGAGGGAAGTAAAACCCAAATTTATTGATTCGACACAAGGGGAGCCAAAGGATATTTATAAGCCTTAACAGATGAGTTGTCAATTCAGCTGCACCTGGAAACAGACTCGCTCGCAGCAGTTTATCAGTAGAAACAGTTTTATAGTGGTGATAGTAGCAAAACAGTAACAACAATAGTAAAATAAAAGCAGTAATAGTAGCAATAGTAAACAGTAAGATTAAAATACTGTAGGCATAGGGATGGATGTACGGGCATTGCATGGATAAGATAATTCATGAAATCAGGGAGACATGGGCATCGCAGATAAATAATGATAAAGCATCCTAGTACTAAACAACCATAGGCATGTGTTCCGTATATAGTCGTACACGCTCGCAATGAGAAACTTGCACGATATCTTTTGTCCTACCAGCCTATTGCAGCAAGGCCTCAAGGGTAACTACTGGTAATTAAGGTACTCCTTTTAATAAAGTACCGGAGCAAAGCATTAACACTCGGTGAACACATGTGATCCTCACATCATAGCCATCCCCTCCAGTTATCCCAATTTTTGTCACTTTGGGGCCTCGGGTTCCGGACAACGATATGTGTAAATAACTTGCAGGTAAGATCATAAATAACACGTATCATCATAAAACAATAACAAGTTCAGATCTGAGATCATGGCACTCGGGCCCAAAGTGACAAGCATTAAGCACAACAAGTTGCAACAATGTCATAAGCACTAACAGTAGATACTAGGCACTATGCCCTAACAATCTCATAGCAAATTACATGAATGATCTCATCCAATCCCTACCACCCCCTTCGCCTATAGCGGGAATTACTCACACATGGATGGGGGAGTCATAGATGGTTGATGGAGAGACGTCGGTGATGATGGTGATGAAGATCTCCTCCAAATCCCCGTCCCGGCAGGGTGCCAGAACGGAGTTTCTTGTTCCGAATCGCGGTTTCTGATGGCGGCAGCGCAGCGGAAGTCTATCTGGGAAAAACGCCGAACCCCTGCTCCTTTCAGGTCAGAGGGTATATGTAGGCGGAAGGAGGGGTCGAGGCGACGGCCGAGGCGGTCTCACCACAGGTGGGCGCAGCCAGGGCTGGGCCGCGCCCCCTGGTGGTGAGCCCAGCTCCCAGCCTCTCTTCGTCTCTCCTTTTGGCTCCGTGGGTCTTCTGGTAAAATAGGATTTTTGCAATATTTTTTGGGATTTTTCCTAAAAGTCGGATTTCTGCACAAAAACAAGACACCAGGGCAATTCTGCTGAAAACAGCGTTAGTTCGTGTTAGTTGCATTCAAAACACACAAATTAGAGAAGAAACAACAGCAAAAGTGTTCGGGAAAGTAGATACGGTTTGGACGTATCAACTCCCCCCAAGCTTAGAAGTAAAAATATCAAAGATACAATCATTAAAGTTATACCACAATTAACCGTGTTCTGGGACAAGCACATTACACTAAGAATAATAGCTATGCTCTCAAGAAGGTGCTTAAAGTTAGAAGATGAAGACTCAATATAAAAGTAAAAGAAAGGCCCTTCGCAGAGGGAAGCAGTGATTTAACATGTGCTAGAGCTTTTCATTTGTAAAACAGAGATAAAAATTTATTTTGAGAGGTGGTTGTTTCATGTCAACGACTGGCAATGGGGACTTGCTATCTTCCATAATAAACAAGTGAGAGCGGTTCTGAGTTCTTTGAAAATTTGGCAAATTGGTGCTCTTTTATAAAGCTTCAGCACTCCTCCCCACCTTTTTTCCTTTCTCAAACCATGGCTAACCGATTCCATTGGGTGCCCACCAACTTTCACATACCATGGAGGAGTGTTCTTTTTATTTTTATTTTTTTAGATTTAGATTACAATGGTCTGACCAGCTCCCTTGCAAAATTAATGACAAGCAGATGAAGCTGCCTAGTCGAGGGGTACTCAATTTAATATGGAAGATAGCAATTCCGACCACTACGTCCCCATGAGCTAAAAACAGTGGCACAAAATGGGAAGTAGTTGAAAGTTTTGAAAGGTAGCACATGAAAATTTACTTGGAATGGCTTGCAAATACCATGCATAGGAATTTATAGTGGACTCTTTGGTGGACTTGGTTTTTTGGTGATTGGATGAACGAGAAGTATTCCCTCTCAGTACAAGTGAAGGCTAGCAAAAGACTGGGAAGTGACAATCGAGAGAGCAATAGCTGTCATAATCATGCTTGCGACAAAACAAAATTAATATAGGCATAAAAATGATACAAGAACTCTGAGGCAAAGTAAATCATAGAGGCTTAATTGATTTTTTGTTCAGTCATGTGCATGCTTGAGCATGTGCCAAGTCGATTTAAATGAAACTTTCAGAGGTGGATACCACAATGTCATACCATATTATGAATAAAACAATGCAAGCAAGCGTCTACATGACATGCTATGAACTATTAGTAAATTGGAACTAATCATATGAGAGCAAGAACTACAAAGCATCCATTAAATAACATATACCTTACATGAACCGACTAAGCATGTCCACATAGATGAGTATATGTACAAAAATGAAAATAAATAGAGTTCATACCAGCCTCTTACCACATCTCGGATTGTCATATGTCGTCATTATTGCCTTTCACTTGTGTGGCTCGAATAATATGAAGTGAATACCACGCTCCAATGGAGTCACAGAGACTGAACTCTGCAGCAAGCTTTACAAAACCAAAGAAGAACAACAAATATTTTTGGGTTTTTGATTTTTGAAACAAGAACAGAAAGAAATAGCAACCGAAGCAAAATATTTTTGGATTTTTCAAATATCAAACCGAAAATAGCAAGTAAAGCAAACCAAAGCTAGCAACTGAAAAGGCAAACAAAGAGAAACAACAGAAATATTTTTGGTCTTTTTGTGTTTTAGAAAGTAGAAATAAGAACAAGAACAATAAAGAAACGAAAGCGAAACATGTATATACATAGTACCGACAAAATATTATATGTAGATGAGTGAATCGTCGGTGTACCTCCCCCCAAGCTTAGGCTTTTGGCCTAATTGGAGATAAATCCCAGCTCGGCCATGAAGTGGCGTCCCCAAAATATGACGAAGAAGCACCTTCGTCCTGATATGAGCTCGAGGGCGCCCCGGTGTGGTATGTGGTGTAGTGATAGGCTGGCGCCTCCTCCTCCTCCTGGTCCACAACGCCATGCTGTACATTGAAGCCGAGCAACCTAAGCTGCTCGTCCAACTCCTCCTTCGAGCGTGACCATGGCCTGTTGTGAATACTGAACAAACTAGGCTGTGGCAAGGGCACTTCCCTTTCCTCTCCATCTGTGAATAACATTCTATAAACTAATTTCCCTGCACATGAGTTAGCGGTAAAAAAATGATGGAGCTTCATGGCAGCAAGATCGAGCCTCTGTGGAACCAACAATATATCATGAGGAGTAATAGAAAGTCCTAGAGCAGCAACAATGCGCGCAGCAATAATGCCTCCATAAATAGGTCCCCTAGCGGCTAGGCGACGAGCAATAAGAGCACTGAGGTTATACTTCTTGCTAACATCAAGAGCGGTAGCTAGAAAAGCTAAATGATAGTTGGAGATATTGCTAGTGTTCCCTCTACCAAGAATACTAGTGGCAAGATAGTAAGTAAAATATCTAATAGCTGGGAGTTGAATGTTTCTTATCTTGCCACACTGTGCCATGCGGTCATCATCGTTAGTCACTCCTCGGTAGAGCTCCAGCAAATCAGTTGGCTGCTGTAGCATCTTCTTTGCTGTCCCAAACATGGGAATATCTAAAATATCACAAAACTTCTCCAAAGACATGGTGATAGACTTATCATAAATCTTAAATGCAATGAAAGGCTTGAAATGAGAGTTAGTGAATTTAAAGCTTTCAACAAAAATCTTTGTGAGAATAGCATATTGATTACTCTCATCCGTCATGTATGTAGTCAATCCAACCCTGTTAATAAGGAGTAAGAAATCCTCAAGAATCCCTGCATCACTCAAAAAGTTAGCACAAGGGAAGGTGGATGGATGCGCATCTCCATCGTCCCCCTCAATGTTTGTTGACATAAGATCTTCATTGTAAGATATCCTATATTGAGCAGTGGATCTTGAAGGCCTTGATGACCTTGGTGCTTTTCTTTCAAAAACTTCTCCATAGGTGTAGTTGTCCATTTCCCTATATCCTCAAAAGCAAGTTGTGATTATAGCAGTTCAGAGAAAACAGTGATTGTAGCAGTAAACAGTAAACATCAAATTTCTAGTTTTCACCGTAAAGAAAAACTTGTAACCCAAAGATTAAAAGCGTAGGCATGCGATCACTAACGAGGCGCCGCATGGATAAGATTGATCATGTATCTTAATTTACTCAAATTCATCTCTAATTCCTTTTATGTGTATAAGTGTAGGTGTGTGTCCCAAATATAAGTATGTGCACCAACAAGGAAAATTAGCATAAAAATATTGTCCTATTTACCCGGATTCACCGGAAGACAATGAGCGTCTACAGATAATTAAGGTCTACCCTTAAGGATAGTCTGGAACAATGTATTAACACTCCATGCACACACAATATCCTCAAACTAGACATGTCACTCATTGATATCCCCGGCTGTCACCTCGTTGGGTCACGGATTAACAGAATAGCAAGTAATACACTTTGCAGATATGTACCAAACTCATATATATGATGAAGCAATAAAAGTTCAGTACTAAAATTATGTCACTCGGGCCCTAGTAACAAGCATTAAACATAGCAAAGGTGCATAAACAATCATACGGGAACTTCTACAAGATAAACCCCTCAAATATCGACATATATGAACGATTAAATGATCAATCTCATCCAATCCCCATGGACCTCACATGCCTACAGAGGATTACTCACTCATGGTGATGGAGAACAAGCACATGGTGGATGGAGAAGGTGGCGGTGATGATGGTGATGAAGAAGCCCTTGAAATCTCCCTCTCCGGAGTGGAGATCAGGATCCTGCAGCCTCCAAAAACGAAGATCGTGATGCCAACGGCGCTCTGGACCTCGTAAAATTCTGCCCCTAGGAATACGGTTTTTTCCAGTATATAAAGGCGTGCGTCAAAGGGAAGGCAAAACTGACCACCAAGGCCCAAACGGACCCAGGTGGCATGGTCTGCCCGTGGGACCGTGCCTCCTGGTATCTTTTGTGGGCAGGTGGCCCCTGGTCTCCGTCTTCATCTCAAACTCCTTATTTTTCATAAAACTTTCGTGGTATTTTTCTTAGAATTTATTTCCATCGTTTCCTGCATCAAAAAGACAAAAAGGTGTTTTTTTGCTAAAAATAGTGTCAGATTTTGCAGGTTTATTTAATATATGGCGAGATTCTGGAATAAAACTATGAGCAAAGGACTTAGAAAAATAGATATATTTTGGATACATCAACGCCGCGCGAGCAGCGCCGCCTAGCCAACCTGCGCCGACGCCAGTTCTAGGGGCCGCCGCGCACCAGAGGCGCTGGTCCTTCCGGCGCTAGTGGCGGCACGTCCGGTGGGAAGTAGGGCGAGCGACTGCAAGTAGCCCCCGTAGAGGTAGGGCGCGAGACGATGAGTAGATAAGGCCGTCAGCGCAATTTTGGGTGTAAAAATGGGCTAACTATGTTTACCTATTAATGAAGTTAGTTTATTTAGCTTTTTGTGGATGATATCTGGGGCTGAGGCCGCTTAAGGAGGACACGCGCGAACGCGTCGGTCAGTCTGCAACGACGCAAACCACACCTAAATTTAGACCGCGTTTGCGTCACCGCGGACCGCGCGATCAAAATACGTCGGGCTGCTAGGTTAGGTTTT
The DNA here is from genome assembly GCA_007115705.1 of Dactylis glomerata. Taxonomy (NCBI): domain Eukaryota; kingdom Viridiplantae; phylum Streptophyta; class Magnoliopsida; order Poales; family Poaceae; genus Dactylis; species Dactylis glomerata. The sequence goes on along the minus strand of QXEO01000440.1, from coordinate 199,338 downwards.
TCTCAGCCCAGGTCAAAAATGGATTGAATCGAACGCCTGCGATCCATTTGCGTCGGGTCGTTGAAGATGCCCTCAGGGCAATGCATGAGTGCCGAAAAAGTAAAAGATTGGCATGAAAAGAGGAATGGGGCACCAAAGGCAAATGGAAAAGGTACTGTTTCTCAAAATTTCAGAATTTATGTCTTATATGCATTGTGAATTGTGTATTGTCATTGTCTCGGGCTTCGAAATATCAATAAAGCTTTATTATCGGTATGTTTGTAGGTTGCGCCTCTAAGCCTGGTTATAGTAGGTAGTATAATATCTTAGTACCATTGACAAGGGTATAGTTAATAGAGCCCGCTAGTTGAGTACCCCTAAGGCCCGTATAGCTAGGCCCAATTGTAATGATAGTCGAATATGAGTTCCTACCGTATGTCGATATTGTAATCTGTATCGGACCCTACCCGATCCTCGAGACCTGGCCACCTATATAAAGGGGCCAGGAGGGGACGGTGTAGGCCAGATTGAAAGCAAGCCAGGTTGAACACCCAAGTTTACTTTCGACACACACCTATTTCGACTAACTTTATCTTCGAGTTCATCCGACGCCCTATCTCCCCGATCCTAAGTCCTTCATTTAGGACATTTGTCGAGTTAACCCCTCGTCAATGGGCGCCGTCCGTGGGGATTTGGGCGTTGGAATCATGAATTCGACGGCTTTTTCGCTTTTAGCCAACAACAGTACAGAAGTCGACGAAAATCAAGAGATGGAGTTGACAATTGGAAGTTTGAGCATCCTCATCGGGCCATCGGGTTCATCTCGCCTTTCAGATCCGACGAAACAAGATCCGTCGGCAAGTGAGCCCGAAACAGTAGCAATGATGGAGTATTCCGACGGCTCATCCAGCGAGGTAAACTCGCCGGTCAGCCCAGAAGAGGTGCCAAAAGAAATCAAAGAAGACAATAAAGCAAAGGAAAAACTCGACGCAGGAGTCCAACTCAATGATCTCATGATCTACCTCGACGATATCTCGGACAAATCAACAGACACATGGAAGACAGGGCTAGATCTTTCTGAAGATGGCGACTCGATCTTCTCAAGCTTCGATAGTACCATTGGCAAACAATGCCAAGTGCTCGCCATTGTAGGAGACAACTCAGAAGAATTCGACGAAAATAACAACCCAATGCTAAATCCAGCAAATATCGACAGAGGAGCAAATCACCTAGCAGAAGGGCAAACAGCAGAATCCCTCACAGCCAGGGAAAAAATTCGACTATCAGTCGACGAATGGAGGATAATAAGAGAAGCCGTAGAACATGGCACGCCGATACCATCGAATTCCAGCAAAGATATGCTTTTGGGGTATCATTATGCCCTAAGGCAGCAGGCAAAGCAATTAGCAAAGGAGAAAATAGAGATATAAAGAAGAAAAGATTCAGCCATTGCAGCTAGCGAAGCTGCTCGAAAAGCACGAAGCGACGCATCATATAGTAACGCAAGGAAAAATCGTCGACACGGTTCAAGGTACGATAACCTCGAGTACTCCGACAGGCAAAGTATTTCTAAAAACCTCGACTCATCCTTCCTATCAGTCGACGAGCAGGGGAATATCCTACCGAAAACCCCTGAAGCAGCACTAGTAGCAGCGCAAGCATATCTACTTACAACTCGACCAAGTCCAGGGGATCCTAGAGAGCATATGCACAGAGCAGCATTGAACGGACTCAACATGGTGGGCCGCAAGCTCTCAGCAAAAGGAGAAGAAGCATATCACCACAAGGAAGTACACAAAGCAAGGTCACCTCGCCGTCACAACAGTCCTCGGCACAGAAGCAGCAAGCAACGATCTCGATCATCATCACCAAAACAGCACAGTGGAACCCGAAGATCGCGATCTCCAAATGAAAGACGCGACTATGAAGACGACGAAAAAGAGACGGGGGCATCGTGCTTTACCCGCAGGGTTCGCACCACTCCAGTTCCCAAGGGATTCAAGTTACCTCATGATCAGCAAAAATACGATGGATCACAGGAACCACAATCATGGCTATCAGATTATCTACAAGCAGTGCAAATACTAGGAGGAACCAAAGAAACAGCAATGCAAAGTTTGCAACTACACCTCACCGGAGCAGCAAGGTCATGGTTGAGCAAGCTAGAGAAATAAACTATTGGAAGCTGGGAAGACCTCACAAAGCAATTTACAGGCAACTTCAGGTCGACATACAAACGGCCAGCATCAATAGAAGAAGTCAAAGCATGTGTGCAACAACGCGACGAAACACTGCGGGCATACATCCAAAGATGGAGCCTTATCAAAAATTCAGTAGTCGAAGTTTCAGACGAAAGAGCAATAGATGCGTTCATCATTGGATTAAGGCGAAGAGACCTAGTCGAAGAGATGGGTAGAATCAAGCCGAAAACAGTGTCAGACCTCATGGACACAGCAAACAGATTTGCAGATGGAGAAGATGCGTGCAACAACAAGCGGACGCGATCTCCAGAGGACGATAGAAGAAATAGATATGAAAGTCAAAGGAGACGGTCTCAAAATTACGACAACTACGGCTCCCATAGCCAAGTCGCCGCAGGATAGAAAGACAACAGTTATCAAGGAGGCGAGCGCAGAAGTTCGGGATACCAAAGCTATGGGAATGAGGATTATAAAAAGTTTCCCGCAAGAGAACCCAAAGAGTTCAATTCGTTGGCAGAAGATATGCTCAACGGACCTTGTCATATACACTCAGCGTTCGTCGATGGGAAGCGAGTATCAAGACACGCAATGAAAGACTGTACAACATTCTTAAAACTACAAGAGGCAGCGCTAAACAGGCAAACCGAAGCAAGGCGACAAGGATTTGAAGGAAGCAACAATCCTCCGGCAAAACAGCAAGGAAACAACGGAGCTCCTCAAGGACAAGACCAGCAAAACCAGGGACACGACGATGACGAAGGGTACGTTCCATCAAAAGGACACATCACAGCAATGATACAACCTGTGCCCAAGTCGAACAAAGAAGAGAAGAGTATAACTCGACAAGTCAATCTAGCAGTCATCTCACCTCCAGCCGCAACGGAGTATCTGCACTGGTCAGAACAACCAATCGAGTTCAACAGAGAAGACCACCCTATAACAGTACCTCGGTCGGGAAACGCGCCTTTGGTACTCAAAGCTCAAATCGGTGCGTATGATGTCGACAGAATATTCATGGACGCAGGGAGTGGAATTAACTTGATATACGTGAAAATGCTCCGAGCAATGCATATATCACTAGAGTTCCTGAAACCAACGGATTGTTCCTTCCACGGGATCGTGCCAGGAAGTGCCAATTACCCATTGGGTCGAATAGCACTCAATGTTTGCTTCGGCAACCGACAGAACTACAGAAGAGAAAAGCTAGACTTTGAAGTCATGGACTGGCCATCTCAATATCACGCGATCCTCGGACGACCCGCGTTTTCGCGATTCATGGCAGTGCCTCACTATACATATCTGGTACTCAAAATGCCAGGACCAAGAGGAATAATTACAGTCAAAGGGAGTTTTGAAGTTTCAGATCTCTGCGACAGGGAGTTCCACAAGATGGCGCAAAACTTTGGTATGATAGCCAACTACGCAGAGAAGACGAAAAGCATGATTATAGAGGGCGTCAAGCTACTCGAAGGACGCGTTGCGGAACCCGAGATGAAGAAACCACGAGCAGGAGCATCAGGAGAGGACAAAAATACAGGAGAAGAAGAGAAAGCTATGACGGCATAAGCATAAAAGAATAATAAAATAGAGTAGAAGAATAAGGCTGTAAAAGCCACGAGTTATACCAGGGGCAATGCCCTCTAGATCCAGAACACATGTCATAGGCCGGATCTATTGGGTTACCCCATGTACCCTACATTACAGATATAATAAAGACAAAGTGTTCCTCATATTCGAGTTTACGAGTCCTTCAAAGGGAAAATGCGGCGAACGCACGACTCATACAAAACACGCTCTGAGAATAAGTTTCAGACATACAGTCGCGAAATAAAGAAACTCTCGCGTTCCACATACGCCTTACAACATCGGGTTGTTAGAATCATCTACACCTAAAGGGTCTAAGTAGTGAAACTCGCAGAAAAACGCGGAGTCTTCTTGCAACAGCCTGGCTATAATTCGTCGGGCAGGCTGCAAGGTACTCTCTAAGTGTACTCGAAGGCTTGCCCCACCAGGAGGATAGCTCAGCGACATAGAACTATAATTGAGTCTTCGCTGCCACTTGCGTATCCACCCAAGAGCAAAATTGGCACCTGCCACTAAGTTCAGTTCAATCAACCGATGGACTCGCTGGCTGGATCTAAAAATATCAAGAAGCAATGGAAAAGTAGCAGGCAGAGGATTGCGAGGAAGCATGACCGAGTGCATAGTTACGAGAGCTCTCCTGCAGCCATCCACTGCCTCGCCAATGTGCTGGGCACGGTCCTGAAGCAACACAACAGCACTCCGGCGTCGAGGATCAGACCATAAATTTTCAACACCTGCGGACATTTTTTCTAGAGCCGCACTTCGCTCGGTAACCCGGCGATCTTCAGCAGCGAAATCCAAGCAAGTGCCTATAAGGGCAAAGGATATCATAAAAATAGCAGTGGAGCAAAAGGGAAAAAGATAAGTCGAGAGGAAACTTACATCGCAACATTTCACAAGCGGATTCGATGATACCAAGAATAAAAGAATTGCATTCTTCGTGATGCAAAATCTTTGCGGTCAAGATGGACACTTCATCACCAAGAGTTGATACCTGCTTCGTCAGGACAGAAGTTTTGCTAGCTTTATCAAACGCCATCTGAGCTTGGCGTTTGGCTGAAGTTAAGCGAACCTCAAGATCAGAAATCCTTGAAGAATATTCTGCGCATTGATCGCATCGACTGGGAGGCGATGGAATCCTCGAGTTGAACGTACTGGCAGAGAAAGGAACAGACCCGCAAGTCAAAGGGTCATCGATACGCATCAACTGAAAGCCAAAGAAAAGGAAGAAGAAACATTTCAGAAAGGCAGAACAAGAATTCATAAGAAGATATATTTACATAAGAGCACAACCCTATGACTAAGGTTCTCGGGTTGCACGCAACTAAAGTTTTTTACATAGGAGAAAACTAAAAGCTACAAAGAAGCCGAGTCTACGCCACCTCAGCATTTTGCTCCGTGGCAGAAGAGGGCACGACAAATTCCTCGCCAGAAGTCGACGGCGGCACTGGATCTTCCGCCGTTGGAGGCAGTGCAGCAGATGCCGCAGAGGATGCAGAAGGGGAAATAAGTGTCACCAATGCAGGCGCCAACTTCTTCGCCTTCTCGAAAAAGCCTTCATCTCGTCGCGGGTGCGGCCATGGGGAGAGCTCACCCTCTCCCAGTCGAAGTCCGTACCGTGCGCAAGGGAAAGTGCAATAGCACCCTCGGCGCCATGCTTAATAGAAAGCCCTTTCAGCTGGAAGGTGGGGTCTTCAGTTGTATCGAAGGACTTGGCAAGATTACTCAAGTCGTCCTTCGGAACTGCTGCCCTTTTCTTCGGCCACAACCCGACAAACAGTCGTGATAGAACGCGGTTAACTAACTCAAAAGTTTCCTGGATAGATATCCAGTTTTCCTCGAGTAGGTTAACCACAGTCATCAGAGGGTCATCGTCCGGTTGCAGGGACGACGGAGATACCCCGGTAAATCCTGCACGACACAAAGCAGATAGAAAAGAAAAGGAGGAGGAAGATGTCAGCACGTACAACAGTGCAACAGAAGTCGAAAATAGAAGACAAGGCGAAACACTCACTTTCAGCAGCAGTGGACATTGTGTGGAGACGCTCCGCCACGGCTTGCTCTCGCTGGGCATGATCCTTGTTGGCATCAGCTAAAGCTTTTTCAGCTTTCTTCGCCTTACCAAGCGCAGATTTCTACGACTTCTCAGCGTTTGCCTTGGCAGTGGCCGCAGCATCATAAGCTTTCTGTGAAGCACGGAGCTCCGCCTCCAGCGACGCAATCCGAGCGTTAGCCGTCGCCAGAGCAACTACAGAAGAAGATGCAAGCGTGTCAGATAAACAGCAAAGGATAAGTACAAGGAAAAAGTTGTGACTGGACGTCAAAAGTGTACCTTCGGAAGCTTTCGCAACCCTCAGGTATCCAGCACATTCCGTGCCACATTCCGTGCCTAAGGCGACAAATCTCTTCAATAATGCCTAAGAGAAAGGACGTGTAAGAGCACAAGTATATGCAAAGGAAAGACAAGAAAAGGAAAAGCAAAAGGAGTCGCTCGCATCGTCGGGAGAACCCGTCGATACATGGGCCTCAAGAGAAACATTGGGTTCTTTGGCCTTCTTTGAGCGTTTGTTGCTTCGAGTTTCCGGAACCTTCTTGACAGAAGCCCTGGTGACCCTCGGTGCGGCAACTGGCTCAGGGGGCTCGGCAGCGGTCACTGGCGACATCAAAGGAGCAGTTGAATCATCTTTTGGCGGCTCTTCGTCATCTCTATAAAGAAGAAAATACGTTATATGCCATACTACAGAAACAAGACAAGAATGGTGCAAATGAAGAACTCAAATAAAGCACTTACGACGCCAGGAGGTCGAAGAATTCCATATCTTCTGTCAAGACAGGAGATTTCTCCGCAACTGCTTGTTGCAAAGAGGAACTCGAAGAAGCAAATTCGTCGACTCGTTTCCTCTTCTTGTCCAAGCCAGTGTCTTCAGGCCGCACAGGAGGAGACGATGTCGACGAACTAGTATCCTCTTCTGATTCTTCGGCATCATCTCCGTCTTGATTATCATCAGCCTCGGGGGCTTCAGATACAGACATGGCCAGATCAGCCGGAAGGGGCCCTGCCTCTGGAAGAGGGGGGCGCGAGAGGAGAAATTGGTGCCCCTGCACGCGAACGCGTTACTAAAGTAAATGAGGAAAAAGGAAAACATAGTTTGAGAAACACGAAATTTGACAACAAGGAGCCAAGAAATAAGCAGATATATACCTCAGGAAGAGGGTGCACAGAGTCAAAGAAATCAGCGGTCAAATCAGCAACTGCATGTTCCTTGGTGAGACTCCTGACTCGCTTGTCGACATCTTCTTTCGATATCAGATCTTCAGACACGCGGGTAGGATCTTCCAAGCCAGAGTAATTCCAAAGTTTGGTAAGGCGGTGTTGTAGGGGTTGAACTCGACGTTGAATAAAAAACGCCATGAGTTGAATACCCGACAGAGCGCCTCCTTGACCTCCTTTTAAAGCCTTGATGCGAGACAGAAGAGGAAGAATTTGTTCTACTTCCGCATCCGAGGAGAGCGTATCCCACGACGCCAATTTCTTTACCTCCTGGGAAGCATCAAAAGGAGGCAGGCCGTATTCATCTTCAGGAGAGGATTTGCGGTCCTTGATATAGAACCACTTTGTCCTCCACCCTTGGACAGATGCGGCCATGGAAAATTCAAGGTATTGTGCCTTAGGGCGCACAGAAACGACGGCTCCGCCCAGTTCGGGTTTCCTAGCCAAAGCAACATTGGGGCGGAGCCGAAAGATTGACCTCCAGAGAAGAAAGTGGGGTTTAATGCCCAAGAATGATTCGCAGAGAGTCACGAAACACGCAATGTGTAGAAGAGAGTTAGGTGTGAGCTGGTGAAGCTGCACACCGTAAACAAAGAGAAGCCCACGAAGGAACTCGTGGGCAGGAAGAGAAAGACCACGGAGGAGGAAAGCGAGAAACATTACCCGATAACCACTCGGGGGCTCCGGGATTCGCTCCGTGCTTGGAAACTTGATTGAATCTTGGGCGGAGATGAGGCCGTCCGTCCGGGCCTTCTCCACCTCCTTCTTCGTGATGGCAGAGGTCACCCAGCTGGTCGCGGCGTTCGATTTTCCCTTGGCCATGGCGTTCTTGCTCGCTAGGTGCTTCACGTGCATCTATCGAATCTGTGCCTGGGGGCTATGCACGAAAGGAGAAAGAGGCTAGATCGACAATGGTGGCGGTGGCGGCGCGAAAGAGCTGGTAAACAGTAAAATTCCCCACGATCCCCCTTATATATCTTCTGAGAGAAGGATCGTGGGCTGAGACGTGGCGCAAAGATCGGAAACGGTAAGCCCACTAACGGTCAAAAATTAAGAAATTTACAGTATTGCCCACGCAACGGTTCGCAATGGTACAGAGTGACGTACTCATTTATGTCATAAAAGAAGATAATATAAGAAAGAAGAAAGATGGCGTCGACAAGTGCAAAATAGGTGCACAAGACTGTATACGAAGGAGTTTTGATTCTAGCCTTGGGGGCTACTATTTTCGAGAATGGTGAATACAACTTCTCTCTGAAGTGGTGGACTAATATTCGACGACAAGATGTTTTTAAAGTATCTCGAGTTGCAGTATCTCGAAGTTGAAGTATCTCGAGTTGAAGTATGATGGACTACACTATATTGAGCCTATACTCAAAAAAGTCTTTTTCGACTATAGCCTCGGGGGCTACTCCCATCGGGAGCGCTGAGCGCGCACCCGACGATATTTCTTGGTAAAGCATTAGAGTTGGAGAAGTGCAGTAGTGTTACTCCCATCGGGAGCGAGTTTTATGGTTGAAGAAACCCGAATATTTTCAGTCAAAATTTGACTGCGACATGAGATTCTCGAGTTGCGTTATCGCAACGCAACTCGAATGCCGTGACTTGTCACGAAGGTAAGACCCCGGGATCCGTCCTATGTGGCCTGGTATACGCACATGGATGCGCTCTGCTGGAATGTATCCGTGTCTACGACGCGAAGAAAATCCTGGTGGACGCACTGGGTACCCTGAGAATCACTGGGATTCATTCTTTGTAAGTCCTAAATGCGGTAAAAGAATGAGTTTGACCGGTATCCCGAATTCAAATCCAAGGGGATTGAATTTGAAGTAGGTGGCAAGTATCTGTTCCGGCAGTTAACTGACCTCTTGATCCGTCAGAGTTGTCAGGCTTGTTCATCAAAACCCCTTGCGAAAAATATCATGAAAATAAGTCGAAAGACCGAGTCGAAGATTTGAAGATAAGAAGAAATCGAAGAATTGATCAGATCGAAGATTTAAAGATTAGAGATTCAACCCGAATCTGCAATTCTGGTAGAATCTCAGGGGCTACTGACAAGGGTATAGTTAATAGAGCCCGCTAGTTGAGTACCCCTAAGGCCCGTATAGCTAGGCCCAATTGTAATGATAGTCGAATACGAGTTCCTACCGTATGTCGATATTGTAATCTGTATCGGACCCTACCCGATCCTCGAGACCTGGCCACCTATATAAAGGGGCCAGGAGGGGACGGTGTAGGCCAGATTGAAAGCAAGCCAGGTTGAACACCCAAGTTTACTTTCGACACACACCTATTTTGACTAACTTTACCTTCGAGTTCATCCGACGCCCTATCTCCCCGATCCTAAGTCCTTCATTTAGGACATTTGTCGAGTTAACCCCTCGTCAACCATGCATATAATACTTGTATATAATACTACCTTCATAATGCATGATATCATAGAGAAGTATCATATACTCATATTATTTATTGATTTGTAGTTTCTCAATGCAAATTTGTGTACAAGATTTACTTGGCATTAATTTTTCTTGTAATCTATGCTATGATACGGGATCTACCTATGATACTCTAATTTACTCTCTCTTTATTAATTAGCTGTAATGTCAGTATTTTTGTAAATCTTGTTTGCATGATACTAACTATTAACTATGATACTATATTATAGCTACCCTAACTCTAAAGTATTATATACTTGTATTTCTAAAAAAGTTATTGAAAAAACAACAACAAAAATTAAAAGATCCTTAACGGTCGCCGTAACCTCTCTGCGCCATGCATACAGCCAAACCCAAGCTGACACCTTAAAAAATATTAGGGTATAAAGACGTGACGTTTACGTTGCTTGTGCAAGTGCTAAATACTGGCTGCAAAAGCAAAAGCTGTCTTGTGATATAATGCACTTCGTTTTAATGAATAAGACTTTTCTTTAAAGAAAGTTAAGTAAAATAAAGTTTGAGCAAACTTTTAGACAAAACTATCAATAACTATAATGTTATATACAATATTATATAAAAATATATTTCATGATCTATCCGACGATATAAATCTTATAATGTACATGTTAATGGTTTATTTTAAAAACTTGATCAAAGTTTACATAGTTTAACTTTAAAATAATAACATATACACCTTATTCATTGGAACAAAGGTAGTATACCTCGGTCTATCAACACCGCAGGCGAGTCTGTCGTGAGTCAAGGCGTGACAAAGGTCGATGCACCCACCTAGCATCTGATCTTTATCTCATCTTATGGCCGTCTCCAACGAATTCCTCCCACTGTCGTCGACTCGACCAATGGTGGCAGTTTATGGTTTATGTTCTTTGTCAGTTTCATGTTAATTTGGGGAGATCAATTGCATAAGCATATGGATATACATCCTATTCATCGTATCTTAAAAAAATTCACAACAAAACCAAAAGTACTATTTCAACTGTGTGATTTTGCAATAGTTGGTAGAGATTTTTGTTTTGTTTTGCGATGAACGGTAGAGAAGTTGTATTGTTGTTTTCTAAGACATCATCTATATTGGGACGGAGTTAGTAACACAATAATCTCACTGAAACATGAACTAAAATTAGTATTTTGACCCCCTTGCATTTTGCATGGCATGACTTATGCAACAGCATGAGCTAGCGAGGCTGGGCCTTGTCCCCCTCGCCCTAACATGGGAATTTTTCATTTCGATCTCGAAACCATGTTATTTTTTCCCTCGCGCTCCCTAACAATTTATGCTTAGGCTTTCTTTGAGATTGCCCTCCTCCCCCATCCCACCCTCCCCGTGCGCTTTTAAGAGTCTCATGTCTTCGGCCCTGACCCAATGTGTGGCTTATTGATCTTATATGTGAACCAAAGGTGTAACATATTTTAAATTTCAGTTTTGGTACCTCTTGTTTGTGATACCATATTTAGTTGGTGGAGAAAGTTCGGTAATGCACGTTATACTTCAACAGATTATTCCACATTTATCCCACTTTATTAGCATTGAACCCTTAGTTGACAAATGGTCTCATATGTAAGGGCCATCTGTGTCTAAAGCCACACATATGCCACATACCAAGGTAGTAGAAAATAATTATAGTATTGAAAATAAATATTTATTGTAATAAATTGTACAACTGAGAAATGTAGTGCAAAACTTTGTGGTCTCACTATTTGTTTAAAAAAATTGAATTCAAGTCATAAATTTTTTATGCGGGTGGTCCCCATACACGTTGAGCTAGTGGTATTTTGAAGTATTTATTGAATTAAATTCAATGTCTATTCTAAAAATTTATCCTTGGTAGATCCTTATAAATATATTTTAAAATAAATACAAGTATTTTAATTTATGCAATTTAACTCAAACCTAAATTAAATGTATTGCAAGGATCTTTCAAAAGTTTACTTGAAGTCACATTATACTCATTTAACCCTTTTAAATGAATTTAAACTAACTTAAGTTCAATTTAAATTTCTAAAAATTCAAGATAATAGTATACCATATATTGATAGAAATTGCTAGATGGTGTTAAATTAAGTTAAATTTTTCTTTATATCATCACTTCCAAACTTGGACTTCAAGACAGTTAAAAAGGTGCAAGCATTATATAGACTACCACTTTACAATCTTTTTACAAGTAAAATTGGAGTTAAATTATGTGAGAATGATTACCTAAGATTCTGAAGAGAATTTCTTACCCATGTGGCCTGTCACGTTGTTATGACATTTGGAATCACTGTGCAATAATGAGGTTGGACTGAAATTCGACGCCTCCCAAGTTGGACGAGGACCCTTCATGGCCTAATAAGGGTCACGTGTGGTAAGCACCTCTGCAGCAGCATCTGCACTCATTTGGCAACGAAAAATGCCGCCGCCGTTGACCCTCTGAAAATAGGACCAGGTCGCAACTTACCCGGCAAGACAGATCGAGCGCGCGCGCGCCTTCCAGCTTCTTTCTCCCCTGCTTCATCCATCCATGTCAACCTCACTCGAACACCCCCTCCCTCCCTGTGCATACGTATAAATGGCGCCGAGCGGATCTTCAGCCTACACACTCACCCGATAGTCCGATACCGCACAGAACCAACGACCGACTCCGCGAACAGAAGATACATAATTGGGAACAGAGGGAGTACCAGCCTACCAGGTCGCATCCGCCGCAGCGGCCATGAACTCGTCGTCCGGATTGGCGGTCGCGCCGGCGGTCTCCACGTCCGCCATGCAAAGCATGGCGCTCGGCACCATACTCATCATGTCGATCATCTTCGCGCTGTTCGTAATATTCGCCCTCCTGATCTTCTTCCTCCAGTGCTGCATCAACAACAGCGCCCGCATGAGGCCGAGCGGCGGCATGCTGGCGGCTTCGGGCGGGGCCAGGGACAAGGGCGTCGACCCTGAGCTGCTGCGGTCGCTGCCGGTCACGGTGTACCGCCGCGCAGAGGAGCCGAAGGGCTCCGCCGCGGAGGACGTCGGGGTGGAGTGCGCGGTGTGCCTGTCCGAGCTCCAGGACGGGGAGGCGGCGAGGTTCTTGCCCCGGTGCGGCCACGGGTTCCACGCCCGGTGCGTCGACACGTGGCTAGCATCCCACACCACCTGCCCGCTCTGCCGGGTCACCGTCGCCAGGACCGACGCGCCGCGGACGGCGTCCACGAGTCTCCCTCCCGTAGCGCCCGAGCCGGCGAACTACGGCGCTAACCTGCCGGCGAGTGTCCTGCTCGGGGTTTCGGGCCAGGCCACGCTCGCCGCGGTGACCGTGACCGCTGACAGCGGCCGCCAGAGACCCTCCGCCCTGGCCACGGCGGCAGTGCTGGTGATCGACATTCCGGATTCGATTACGCCGGCGACACCGCGCGACGCGGCCAAGACGCCGGGCTCGGCGAGGCTGAGGTCGCTCAAGAGGCTGTGGAGCTTTGGTAAACAAGGGCCGTTGGGGTCGACTCCGTCTTGTTCCTGGGGCAGGGGCAGCAGCAGCGGAACAGCAGACACTGAGCGGGGCGTTGGCAAAGCCAGTGCAACCCCGAGAGCTCCGGTGTAGAGAGCAGGAATTGCCTGGGACGTGCTTGCCGCCAGGAGATCAACTCCACTTTCTAAGCTCTGTACATAAATTACACGCACGGTGGACTATTCTTTTTGTAAAGATTAGGGATAAATATATGTGATGTTCTTTGTAAAGGTCAGATATATGATATTCTCCCATACTCCCTCCGATCACTCACTGCCGGAAACCAAGCGTATGCCGTGTGGGCAAATACACGAAAAAGTCGTCTTCTTTGCCGTGTGTGCCACGGCAGACAACGCCACGACAGATAACGCCATGGCAAAGATTGTTTACCATGTGTTTTCTCGTAGCAGTCACAGCAGAGCGTCTGCTGTATGTATACACACAGCCGTGTGTGCTACGACAGACAACGCCACGACAAACATTGTTTACCATGTGTTTTCTCGCAGCTGCTGTGTGGTGGGGCTAGTTTTTGCGGTGTGCTGTGTTGATTTCTATTAGGTTGCCTAGGCAAGATAAAATCGGAGTAGTACTGTCTATGCGTCATATGACTCGAGATCTGAGAGAGAAAGGCAGAGAGATGGGAGAGAGCGGATAGACAAGGGAGGAAAACCTTCTCCTGAGGAGGAGCCCGAGCCAGAGGCCATGGTGGTCGACGGCGAGAGTGGCGGTGGTGGTGGAGCTTCCCGTGACTTAGCACTAACCCTAGATCGGTAGGGAGTGTCGGTGGGGCGAGCGGCAACGCGGTAAACCTCGTACAACGTGCCCCAGCCCCCACCTCTTCATGTAGCGCTGCCACAGGAGCCACCAACCATGGTTCAGTTGGACACCCCCGATCAGGGTGCTGATGCTTTGCTAGGTTGAGACTCCAAGAGTGGAGTGATGAGCATAGGGAAGCTTAAGTTTCCCCCACGAAGATGACACGAGGGTTTATATCGAACTCTCGGGAAACTGTGTGTATAAGGATCCTTCATGTCCCTCTTCTAACAACCTGCAAGGTAAAATAAAATTGCTTGTGCCCTCAACCTCACCAAGTGGTTGTCAAGCATAAGGTGTGTGTAAGTATATAAAACTGAAAGTAAATATGCAATACTAAATAAATGAATATGCAAATGTAACGGCGCTAGAAAATCCTATGCCGCGGGAATATGCAAACTAAAGTAATATGCAATGCAATGGTAAACAATAAAAGGTATGTTGTAGTGTTTTGGTTTGTGAAATGCAATAAAGGAAATGTTTTTGTATTTTTGAAATTAATAATGACTGAAAACAAAAACAGTGATAAAGTGAATGGAAAGTTGTTTCTTATAATAAAAAGTGTACCAGGTTTTATGGGTTCATTAATGCACTCTCTCATAAAAGATATGGCGGACAAAGGATCATACAATTAACATAAAGTATTGCAACAAAGTTCACATTCAGATGAATTCATATGGGCATCACGTCCTATATAGAGATGTTTTGGTTATTCATCTCTCTCATACTCCACCAAGATGGGAATTTAATCTAATAATCTCGGTATTAAGATAAACTCAGAGCATAGCCTTAAGCACAATGACATGAAGTTAAAATAAGAACATACTAGATCTAGTCGTGGATACTCAGCAAGGTCACGCTAGAGATACCCTGTAGCATGATATTTTATTTATCCCTAGTGAGGCAACAAAGTAAGGTAAACACCCAAGTGACTTCAAAGGACTGTCCTCCCCGAAATAATCACCCCCGTTACTCCAACTAATGCACACGTTCCCCCACACACGCTCTCATAAACATGCTTGATCATAAGTAAATAAGAACGAGATACATAATATACATCTACTCATACACTGAAACTAAAGAACAATTGCAACCTCATATATTAACTCATAGAAAGATCCACCACAAAAATGATACAAAGATGGCCATAATCATGTTATGCAGCTCATATGACGCTAAGACGATGAAGAACAAGAGAGAGATATAATTAGCTACTGTCAAAACCCCGTAGTCCAGAGGTGGACTACTCCCTCTTTATCATAGTGATGAAGGTAGATTCGTTGGAGGGGATGGAGATCACACCGGCAGCGCCCCATCGGAGTTTTCCCCTCCAATCTTCGATCTCCCAGGCTTCTGTTTCATGTTTCTGTGTTTCGGCGCTCCTTTTCGCGACCCGTAGGGGCACCCTTTATATAGTCGGTTTTAGGTCAAGATTAATCCATCGAGATGAAGATCAACGGCATCAGAGCAACGAGGGGGGAACGGGCTGGCCCCATGCGGCCAGGGAATCTGGCCACATGGGCCATGCTCGTTTGGCCCTCGTGGCTCCCCTATTGCACTTCCTTCTCTCCGAAGTCTTGTTCCGTGGAAAAACTGGCTACCGCAAAGTTTCAGGTAATTTTGACTCCGTTTGTGTCCCTTAAAGTTAAAAACATTGAAAAAGAGGTTTTCTGGTTTTCCCAGGTTAATCCGATAAAATTGGGGAACATGTGAATTATTCCCAATAATCATCAAAAAGCATGAATATAACCAATATATGATGCAAATAAGGTGGAATATCAAGTGGTAAAGTGCAAAGATCATGTATGCATTTTATATGCATCAACATCCCCAAGCTTAACCTATACTCGTCCTCGAGTATATAGGTGATAAAACCAACATGAGCTTTGTACTTTACTACTGACGAGGGTTAACTCGACAAATGTCCTAGATGAATATAAGATGCACGGGTTGTCCCTAGAGACCCGGCCAGTGACCTGTGTTCTGGGTCTAGAGGGCATTGCCCTAGGATAACTCGTGGCTTAATAGCCTTATTTTTCCTACTCTACTTTCCTAACCTTTTCCATACGCTTGTTGTCTATGTTGTGGAGGTATTCTCTTCTTCCACTGCAGCTTCCTTTGGGTCTGATGACTGTACCCGCAGTTTTTTCGCTTCTGGCTTTGCTGGGTATCCTTCAAGTTGTTTTGTGACGCCTGTAGTTGCGCTTGCTGCTTTACCCTTAGGTTCTCCATAGTTGGCTACCATGCCAAAGTTTTGCGCCATTTTGTGGAATTCTTTGTCGCATAGATCTGAGAGTTTGAAGCTTCTCTTTACTGTAATAATCTCGTTTGGTCCTGGCATCTTGAGTACTAGGTATGTTTAGTGAGGTACCGCCATGAATCGCGAAAACGCGGGTCGCCCGAGGATCACGTGATATTGGGAGGGCTAGTCCATGACTTCGAAGTCAAGCTTTTCTCTTATATAGTTTTGGCGATTACCGAAGCAAACATTGAGTGCTATTCGACCCAATGGATAGTTGGCACTCCATGGTATGATTCCGTGGAAGGAGCAGTCTGTCAACTTCAGGAATTCCAGTGATATGTGCATTGCTCAAAGTGTCTTTGCGTATATCAGGTTTATTCCGCTCCCTGCGTCCATGAACACTCTATCAACGTCGTATGTCCCGATCTGAGCTCTGAGTACCAAAGGCGCGTTTCCCGGTCGAGATACTATTATAGGGTGATCTTCTCTGCTGAATTCTATGGGTTGTTCGGACCAGTGTAGATATTCCGTGGTTGCTGGAGGCGATGTTACTGCTAGGTTCACTTGTTGAGTTATGGTCTTTTCCTCTTTGTTTGACTTTGGGACTGGTTGTATCATTTTTGTGATGTGCCCGTTGGACGGGATATATCCTCTGTCATTGTCGTTTCCTTGGCTTGCCTGGTTTTGACCTTGCGAAGCTCCATTGTTTGCCTGTTGAATTGTTGCAGGTGCGTTGTTTGTGTTTCCTTCATACCCTTGCTTCTTTTCTCCGGCTTGTTTGTTAACTGCCGCCTCCTGCAGCTTCAAGAATGTTTTGCAATCTTTCATTGCGTGTCTAGACACCCTTTTCCAATCAACGAACGCGGAGTGTATATGGCATGGTCCCTTTAGCATATCATCTGGTGATGGATTGTATTCTCGAGGTTCCCTTGACTGGAACCTTTTGCTATTGCTAAAGTCTTCTCTTCCGTAGCTGTGGTATCCTGAGTTTCTGCGGTCATCTCCTTGATAATTATTGTCTTTATATCCCACGGCTACTTGACTGTGAGAACCGTAGTTGTCGTAGTTGTGGGATCTTCTCCTTTGGCCACTGTATCTATTTCCCCTATCGTCTTCTGGTGATCATGTCCGCTTGTTGTTGCACGCGTCTTCGCCATCTGCAAATCTGTTTGCTATGTCCATTAGATCTGACACAGTCTTTGGCTTGATTCTGCCCATCTCTTTGACAGTTTGACTAAGTCTCCGCGTCGCAACCCGAGTGTGAAGGCATCGATTGCTCTCTCTCATCTAAAACTTCGACTGCGGAGTTCTTGATGATGCTCCACCTTTGAATATACGACCTAAGTGTCTCATTGCATTGCTGTACACAGGCTTTGACTTCTTCTATTGATGTTGGCCGCTTGTATGTTGACTTGAAGTTACTCGTAAATTGCTTTGTGAGTTCCTCCTAGCTTCCGATTGTTCCTCTTTCTAATTTACTCAACCATGACCTGGCTGCGCCGGTGAGGTGTAATTGCAGACTTTGTATTGCTGTTTCCTTCGTTCCTCCTAGTATTTTTTACTGCCTGCAAGTAATCTGAGAGCCATGACTGCAGCTCCTTGAATCCATCATACTTTTGCTGGTCGTGGGGTAGTTTGAAACCCTTTGGTACTGGTGTGGTGCGAACTCTATGAGTAAAGCATGACGCCCCCATCTCTTTTTCGTCGTCTTCGTAGTCATATGCCTTGGTGGGAGTCCTAGACCTTCGGGTTCCTCCATGCTTTGGGCTTTTGTGGTGCCTTGGCGATGGTGATCTAGATCATCGGCTACCACTCCGGCGCCAAGGACTGCTGTGACGGCGTGGTGACCTAGGCTTATGCGTTCCTTTATTGCGATATGCCTCCTCTTCTTTTGCTGTCAACTTGTTGCCTACCATTCTTAATCCTTGCAGTGCTGCCGGGTGCATATGTTCCCTTGGGTCTCCTAGACTTGGCCATGTTGTGTACAGATATGTTTGTGCTGCCACAAGCGCTGCTTCTGGTGTCTTTGGTATGATATTGCCTAGCTCGTCAACCGATAGGAAGGACGAGTCAAGGTTTTTGGGGAGGCTTCGCCTTTCTAAGTGTTCGAAGTTTTCAACCCTTGATCCATGCCTACGGTGCCTTTTGCTGTTTGTGTACGATGCGTCGCTGCGTGCTTTATGAAGAGCTGCGCTTGCTGCAATGACTGAATCTTGCCTTTTTTGTATTTCGCTTCTTTCTCTTGCTAGTTGCTTTGATTGCTGTCTTAAGGCATAATGGTACCCTAAAAGTATGTTTTTGATTGCATCTGTTGGTATGGGCACGCCGTGTTCTACGACTGTTTTGATTATGTTCCACTCCTCGACTGATAGTCAAACTTTTTCCCTGCTCGCCAGAGAATCTGTGGTTTCGCCTTCCGCTAGGTGATTTGCTCCTCTGTTAAAGTTTGCTGGGTTGAGTACTGGGTTGTTGTTGTCGTCGAATTCTTCTGAGTTATCTCCTACAATTGCGAGTACTTGATACCGGTTGTCGAACTTGCTGTTGAAGCTTGAGAAGATAGTTTTGTCATCCTCATGAAGCTCTAGTCCTGTCTTCCATGTGTCTGTTTATTTGTCTGAAGCATCATCGTGGCAGATCATGAGGTCTTTGAGTTGATCCCCTAGGTCGAGATTCTCCATGGTTTCGTCGAGTTCTTCGATTTTTTTCCTACAATTTCTGCTGTTGCAAAGCTGACCGGCGAGTTTGCCTCATTGGAAGAGCCCACCGATGATTCGGACATTGCGATTGTCTTGGTTTCGCTTGCCGACAGATCCGGTTTTGCTGGATCTGAAAGGCGAATTGAACCCAAAGATCCAATGCAAAAGTTTAGGCTTCTGATTGTCAGGTACATCTCTTGATCCAGGATCTCGAATATTGGAGTAAAGTTTGGTGGATGAGGCTAAAAATCGACGGTTCCGAAGGATATCTGATTTTCGTCGACTTCTGGACTAATGTTGGCTAAGAGCGAAAAAGCTGTCCAATTCATGATTCCAACGCCCAGAGTCCCCACGGTCGGCGCCAATTGACGAGGGTTAACTCGACAAATGTCCTGGATGAAGGACTTAGGATCGGGGGAGTAGGGCGTCGGATGAACTCAAAGGTAGAGATCAGTCCAACGAGGCATGTATCGAGAATAAACGTGGTGATCAACTTGGCTTACTCTCAATCTATCCTTGACTGGCCTCTCCTGGCCCCTATATATAGGTGGCCAGGTCTCAAGGAACCGGTCGGGTCCGATACATATTACAATGTCTGTATACGACATGGACTCGTACTTTGACTACGAATATTATTGGGCCTAGCTTAACGGGCCTCAGGGGTACACAAGTAACGGGCTCTATTAGCTATACCCTTGTCAACTGGGCAAAGCCCAAGCAGGACCGACAGCGCAAGGGCGTCTCCTGGGTTGGCATCCTCCTCATCTACTGGTGGCAGGGCCAAATTAGTGATGGATATCAACTATGTGTTGTGGCGGATCTCTAGCAGTAGCTCAGCTCGACGACAACAAAGCGATGGCTGGCTTCCAGCTTGGAAGTGTTTCCCCTGTTGCGGCAACCTGGGCCCCTGGCATGCCTGTGTCTAGGACGAATGGGTCGGCAGTGTTGGGCCTGCGCTGGCGGGTAGCGTGGCGGCGCCTGATGGTAGAGGTGTCATGACATCGTGGTAATGCCGGCAGCAGCGACACACTGGATGGTGGGGCTCAAGCTCCCGGTGACATGGTGGCTTCGGTAGGGAACCCAACATCGATGTGATGCGGTGAGCACTTGGCGTGGATGCCGATGTTATGGCAACTGGCACTCGTGGCCCTTTGGATTGAGATGCAATGCGCATGGCCTTAGGCGGTGAGGACCACGACTGCAGCGGTGATGTCGAGGTCCTATAGCAGCAGCGGAGCAAGGCAACAAGAGCATCATCTGGTTTTCAAAGGTCTGGTGGGAAGGGGAGCAACACCCTAGATGAAGTCCTACCCTTCCTTGGTCGGTGCCAGCGGCGATGGCGCTTGTGAGTGTTGTTTCCCTTCTTGGAGGCGTTGTCAACGGGTGTCAACACCCATTCGCCCACTTGGAGTAATGTCTTCGGTGAAAACCTAGATCCGATTCTGGATTGGCGATAGCAGTGGCTTTGTAGTTGTTTCTTTCTTGAAATCATCACTTCAGAGATACTGTTTTGAAGATGCATTTGGGTGCTAGCGTTCTGTTGCTCTTGCGTTGCTGCTGCTCCAGGTTGAGCTTCGGGGGCGCAATTTATGTTATCGCAATGACCCAAAGATGGTTCCTTTCCCACAAATGTCTAAATCCTGCCACCCACTCGCCAACTCCCTGGGCAATCATTGGTGGATGGTACGCTATCAAGGAGAGTTTGGAAAGATAGCGTTCTTTGGCGGTGATTGGCATTCGTCGAGACGCGGCTTTGTGGTTCAGTTTTGGGCAAGACCCTTATGTGTTATGTTTGTAGAGTGTGTGGTGGCTAGTCTTCAGATTAATGTTGTAAGCCAAAAGACATGTTGTGGTTTCGTCAACAGATCTGCCATAGGGGTAGGTGTATGGCGGTTTGTGGAAGGGGGTGAACACGGCAGAGCGATCCGGGACGGTGGTAGCACGAGTTTACCCAGCTTCAGATCCCGCAACGGTGGCGAGACACTAAATGCTGCTATAATTCATATATGGCAACAAGTGCTCAGTTACAATGATGAGGTTGGCTGTTTTGCTATGCGATTGGCTGTATGTCTAAGTCGTTCCTCGAGGGCTCCTCCACGCCAGCTTATAAAGGCGCCTGGCGTGGGCATCACGGTGGTTCCGGGGCGGATACAATATGGAGTCCTAGACTAAGTCCTATACATTGACGTGTACTGCAAGGCAACCCGCCATGGGCCTGTCTACGGATCCGCCATAAGCTCCTGTGTCCTATACCGCCAAGGGCTTCCAGCAACTGGGCCGCCCGGTAGGCTATCCAGCATACCACCTCCATGGGCCACCCTGTCTTGCTGGTTTAGGACTAGGTCACTGGTATACCTATTTGGTATATCCCCAACAGTAGCCCCCGGGGAACTTCAAGATCGCCACCTTCATCCGCTATGCTTGGTCCCTGGTGAAGTCATCCGCCATTGCTCGTCTTCTTCTTGTGTCTTGATGGCGGATCTTGGCGTTCCTCCTATCTTCACATCTTAATCCGCTATACATGGAGGATTATGCGACGTAGTTTTCCGTTGGGCAAGATTTCTGGGATCCGTTGGATCTTACCATGAAATCTGCCATAAATTTAGCCACATAGTTCCTCCTAGGGTAAGATTTGTGGTATAAGCACCGTTGGTAAATATTACCGTTTTACCCATGGACACGCGTCATCAATCTAGGGTTTGCGAATATGAGATGGATGGTTTGGATGGTGGACACAAATCTCGAGGCTCAGGGCCTATATATATACCCCGAGCCGATGAGCCCTGCGCAATTCCGCTCCTCACTCCTCTCTTCAGCGCCACCCCTGAGAGCGCCGCAATCTTCATCGAGCCACCGCCTGGAGTACCTTGCCGTCGGTCACTTTTCATCAGAGAAGCTCATCTCGGTGCCTGATGTCTACGCACGCGTCTGTTCTTGTAGACAGTGTTGGGCCTCCAAGTGCAGAGGTTTGTAGAGCAGCAGCAAGTTTCCCTTAAGTGGATCACCCAAGGTTTATCGAACTCAGGGAGGAAGAGGTCAAAGCTATCCCTCTCAAACAACCCTGCAATTACGATACAGAAAGTCTCTTGTTTCCCCAACACACCCAATACACTTGTCAGATGTATAGGTGCACTAGTTCGGCGAAGAGATAGTGAAATACAAGTAGTAGTGATGATTATAAGTAGCAAATGTAATTTGAAATAAATATCGCTGCGAGCAAACATGTAACAAAACAGGAAGTAAACGGTGTGCAATGCTTGGAAACAAGGCCTAGGGATCATACTTTCACTAGTGGACACACTCCCAACAAATATAACATAATTGAACAAATAAATAACTTTTCTTCACTATGGTACTCTGAATTACTCTCCTATTGAATAACACTAATCATTGCGTAGGGCTACGAAGCACTCCTCAAAGTTCATCAAGTACTTGACAAACACCACTCATAGAGATATCCAAATCAAATCACAACTCAAGATAAATATTATTGCAACTTAGACCAAGTACTAATACGGTGCACACACTGTCAACATTACACCATGAAAGGAGGAATAGATCACTTCAATACTATCATAGTGATAATTATTCTCATAATCCATAAGAGATCACAATCGTAGCCTAGACCAAGTACCACCATGATGCACGCACTGTCACCGTTACACCATGGCAGGAGGAATAGATTACTTTAATAACACACTAGAGTACACATAATGAAGAAGAGTAACATCTACTTATTCAACATGATACAAAGCTCACGATCACATAAAGATCACATCATGGGAGAGAGAGGTGAACCACATAGCTACCGGTAGAGCCCTTAGCCCCGGGGATGAACTACTCCCTCCTCATCATAGGAGACAGCAAGGTTGATGGAGATGGCAGCAAGGTCGATGGAGACGGCGGAGACGGCGATGGAGACTGATGGAGATGGCTCCGGGGGCACTTCCCCATCCCGGCAGGGTGCCGGAACAGAGACTTCTGTCCCCCGAAATTCGTCAGTGGCGGCGGCGGAGCTACGGAACTGTTTCTGGAAAATTGCCGATTCTCTTAGGGTTTTCCGTCCCGAGGCTTTATATAGGCGAAGGGGCGTCGTCAGGAGTGGCCCCAGGCCTCCTCACACCTAGGCGGCGCGGCCAGGGCCTGGGCCGCGCCGGCCTAGTGTGAGGCTGGCCTGTGGCCCCTCTCCTTCGCCTCTTTGGATCTCTGGAAGCTTCCAGGAAAAATAAGACTTCAGGAACTTGTTTCGTCCAATTCCGAGAATATTTCCTGTGTATCACTTCTGAAACACAAAAATAGCAGAAAACAGGGAACTGGCACTATGGCATCTTGTCAATAGGTTAGTTCCGGAAATCGCATAAAAACGCCACGAAGTGTAACGAAACACAAGGCAAATGGTGTAAAAACAAGCATGGAGCATCAAAATTTATAGATACGTTTGAGACGTATCAGCATCCCCAAGCTTAACTCCTGCTCGTCCTCGAGTAGGTAAGTGATAACAAAAGAAATAATTTTTGAGGTGACATGCACCTACACAATCTTGATCATCTATGTAAGCATTTGTGAGCTGGGATCAAAAGAACTTAAAACATGGGCATGAAAGATATAATCTTGACAATAAGAAACTTAGCAACCATGTTATAAACATGCAAATGAACACAAACAAAAGATCATGAAAATGAAACAATGAAAGTCAAACGTGTATTCAAATCATATGGAAAAACATAGTAAATGGTTTTCATCTTGTCCTTAATGAGAGAGCAAAACATAAATTCATAGGACACCTTCAAGTTTAAGAGGGCGACTAGATACAAATAATTTAAGAACAAGTGAAACCAACAATATGAATCAATCAATAAAAACTTTGGGACAATGCACATTATACTCAGAATGACAACTATGCTCTCTTAATGGTGCATAATGGTAGAAGGTGGTGACTCAACATAAAAGTAAAAGAAAGGCCATTCGCAGAGGGAAGCAGTGATTAAACATGTGCTAGAGCTTTTCATTTGTAAAACAGAGAGATAAAAAATTGGTTTTGAGAGGTGGTTGCTTTTGTCAACGACTATTAATGGGGTTCTTACTATCTTCCATACAAAAATGAAGCAAGTTTTTGAGAGAGAGATTGACACTTTTGTGCTCTTTTATAAAGCTTGGCACTCCTCCCCACCTTTTTTCCTTTCTCAAACCATGGCTAACCGATTCCATCGGGTGCCCACCAACATTCACATACCATGGAGGGGTGCCTTTTTTCTTTCTTTTTTCCTTTTTTTTTCTTTTTGGAATAAACAATATGGAAGATAGCAAATCCGACCACTACGTCCCCATGAGCTGAAAACAGTGTCACAGAACAAGAAGTGTTTTGAAGGTTTTTGAAAGGTAGCACATGCAAATTTACTTGGAATGGCTTACAAATACCATGCATAGGAATTTATAGTGGACACTTTGGCAAACTTGCTTTTTGGGAGTTGGATGCACGAGTAGAGCTCATACTCAGTACAAGGCGAGGGCTAGCAAAAGACTGGGAGCGACCAACTAAGAGAGCAATAAGGCCATAATCATGCATAGCGACAAAGCAACATTAAAAGAAGCATAAGATGGCATCAAAAGTCAAAAACTAAATGATCATAGAGGCTATAGGCGACTTATTTTGTAGTCAACATGGTGTAAGCATGTGCCAAGTCAACCCAAATAAAACATCAAGGAGAAAACCAAATAAATGCTTCCATATAATAAAAACAACGCATGATTTTTTCAAAGGCTCATTAAGCAATCTCAGTCATTTGAGACAAGTCATGCTACAGCAAAACCACTAAGCATACTATCAAAAAGACATCAAGCACGACATGCAAAAGCCTAGGCCGCAGTCTACACAAGCTCCTTCTTGTACCACTTTTTTGCATAAAGCTTTTTCTCTTTTCCAACACCATTCAAACATTTTATAAACACCTCTTTTGATGAAAACCAATAAAGATCAGAGGCAAAAAATACACCTTGATGAAAAGATATAACAAGATCTGAACACAAATCAAGGCGAAAAATGCAAGCTAAACCCAGTAGCAGAAAAAGAGAACACTCGTTGAAACGACAAAATTGAAAACTAGAGTGTTCTTGGCAAATGTAAAGCGAGTTCATCTCCCCCAAAAGAAACATGATGTGATCTAACCATTTATTGCAGCAAACAAAACAAAACTAATAATGAAAACTAAAACAACTGACGCTCCAAGAAAAACGCATAATGCATGAAGCAATAAAAATATAGTGTCTTGAAAGGTGACCTAATTTTTGCCGATGAAGAAAGGGGGTGCCTCGGGGGCATCCCCAAGCTTTGACGCTTGTACTTCTTGGATATTTCTTGGGGTGACATGGGAATCCCCAAGCTTGAGCTTTTGTCCATTCTTCAACTCATCTCATCATTCTCCAATCCCTACACTTGAAAACTTCCTTCATACAAAACTAAACACAAATCTATTAGCAACATTAGTGTAAGCATAACATATAATCAACCTCTTTTTGCTTCAGGTTTCAACCTAAAACCACCACATATAAAGTGTATACTACTGTAGCAACTTCCCCAAAAGTTCCGTGATCAAAAGAACTCGAAAAGAAAGCGATAAAGCGGCAAACACAAATATTGGTAGAAATCTGTCAAAACAGAACAGCTGACAAAGGTCGAATTTTTTAGGTGTTTTCTGTTGCTCAAATCAAAAAGTATTCAACTAATGAAAGTTTGGATATAACCTGGGGCATATGCACAAGAAATCGCAGGTCCAAAAGATATACATAGAATTTTCACGAATTTTTACGGTGCAGCACCGAAAACAGTTTTAGGACAGCAACATCCCCAAATCTTACCTCACTCGAATTAGAGGCTTCTCTTGGCACAATAATGAAATAAAAAGGATAAGGAGCGGTCATTACAGTAGTAATGACTTCCAAGACTCAAATAAAAGAAAAAGTACTGAAAATAAACAATGGGTTATCTCCCAAGAGTGCTTTTCTTTAACGCCTTTGAGCTAGGTGCAGTTATTTGCAAAGATGCTCATGTGGGCGCCATATAAGAGCTTGAGGTAAAGGCGCTGTCGGGGGGATGACCCCCGGTAGGGTCAAGAGGCTAGAAAGATACAAGGTTCATGGTTGACTTTTATGCCGGTTGACCAAGGGAAGGGCCTGGCCGGAATATAGGAGCATCGGCCAGGCCGGCATATATGTATATCCCGGCTGATGTCTGGATATGCCGGATTAACCGGAATACTAACTGGGGAGTGCCGGCATATACTTAGATATGCCGGCCTATCTATTCTGTGTGTTGTGCAGGAGCAGGGGAGGCCGGATTACCCGACCTTCATAGGTCGTAGGTCCGGCATATATGTCCAGGATATGGCCAACGGTCATATCCGGGATACTTAAGTCAACCAAGGTGTCACATCGCTACAATCAAGGAAGAAAACATCCAAGCATGGTAGCAGGGTGATGGCAGGGTGCACAGTGGAGGTTACCTACCCTCACTGTGCACAAGTACAAGCTTACCTCAGAGTGGTAAGGTCACAGTCCTGGAAGTACAAGGTACATCAAGGGGAGTCCCATCGAGAGCAATCAGGGAGAAAGTCATGGGCGTCTGCCCTCGACAGCAAGTCCTGTTTGGAGTGTAGTTGGTGTCTCCTGGTCTTCTATGACCGTTGTAACCCTGGCCACCACTATATAAGGTGGCACAGGGAGTCCTAGCAAAGGGTTGAAGGTTGGTTGGTCACTCTGTGTTCCTACACTTAGCTGTTATTCTTCCTTCTCTAGCAGAGAGCTAGGAAGCACCATTGTTGTATACTCCATCGATCCAAATATAAAGCAAGTAGAGCAGGAGTAGGGGTGTTATCTCCTTACGAGAGCCCCGAACCTGGGTAGATCTGTGTTCCTTTCTGTCGGGCTCTTTAGCTCGTTCCCCTCTCCCGAATCCTCCAGCATCTAGTCGGCCCCCATTTAAGCCATCCTATGGCATATGTTGTTTCACCACGACGACATTTGGCGCCCACCGTGGGGCGGATCGATATGCTGGGCGGAGTGTTTATTCGGACGGGGTCTGTGATAGTAGCTTCAGGAGTGCGCGTGGTCTCTGGCCTCGTCCAGAGGCTAGGCTCGCTCAGCTTCGTCAGTGACAACGCCGGATGTCTCGGCGGCCGGCCGTTCCCCAGGGATGGCCGGATCATGTCTTTCGGTTCCCACGAGGTGTACGTGGGGACTGAGAGAGTTTGCAGGGAAAAGGTGCTGGTGGCGTCGGATCCTCCGTCACATCGGTTGGCTCACGCTGGGCGTAGCGCTCGCTCAGTAGAGTCGGCCGAGGTGATGATGGCCGGCACATCCGTGCCGCCGGCAGATGGTGCCGGCAAGGCAGCAGCAGGAGATACTCCCCCGGAGCCGCCGAAGGCCAAGAGGTCGGCACGTCCTCCGTTGGAGCGTGTCGAGAACCTGGCCGGCACTTACGCTGTGCCGGCAAAAGGTCAGGTGCTTCTTCCCGTCATCGAGCGACTTCTCAAGCCGGTGCGATCCGGCGATGATCCGGAGCAAACAAGGGAGGTCCTGGAGGGATCTCGTCAGGCCCTCGTCGACGAGGCCCTGGCCATGCACCAGGAGCGCGAACGGTTTAACCGGCAACTCCGTGAGTATGAGGCAGCCCATGGTTTTACTCCTGTGGTAACCCGGCCTAGCCGGATAGATGAGGTTAGAACTAGAGGCAGAGATCTTAACACTGAGCTAGGCAAAGATGCTAGGGCTAAGAGTCATACTGCAACTAGTACTGTGCCTAAGGTAATTTATAGCTCCCCAGTAAAGAACCTTAGAGCAGCAGCCGAGGTAGCTAAGGACTTAGCTAACTTGTCCGGCGAAGCACTGCATGAGCAGCAAGCCCGGCTTAACCATCTTTTGTCTGAAGCTACTAAGCAGCAGGAGGCCTTTAAGAAGGCAAACCCAGGTGCCGGGGCATCCCAGTACATTGCGTCGGTAGGAGGTGCCGGCGCTAGATCGAGGGGCGAGGCTTCGTCCCCGCATCCAAGTGCCCGGCGTGCCGGAAGTGTGACCTCTGGCCGCCGGGACAAGCAGATCCAAGTGTATGATCCGGCAATCGCCGGAAAGCAGGCAATAGTGCAGAAGAGTGCCGGACAGGCTGACAAGTATGTCGGCAGCAAGAAGGCTGGCCAGAATGTGCCGGCCGGGCATGGGGCAGCGTCGGCCGGTGGTGGCCGGAGTATCAGTGCAGCCCGGCGTCAGCAGCAGGGCGCCGGAGGTGCAGTGCAGCAGCAAGGTGCAGGTCAACCGGGACATCGTGAAGATGATGGCAATTCCGCCCTTGTCAGGGCGGGATATCAGCAGCAGCATCAGCAAGGCCGGCATACTGAGCAGTATCAGCCGGAGCAGCAGCAGGAGAAAGTGATCGCGGGCCCAATTGCATCCCGGCTAGGACCTCGGTCCTTAGCAGCAAGTGATGCGCGCTTCAAGCTGGACAGGATTCACCAAACGGAGTTGGTGGAGAGACAAGGAGCTCCGGGTCCTATGTGCTTTGGACCCCGGATCATGGGTGAGCCGGTACCTTACTTCTTCCAGCTCGCGCGTGGCGCGAGGACATATAACGGCAGTACAAAGCCGGAAGATTGGTTGGAGGATTACTCCACGGCAGTGAACATTGCTGGAGGAAACCTCAGATGGGCGGTACGATATGTACCGCAAATGCTAGAAGGACCAGCCAGGATATGGCTGAACAATCTGCCGGCCGGAAGTATCAATGGCTGGGTTGATTTCGAGGAGCAGTTTGTGTCAAACTTCACCAGCACATACAAGAGGCCGAATCGTCCTCAGCAGCTGGCTAACTGCCGGCAAGGAGTGAATGAGACTGATCGTGACTACCTGACCAGGTGGTGCACCTTGCGCAATTCCTGCGAAGGAGTTGTCGAGCAGCAGGCCATCATGTGGTTTGCACATGGGTGCCGGCACGGCACCATGTTGTGGCAAAAGCTACAGAGGGAAATGCCGGCCACGTTGGCCGAGACAATCAAGATTGCTGATAGTTATGCTCTGGGAGATCCTATGCAGCCCACCCTTGATTCACAAGGACAGGGGCAGACTCAGGGGAACACCATCAGTGCCGGGAGACCAGGGCAATACTATCGCACTGATAACCGCAACAAGAGAAGAGATGAAAGGCCGGATTACCGGTATGGGGGAGCACAAGTAGCAGCGGTGGAGGAAGAGCAAGAGGGCGCCGGCAGTAGCCAGCGTCCGAGATATGAGGGCTATCAATAGCCTCAGCAGCAACAACCGCAGCAGCCACCGCAGCCCTTTCAGAAAAAGAATGTCTGGATCAACAAGAACGCCGGCGGAGCCGCCGGCCAGAAGAAGTAGTGGCCGAAGTATACAGTAGGTTTGGCCATGGACAAACCTTGTGTGTTTCACACATTCCAGCCGGGTAAGCCGGCGAATCATTTGACCAGAAACTGTTCGTGGCTGGACGACATATTGGCAGGTCGTGCAGGTCCTTGGGGACCGGCTAGACCACCTGTCCCGGCAGCCCCATCGCCGTTGACAGGTGCCAATACAATTGCAGTCCCGCCCAGGCCGGCTAATCCCGGGAATCAGGACAATGCCGGAGGTGCCGGCGTAAATCAGGTAGACCAGAACCATAACCCGGAGTACTATGCCGGAGGCCCAGCAGCGGGCCGAAATGAGTACAAGGAACATGATCAGAGCTACATGGTCTTTGAGACCGAAAGAACAGACAAGCAGATCCTGTACCGGCGGTGTCTGGAGGTAAATGCCGTTATGTCGGCAGTACCGAAGCTAATGTACTGGTCTGACCAGGCCATTGGCTGGGACAGGGCAGATCATCCCAGGATCATGCCAAACCCCGGCGGGTATGCTCTGGTGATGGATCCGACATTTGTCGGGCCGGCTAATAACGTGAGGTTCAGCAAGGTCCTCATTGACAATGGTAGCAGCATCAACATCATGTACCAAGATACGATGCAGAAGCTGGGCATCAAGGAAAATATGTTGGAGCCAAGCAAGACCACGTTCCACGGCATTGTGCCGGGACTTTCGTGTGCGCCGATGGGCAAGATCCGGATGGATGTCATGTTTGGCAGCCGGGATAACTGCAGGGTGGAAAATCTCATGTTCGAGGTGGTTGATTTGGAAAGCCCCTACCATGCTTTGCTGGGTAGGCCGGCACTGGCAAAATTCATGGCCTCCACGCATGTTGCGTATCTAAAGATGAAAATGCCGGGGCCCAAGGGAGTGATCACCATCATTGGTGATTACAAGCGCTCGATGGCATGCGCAACCGCCGGATCTAATCTGGCCGAGACTCTGATCATTGCAGAGGAAAAGAAGAGGCTCAAGCGAGCAGTGGAGATTGCTGAAACGGTCGTGGCCGGCAAATCTATGCCGGGCATGGCAAATCCCGGTGGCAGTGCTACTTTTCAAGCAGGCAAGGAGGTAAAAAAGGTGCCTCTGGATGAAGCTTTCCCGGAGCGTCATGCCCTGGTTGGGACAAGTTTGGATCCCAAATAGGAAAGCGAGCTCATCAGCTTCCTCCGTGAGAATCGGGATATCTTTGCATGGTCTACTTCAGACTTGCAAGGTGTGCCGAGGGAGCTGGCTGAGCACGCATTGCATGTGCGACCGGATGCTAAGCCGGTAAAGCAGCCGCTCCGGCGGAATGCCGGCGATAGAAGGAAAGCCATATGGGAGGAAGTGGCCAGGCTCTTAGCCTCCGGCTTTATCAAAGAAGTGCTTCATCCGGATTGGGTGTCTAATCCGGTTTTGGTGGAAAAGAAGAAAGATGAGCCCGCCATAGTGAAAGTATGGCGGATGTGTGTTGATTACACCAACTTGAATAAGGCATGCCCTAAAGATCCATTCCCGCTCCCTCGAATTGATCAAGTGATTGATTCCACAGCTGGATGTGAACTGTTATCATTTGTAGATGCCTATTCTGGTTTCCACCAGATCCCTTTGTATGAGCCGGATCAAATAAAGACATCCTTTATTACCCCGTACGGGGCTTATTGCTATCTCACCATGCCGTTCGGTTTAAGAAATGCCGGCACAACTTACCAGAGATGTATGCAGAAGTGTTTGCATGATCAAATAGATAAAAATGTGCAGGTATATGTCGACGATATCGTCATAAAAACCAAGGAGAGTAAGACTCTCATAGATGATCTCCGGGAAACCTTCGCAAATTTGAGGAGGTTCCGGATGAAGTTAAATCTGGCAAAGTGTACCTTCGGTGTGCCGGCGGGCAAGTTGCTCGGCTTCCTTGTTTCCAGCCGGGGTATTGAGGTAAATCCCGGCAAGATTCGTGCTATAGAAAGAATGAAGCCGCCGACAGATTTGAAGGAAGTACAGAAGTTCGCAGGGTGCCTCGCATCCCTGAGCCGTTTCATAAGCCGGCTTGGAGAGAAAGCTTTGCCATTATATCAGCTGATGAAGAAGTCCGACACATTTGTCTGGACAACGCAAGCAGATGCAGCTTTCAAGGAATTGAAGCAGATGTTGTCAACAGCGCCGGTATTAGCGTCTCCGATGCCCCGTGAGCCGATGCTGCTCTATATAGCGGCAACCAATCGAGTTGTCAGTGCAGTGGTGGTGGTAGAGCGAGAGGAAGGGGGCAAAACCGTGCAGCGGCCGGTATATTATCTGAGTGAAGTCCTCTCCACCTCAAAGCAAAACTACCCCCACTATCAGAAGATGACTTATGGTGTATATATGGCGGCCAAGAAGCTCAAGCATTACTTCCAAGAGCATCCAATCCGGGTAGTGGCCGAGGCCCCTATCTCGGAGATCATAGGTAACAAAGATGCCAGTGGCAGAATTGCCAAGTGGGCAATAGAGTTGTCGCCATATACACCTCAGTATGACAAGAGAGATACAATCAAGTCCCAGGTGTTGGCTGATTTCTTTATTGACTGGGCCGAGATACAATATGAGCCGCCATTGCCAGACGCAAACTATTGGAGGATGCATTTCGACGGTTCCAAGACAATCCATGGCTTGGGTGCCGGCGTAGTTCTCAGTTCACCAAAGAATGACCAATTGAGATATGTCCTGCAGATTCATTTTGCAGCATCAAATAATGTGGCGGAATATGAGGCACTTGTGCAT
Organism: Dactylis glomerata; assembly: GCA_007115705.1. Classification (NCBI taxonomy): domain Eukaryota; kingdom Viridiplantae; phylum Streptophyta; class Magnoliopsida; order Poales; family Poaceae; genus Dactylis; species Dactylis glomerata. Next base: position 167,480 of record QXEO01000440.1, on the reverse strand, counting down.
GGCCTGAAAGTGTCTAAGGACATAGGAATTCGCCGGATTATGTGTTTCGGTGATTCTGACTTGGTGATTCAGCAATGTTCCGGCATATGGGACGCGCATGATGCTAACATGGCATCCTACCGTTTCCTGGTGCAGCAGTTAAGTGGTTACTTTGAAGGTTGTGAGTTCCGGCATGTTCTTCGGGCTCAGAACGACGCAGCCGATGCATTGTCCAAGTTGGGATCTTCTAGAGATTCAATCCCGCCCAGCATTTCTTTGGAGCATCTGAGGAAGCCGTCAATCAAGCCCTCGCCGGAGTCATCTTCCATTTATGTCCCGCCAGAACCGGAGGGTGCGGTTCCAATGGAGGTAGATGCCGGAGCCAGATCAGATAACCCGGGGACTGTTACCTCAGTCCCGGGGACTGGTCCGACATATGCGGTGAGTGCGGTATTCCGGAGCAGAGCTAAGGGCAAAGGTAAAATTTACCAAGAGGTTGTGCCGGTATACCCGGGGACTGCTCCGGCATACCCGGGGACTAATCCCACAGTCCCGGGGACTTCGCAGCCCATGGAGATCGATTATGTGTCGGTCGAAATGATGGAGATAGATCAGGCAGTGTTCACTGTCAGGGAAGTGCCCTCATGGGCACGTCCTATTATGAATTTCTTGGTAGATGGTCAAGTGCCGGCGGATGAAGCCGAGGCACGCCGGATTGCAAGGAGATCCAAAGGGTATACCATAATAAACAAGGAAATATACAAGAGAAGTGTCACCGGAGTATTGCAGAGATGTGTCGAATATGCAGAAGGTCTGGAGATGCTCCGGGAAATTCATCAGGGGGAGTGTGGTCACCATGCTTCGTCCAGGGCATTGGTGGCAAAGGTATTCCGGCATGGGTTTTATTGGCCGACGGCACTGCAAGAAGCAGAAGATTTGGTCCGGAAGTGCAATGGGTGTCAAAGATATGCCCACCAGATTCATCAGCCGGCGTCTGCCTTGAAGACTATCCCGATAACCTGGCCCTTTGCTGTTTGGGGCCTGGATATGGTCAGGGCTTTTAAGCCGGCCAGAGGAAAGATGACCCATATCCTGGTCATGGTGGACAAGTTCACCAAATGGATTGAAGTACAACCCATAAGCAAGTGTGATGGTCACACAGCAGTGAAATTCTTGAAAGATATAATCTTGAGATATGGTGTTCCCCATGGCATCATCACTGACAATGGGTCGAACTTTGCCCAAGGGCCATTTGCTAGATTTTGTGAGGAGGTGGGAATCCGGCTGGACATTGCGTCGGTCGCTCACCCTTGTACCAATGGCCAAGTAGAAAGGTCAAATGGTCTAGTGTTATCCGGCATAAAACCCCGGCTGATAGAGCCACTAGAGAAAACTCCGGGATGTTGGCTAGATGAGTTGCCGGCAGTGCTTTGGAGTTTAAGGACAACTCCAAATAGGTCAACAGGCTACACACCATTTTTCCTGGTGTATGGAGCAGAAGCTGTGCTTCCAACAGATGTAATACATGATGCACCAAGAGTAGTGCTATATACTGAGGAAGAGGCTAAAGAAGCCAGGGAAAATGATGTGGATCTGCTAGAGGAAGCAAGAGAAATAACTCTGTCAAGAACAGCAGTATATCAGCAGAACCTCAGACGCTATCATGCGCAGAAGGTAAATCCAAGGAGATTTCAAGAGGGAGATCTAGTACTCCGGCTAAAGCAAGGAACAGAAGGCCGGCATAAGTTAACTCCTCCGTGGGAGGGGCCATTCATTGTGAGCAGAGCTCTGCACAATGATGCCTACTATCTTATAGATGCGCAGGACCCCAAGAAGGATAAGGCGGACAGGTCCGGAGAAGAAACCAAGAGGCCATGGAACATAGCTCTACTCCGCCCGTTTTACTCCTGAGCAGCACAATGTATGTATTTCCATATTTTCCTTTGTGTGCCAGCGCGTTATGCCGGCACAAGGCTAATGAATGAAATGCCGGCATCCCGGAGAAGCCGGGTCACTGCCTCCGAGATATATTTGTTGTTTATTTACAGTTTTTTGTTATATGCCGGCTGGCTTGATTCGAATGTTTCCTATGTCGGCCTAGTAATGTGTCGGCACCAAAGGCCACTCTTCGACTCAGCTGCTGTCCGAAACCCGGCTTCATGGCTAGCAAGAGTAGATGCTAGAAATTGTCTACACATGGAAAACGGCTAAGGAAATGTAAAGCAAGCGAACCGACATTTTTGTTAAAGCTAAAGTTAAAATTTGAAATGTCGGATGATTCGAAGTCTAAGTTTCAAAGTTAAAGTACTGTATGTTCAATGAAGCAACCTTGAGACTCATATGTCGAAAGCCAATTAAGGTAGACAGGTAGCCAAGGTTGTGAAGTTGGGGAAACAGGAAAACAAACTCGGTGACTTAGCCAAAGATGATCCGGCGTTAATAACAAGCAAACCGGGATAAAACTTGTTCAGGTAGCAAACCAAAGGAAATTAAACGTATATCTTACAACTGCACCCGGCATACCGGGGATCTGATAAAACTTAAAGTTTTTGTGCTGCAAAGTCAAGGAGCAGCGGCAGAAGCAGAGCCGCCGGCAGGTGGAGCGGTAGCAGTGGAAGTGTCGGCTTCAGGTGTGCCGGACCCAGCAGATGGAATGGAGCCATCACCTCCGCCCGGGGCAGATGCCTGTTCCGGGGCATCAGTGTCGGCCTCTTCAGCTTCATCTTCATCTTGGCTGGAGTCAGAGCCCTCGGCAGCGGCAGATGCCCCGGCATCGTCCTTCTTCTCTGGCTCGCGGATGTCTCGGACGAAGGCGTCGGTGTCGGCATAGTCCACATAGCTATGGGCCAACTCCCGACGCCGGCGGATATGTTCCGGATCCGTGGTCCAGATGGATCCTTCGCGCACGGTGCGCAAAGTCTCCAGGTCTGCTTTCTCATACCAGGAGAGGAAGTAGCTGAGAGCTTCATCAGCTCCTACCCTCGCGCCGGAATCTCGCCATTCCCGGAGGCGAACCTTGGCGAGCTGCAAGTCGTTGCCGAGGTCGACAGGATCAGTGGGAGTCCTTTGTCCCGGCCAGAGGGCAGAGAATGCCTCCTGGGCGCCATAGAAGAGTTCTTCGGCGTAGAGTGTCATGGCGTTCTTCCGGGATTGAAGAGCCAGCAGCTGCTCCGACATGTCCCAGTTGGCCGAGTCAACCGGAACACCCCGGTTCTCTCGATCCAACTACAGAGCCCTCTCAACGTCTTCGACGGAAGCGGGGAACATGTCTGGGAAATAGAAATAAGGATTAGCAAAAGGAAAATATGTCGGCATAGAGGGTATGTCGGAAGGGTATGATATGTCGGGCAGGATAAGGAAGAAGGATTTGAAGCTTACTGGCAAGGTCAGCATTGAGCTGTGCGACTGTGACCTCCCATTTGGTCGCCTGCTCCTTCAGGCTGGACAGTTCGGCATGGGCAGTGGAGGCATCAGTCTCGGAAGCAACGAGCAGGTCCTGGGTCTTCTTCAGTTGGCCCTCCCTCTGTTCCTTCTCGTCCAGAAGCTCGGTGATCCGGCCCTTCAGCTGCTCTATCTCGGCCTTGTGAGCGGTGTCCCGGTCGTCCAGTTGCTTGGCCACATCCACTGAGGACATACAGTCCTGGTGGCGTGCTTCCAGCCCAGCCTTCTCATCTGCAAAAAATTGAAGTTAAAAGGATTTGAAGAAAGAAAACAGAGACAAAGATTAAAGGATTTGAAGAACAGAATGTTTGGTTTAAGATTAGCAGAATCCGGCATACCTGTCAGCTCCTTCACTCTCTTGACAAGCTCGGTGACTTGGGCTTCGGCACCAGCTGCGAAGTGACGAAAAAAGGTTATGTGTCGGCATATTAAGGTGTGCCGGCAAAGAGGAGGAAAGGGTGTCCGGCATATTAGCGGTATATCGGCGAGGATTACCTTTCTGGACAGCTCCAGCTGAAGCTTGCTATGCTCGTCGGTAACTTCCGATGCTCGCATACCAGGTCATGAAATATGTCGGCCTGGTGTTTGTTCATCATGCGCTGCAAAGGTGCCGGGATTTAAAATGTCAGCAAGGAATTTGGCATGTCAATTAGTTAAGATTCTATCAAGTAATCATACTTTTGAAGACCCGGCACAGGTGCTGCGCATCCTATCCCGGCTCTCGGGACTAGGATTGAAGCTCGAATCGAGCTTATATCTCGTTCAGGAGGATTTGAAAATAATTGAGATGTGAACTTGTTGAGACCCGGCTACAGGTGCTGCGCACCTATCCCGGCTCTCGGTGATCTACGGATTGAAGCTCGATTGAGCTCATGTGTCGGCAGATAATTCAAAAGAAGCTAACAAAGACTATGAGAAAATCTTGGATGTCCGTATCCCGGACAG